>CM043719.1:26176189-26603452 GCA_023969325.1 Oryzias curvinotus
TGGAGGTCCCTCCTCCCCTCCCTGCTCTCAGGTGTTCACAGCTGGTTCTCATGTGCTCCTGATTTGTGCCCTTCTTAAGTTGCTCTGAACTCTCTGTCATTGTCGCAGCGTTGTGGTTTACTGGCTTCTCTAGCTTTGCTCTTGGCATTAAAAGCCCTTTCGAGTTATTTAGTTTGTGTGTCTTTCCTGCACCTGGGTTCTTCCGTGGTTCCTCGTCACATTACGCTGCGACCATGTCCAACCCAGCAGGAGATTCGTCTCGACGAGACTTACCTGGATCCACTGCCGTTGGTGGCTCCATCACCAGCACGGAGCGGGCAGACCTGGCTCAGGAGATGCGGGGCTTCATGTCGGGTATGCAGCAGCTTCACGAACGCCTCTCCAACCTGGAGCATGCTTCCTTGCCTTCTCCTCGGCAGACCAGACTGGGTCACCCTGAACCGTTTGATGGGACTGCTGCAGACTGCCGGGCGTTTCTCACTTCATGCCGGCTGCAGTTTGACTTTAATCCTGATGATTTCCCCTCTGAGCAGAGCAAGGTGGCGTTTGCTCTGAGCTACCTAACCGGAAGAGCCAAACGATGGGGACTGGCGGAGTGGGAGCGCGGGTCGGAGCTGTGCCGCTCTTTTCGAGTCCTCTCCACCCGGCTTCTCACGGTATTTGATCCCACCACGCCTCATCGTGCTGCCGCTTCAGAGCTCCTTCGTCTACAGCAGGGATCCCGCTGTGTCTCGGACTACGCGGTGGAGTTCCGGACCTTGGCTGCCAGCACCCGCTGGCCAGATGAAGCACTGCTCGACGTCTTCCTGCGGGGCCTGTCCGACGCTCTCAAGGACGAGCTGGCTGTGAGGGAACTTCCGGACGACCTCGAGGAACTTATCGACCTGGCGGTTCGTATCGACCGGAGAATGAGGGAACGGGGTAACGAGCAACGCAGCCTTCCAGGTTACCGCCCACCGCGCCCCGTGGAGGTTTCTTCCGTCTGATGGGGATCTGATCTCCCAGGAGGTGGTGGATAGACTGAAAATCCCCACCGAACTCTGTCTCCAGCATTAGACATTCATGCCATTAATGGTTCCCTCTTACACAAGGTATCTGTTCGTACTGTTAATATTTCTGTGTCTATCTCTGGAAACCACTCCGAGACCATGTCATTTTATGTTGTTGAGGCCCTTAAACCTCCTGTTATTTTAGGGTTTCCCTGGTTGAGCAGACACAAACCTCACATCGACTGGGCTTCGGGGCGGTTTTTGTCTTGGAGTCCCTTTTGTTTGCTTAATTGCCTCTCCTCTGCCTCAGTTCGTAAAGCTGTTGAAATTCAACAGTCTCCAGACCCTCCAGATCTCTGTAAGGTTCCGTCTGTTTATCACGATTTAAGTTCTGTGTTTTGTAAGGTACGGGCCAAATCTCTACCCCCCCATCGCCCTTATGACTGTGCCATCGATCTTCTGCCGGGGACCCAACCCCTTAAGGGGCATATATACCCCCTATCACCGCCTGAACGAGAGGCTATGGACTCGTACCTGCGGGAGAGTTTACAGGCGGGGCTCATTCGACCTTCTTCCTTGCCTGCTGGGGCGGGTTTTTTCTTTGTGGGGAAGCGAGACGGGGGTCTGCGACCCTGTATTGACTACAGGGGTTTGAATAAGATCACCGTACGTAACACCTATCCCTTACCCCCTGCACACTGCATTTGACCTGCTGAGTGGTGCACGTATGTTTTCTAGGTTCTACCTCAGGAACGCATATCACCTGGTTCGGGTGAGAGAGGGTGATGAGTGGAAGACGGCGTTTAACACTCCAAGTGGACACTTTGAATATTTGGTTATGCCTTTTGGACTAACAAATGCTCCTGCAGTATTTCAATCTTTGATCAATTATGTTCTGAAGGACATGCTGAACAAATTTGTGTTCCTTTATCTGGATGATATTTTGTTTTTTTCCCCTGACCTAGATTCTCATGTGCAGCACATCAGAGCCGTCCTCCAGCGCCTCCTAGAGAACCACCTCTACTGCAAGGCCGAAAAATGCGAATTCCACACTACGCGGACTCGGTTCTTGGGGTATGTGGTCTCTCCTGGGCAGGTCCAGATGGACGACTCTAAGGTTCAGGCCGTCCTGGAGTGGCCGGTTCCCTCTGGTAAGAAGTAACTTCAGTGCTTCTTGGGGTTCGCCAATTTTTACAGGCGTGTTATCAGAGGTTTCAGTGGTTGCTGCACCCCTTCATAGGATTACATCTGATAAGGTGCGTTTTGTTTGGAACGAAGAAGCTGAGAAGGCTTTTAGTGAACTGAAAAGACGCTTCTCTACGGCCCCTATACTGACTCAGCCTGATCCCTCCAAGCAATTCATTGTGGAGGTGAATGCTTCTGAGTCTGGTGTGGGGGCTGTGTTGTCACAGAGAGCGTCCGATAACAAAGTACATCCCTGCGCGTATTTCTCCCGCAAGCTCACTCCTGCGGAGAGAAACTACGATATAGGGAACAGAGAACTTCTAGCTGTGAAAGTGGCCCTGGAGGAGTGGCGCCACTGGCTGGAGGGAGCTGAGCAGCCGTTTCTAGTTTGGACTGACCACAAGAATCTTGAGTACATCCGGTCTGCCAAGCGCCTCACTCCCCGCCAGGCTAGGTGGACTCTGTTCTTCGACAGGTTCGACTTCACCCTCTCCTATCGACCGGGAAGTAAGAATACCAAACCGGACGCACTCTCCCGTCAGTACCAACTGGAGGAGGAGGAGAGACCTGCTGAAGACGCGCCTGTGCTCCCCTCCCGCATGGTGCTCGGAGCCACCCGCTGGTCTCTGGAGTGACAGGTACAGGCTTCCATTCCAGATCCTGCCACTATCCCCGCCGGCTGCCCGGAGGGCCGACTCTTTGTGCCATCGTCTCTTCGAACCATGGTGTTGAAGTTGGGGCACTCTTCCAGACTAGCCTGTCATCCAGGGGTTACAAGGACTGGTTTCCTCATTTCCCAGCGGTTCTGGTGGCCCTCGATGTCTTCTGACATACGTGCTTTTGTGTCAGCCTGTCGTGTTTGTGCTAGTGTCAAGATCCCCAGGACTCCCCCTGCCGGGCTACTCCACCCTCTACCTGTGCCGTCTAGACCTTGGTCCCATGTTGCAATGGACTTCATCACCGGATTACCAGTTTCTCGAGGTAAAGGTTCTGGTTTCCATCCTCAGACTAACGGCCAGGTAGAAAGGTATAATCAGGATCTGGAGACATCGCTGCGAGCCATGTGTGGAAAGAACCCCAAGACCTGGTCTTCGCAGCTCCCATGGATTGAGTACGCCCATAACTCCCTGGTCAACTCTACTGGTCTCCCTTTCAGGCTGCCTATGGCTTTCAGCCTCCCTTGTTCCCACACCAGGAGCAATTGGCGACCTCCTCGGGGCCAGCGGCGTTTGTGAGACGATGTCGTCGCACTTGGAGCAGGTTCCGGCTGGAGCTCCTACGGAACCAGGACCATCTCGCTATGGTGGCTAACTGGCGATGGTCTTTTGCTCCAGACTACAGGGTGGGAGACAAGGTGTGGCTGTCCATGTCGGATATCCAGCTGAAGGGTGGTTCCAGGAAGATGCAGCCCAGATTCATCGGTCCTTTTACCATCGCTCGTATAATCAACCCTGTGGCCGTGAGACTGGACCTGCCTCGCTCCATGAAGGTACATCCGGTGTTCCACGTTAGTAAGCTAAAACCTGTTCGGAACTCTCCCCTGCAGCCGGATCCCACTCCCCCTCCTGCTCCACGGATGGTAGGCGTTGGGCCGGTCTACACTGTCCGGGAGATCCTCGCCTCCAGGAGGGTAGGACGTGGCATCCAGTATTTGATCGACTGGAAGGGCTACGGTCCAGCAGATCGCCAGTGGGTGCCTGCACGCCACATCTGCGACCCCACGATGATCGCTCGCTTCCATCGCCTCCATCCAGATCAGCCTCGTCGGGGTCCGTCTGGTAGCCGGACTTAGGGACGGGGGTTCTGTCAAGGAAAGCCTCCTGCTGCCAGCTGCACTCCTCCTGAGGTCCCTCCTCCCCTCCCTGCTCCAGGTGTTCACAGCTGGTTCTCATGTGCTCCTGATTTGTGCCCTTCTTAAGTTGCTCTGAACTCTCTGTCATTGTCGCAGCATTGTGGTTTACTGGCTTCTCTAGCTTTGCTCTTGGCATTAAAAGCCCTATCGAGTTATTTAGTTTGTGTGTCTTTCCTGCACCTGGGTTCTTCCGATGTTCCTCGTCACAATTTGCCGACCAAACCTACTTGTAGATCCCTCTCTTTCTTGGACCCTGAAATTTTAATGGTTATCACTTCCAAATTCAGTGTCACCCATCTGTTACTCTGTTGTTCATCTTCTCTCCTCTTACGATGGTATCTCTCCCTTTCTCATTTTGAGAATTCAAATAAAGGTTTCGGCCCTAGAGAAACCGGTCTCCACCGTGCTTCTGTCGGAAAGGAAAAAAGTAATCGCAGGAAAGGTTCAACACCACGCTCGGCTATTTCGCTGGAATTTTTTCAAAAACCGCCCGGTTGAGATAAGAGCCCTGGAGTTTGGCCTGAATAGAGCTTTTGTTGATCAAAAGTGTTTCAAAGTTAATTCTGATTAGAGCTACTGCAGACTCAAAACACACTCTGTGTTAAACAGATCTTGGATTCTTTTTTATATAAACTAAAACTATTCGTGGTTCTACTGTTCAGCTCAATCTCCTACAGCTCCACCACAGTAGAGGCTAATCATAGATCCTTCCTCAACCTCAGTACTCAGTCTGCCTCATTTACTCTGTAAGCCTGAAATAAAAACGTGTTTTTCATTTAAAGTCAGTAAAGATTTCATTTAAACTTATGTCTAACAGTATTTTGGGCCACAGATGCTAGCATTCAATCTCTGCATAAAATGCATAAAATAGAATTAAAAACTTTGGACAATAACATTTAGCCATCCTTCAATAGAAAGGTGCTGGCCTTTGTCGCAACCTGGTGGTCTAAAGAGTCACTGCAATCCAAGTAGAAAACATCACAGTACTTTTTTATCAATTCATGTTTTGGGAAACTCAATAAAATGAATAAATGTAAAGGAACACAAGTTTAGAAAAAAATAAATAACATGCAGATGGCATCCACAACCCATGTCATAAAATAAAAAAGCTACTGAAAGTGTGCCTTACACGTACAATGGTAAATCTGAATTTAAAACTCAGCAAAAGCAAGGTAAATGTTAAGAAAACAGTAATTCATAATAACATCTGAAAAAGCAAAATCTTTAAAAAGCACATTGGATTGGAATTGATTGTTTTTTGTTTAAGTTGATTTATTTCAACCAATCAAAACAAAAAATACTAAAGGAAACAAATACATGTAAACAAAGATTAGCAAACTTAAGATGGTTATACATTATTTGATTAAAAAAAAGTAAAAAAAAAAAAGATTCTATACACATTAAAATATTCAAAAATGTAATTGATGTCATTATAATGTATGCCATTTCTCTTTAGCCTTTTGTATAGACAATAAATACATTCGATTGTATGTACTGTTTTCTGCCATGTTATTAGACAACTTTTAAAAAGTGTTAATTTTTCTCCGATTTTTTAGTAATTCTCTTTTCTAAATATTTTCAAACAAAACAGTTACCTATGATTAAAAGCAAATTTATCGGAATAAGTACGAAATAAATTCAGTTTACATAGTTAATCATTTTAGAAAAAAGAATAAAGCGCATAGAAAATGAATTTTTAATGGAATAATGCATGTTAGTATGTTACAGACTAACTGAAAGTGTGATAAACTTTATTTTCCTAATGTTTAAAAAATTCCTCATTGAAGAAGCAGAACAAATTTGCATAGACAATACTTTAGTATTAGCAGAATGAAAAATTATGGTTGGGCGCCGTGTTGTTGTCCGGCTTCAGTTTTTATTCTTTTTTCTAACTTTAACTTCAGTGTAGATAACATCAGGTTCTGCATCACCTGGGGAAATATATATTAAGAGTCAGTTATGTTTGAATTTTTATTTTTATTAAATACTTTACTAGTGACTTACCTGCATTAACTGCCGCAGCTTTTTGTTTTCTACAAAGTTTTATTGAAGCGCCGATCAAAGCAGCAAGAAGTAAGAGAGAGACAAATGCAGCAACTGCAGCAAATGCAGGAAATGTAGCCACAGAAACTGACTGGGAACCTGGAGGAAAAAAAATGTTTATTTAGATTTAGAAGAAACGGTTGATTTGAATTTGTCCAACATTTCCCCGTTAGAAATGTATACTGTACCGTTGCAAGCAGTGATGTTTTAACCGTCTCATCTCTGCTGACATTGTTCCAGACTTTACACGTGATGTCTCCAAGAGGCTGTCCATGTATGATGATGGAAACATTAAACACACTGGATCTATCAGATGTGTCTCTGTTCAGGGACTGACTGTGTTTGTTTTGATTTTAAAAGTAAGAAACCATTCAAAGTCAGAGTGAGCTCTGCTTCATCTCCCTCATAGGAGCAGGTGACTTTCTGCTGTTCTGGTGACAAACACTGCTGAGACACCGTTAACACAGACACAGGAGCTGCAAGAAAGAAAAACAAAAATCAAGACACAAACTTTAGAGTTATAGCCCTAAAAATCAGAATTTACTATATTATGGTAGAAAGCTACATTTTCTTGTTTACAGGTCAATCTCTTATTGTGTTTCATATTAAACAGTTCACTTCAGTTTCCTAAAATGGATTTAAAAAATATCCATTCATTCATGAATGAATGATAAAAAATAGAAATTGGTTATAAAATAAAAAATGAAGTATATAAAAATTCTTGTCTATGTACTGTAACCCTTTATTCTTTTGTAAAATACCCAGTTTGATTAAACTTCAATGATTTTACCTGATAAATAATGTTAACTCAAAATCCTTAATACGCACTTACAGACACACAATAACATATGTGTGTGCGTGCACATTTTAGTTGCAGCAGGAAGGCTAAACAGTTTTTAGTTTACATTTTCTAGTGGAATGCCGTTTTTCATGTATTCAGGTTCTTTTGAATTGTTGATAATTTGAGATGACAAAACATTTGAGTTAATTATTGCATCCTTGAATGTTAAATATGTAATTTAAAACAAATTTATATACAAATGTGAAATGGATAAATGTTCTTTCCTCTTACCGAGTACTTTCATCCGGATGCTGGACGTTCTCAGTTTTTTGCCTTCAGAGTTGTATTCCTGAAGCGTGTAAACTCCAGCATCTTTCTTTGAGACATTGTTCAGTTTGATTGTTCCATTAATAAAATAAAATTCTGTATTAATATCTCTCTGATTCAATGTAATATTTCCATTTTTGTCCATCGTAAAGATTACGGACTTGCCGTCTTGTAAGAGCCTAATGCCACTATGGTTTTGTCTGACAGATAAAATGAACAGATTTTCCAGCTGCAGCGAAACACGAAGTTTCCTTTGATTCATTAAAGCTGCAACCTGTAAAACCTGGAAGACACAAAGATAAAACAAACAATCATCTATTTAGCAAGAAATATGTTATTTTAAAACTTTAAAACATATATTTCAGACATTAAAAGTATTTTTACAGAGCTTTGGTCAATTCAAAACCATCTACAGTTTTTGTAGTTTTCTTCAAAAGTATAATTTCACACTAAAATGTACCTTTTCCAAAAGATCCTGTTAGCAGAGCTGCTGTGATCAAGGAGATGAGAATCATTGTGACTGTTAAGAGAAAACACATATCAACATGTAAACCTGTATGTGACGTATTCATTTAGGAAAAAACAAATCCATAGTCATACTTACATCTTTACTGTAGTTCTTGGATAAAGGTAAAGATCACCAATGATAAGTAAAATTAAGTCAACCCTTATACACCTTCACAACAGAGTGTAGGTGTTTTGCTCTTTGAAAAGACTGCATGTTGCAGACATAAGGTGGTGTGTGCGTGTTCACTGGGTTTTTTTAGGCCAGCCTCTGTGCTAAATATGGCAGAAGTATGTGTGTGGTTTTCTACGTGAGGCAAAGTGTCGGTCAACCTGGCCGTTGCAGCAAAGACGTTTCTCGAACTCCTTCTGTGTGCGGCTTTTCTCTGTGAGTATTAATGTTTAATGTATGTTTGTAAAAAGTGGATGATAATGTAAGTGTCAGAGGGGGGTGCGGGTGAAGCCCCAGAGATACCGACATTTTAGGAATCTGCTGGGGAGTTTGCCGTTCGCTCCAGAGACAGCCAAAGCCTTTGTAGGTAAAATGTTTTAATAAAATACTCTAAAACCAGGAAAGATAAAAACCTAAAAAAAACCAGGATGACATAAAACACATTTAAATCCATCGCATCAAGAGTCTTTAGGAGAACGGTGGTGAGTTGTCCATCATGCGATGCTATAGTCCAAGTGTCCACCTTGACGTTCGTCCCACCCTTAAGTTCTTCACATGAGCCGGCCTGCACTCCAAACCACTAGTACAATTTTTTTTATTTTTGATTTGAAATGGTTTATTTCAAGCAATCAAATAGAAAAAAACAATACAATCATCAGTTATACATTCGTACAAAAACTAATCAAACTTTGGATAATTAGACATATTAATAAATATTGCTTGAAAGGGAGTGGAAGGAAGTGAATTTATATAATCCCACCCTGTTCTACCGTAACCATTTTATAACATGATTTATCAATATCCGGTTCCTAGCTTTTATCAGACAGAATTAAGAATCTTGCAATATCAATAAGCTAATGACAAAGATGAATTACTTAAATTATTTTGTAATAAATAACTTTTAGAAATCAACATGGCAATGAAGTATCCAAATATATGAAGATTATGTTACTTATAAAAGTCATTGATATGATTAAAAAATAATATTATATCAGTAAAATAGACACAACACTGTTTCAGGAATTTCCCTAGCAAAATTTGATCAAGTATCAAAAGTTAAAAATATGTGCAAAATTATGCTACAGTAGGAAAAATCATGAATCAATTTATCAATTTTTTTGGAGCAAGTGATGTAATAACATTAAAAGTAAATCAATGTAACCATTTTCAATAATTGATTAATCATTTGTTTTATTATTTATTTATTTATTTATTTTTTATGATAAAGTAATGCTGTGAACTAAAATAAGAAGAGTCCATATTTTGTCGAATGACCAAGGTTGGCATTTCTTCTTTTGCTTAACAGCCGTTCTTCTTGGTTTAAACAGTTTCTAGTCTCTTGGATGTTATGTCTGCAGACATTAAATAGAGGTCCATATCCTTTTTCAGCTGATAACAGTGGTGCCTAAGAGTTGAGGTCAAGTTGTCTGCAGGTCAGAACTTTGCTGTTAATTAGGTCACTCCAGACTTTTGGAGAAAGCGATGAATCCACGCATCATATTTCTTGAAATTATTTGGCTCTTTGATTTAATACTCCATGTTGTTTCAGATGTCCGTGATCAAACACTTTTCAAAATCCTTCATGGTGTTCACAACCAGAACCTTGGACCGGTCCGGTGGACCGAGTGGTTTGACGTAAATCCTGCAGCCTTTAACCCAAGTGTTCTCAATCTGCTTACGCTTCCTGAGAAGCCGTGCATGTTTGGAGATTTCAGCATTCCTTCTGGTCAGATGGTCGTTCAGATAAACAGCAGAACCTTTGAGATTTTTACGTTGATTCATCAGAGCTAGCTTGTGTTTTTGATTCACAAACCTGATGAGGATCGCTGGTTTATCCGTCTCCTTTCTCCTGGGGAGCGGGTGACAGGTCTCCATGGTGTTGAGATCCAGGGAAATCCCTTTAGACGTGAGAAATGATTCCACTTGGTGTTCCAGAGACTCTCCACCGCTCCCCGTTTGAGAGGGACTGCAAGCGCTATTAGCATTAGCAATGCTAACTCCAGCTGCATTTAGCTTTGCCCGAGGTTTGATCGGTACTCCAGTGAGAATGACATTATTCATCCTTACTTGCTGTTCCACATCGTCTAGTGTTTTCTCCAGAATGTCGACCCGGTTTTCTCATTGCTCGGTTTGAGCTCGGAATCTTCTGAAGTCTTCAATTAGCTCCAAGATCGGAGTTAGCTTAGCGGTCATTTGTTCCATAAATGGATACAACGCAGCTTGGAAATCATCAAGAGACTTTTTAAGGCCTTCTTAGTCCTGGTTTTTCTTAGGGGCCATGGTCAGCTCTCTTTTTTGGAGGAAAATCAACTTTTTAAGTTATTTGAAGATGCTGCAACCCGGAACCGGAAATGCTGCAATACATGCAATAAAAACAAGACAAACCCACTAATAGTTTTAAAAGCACTAAAAAAATCCTGCAGAAGAATAAAAGTCAATCCCTATAAAGCCAAAATAAAATCCACTGGCGGCTGAGCTACAGGCTGTTCATCAAATCTTGGGATATAGCTGGCACACTTAACTTTAGGTGGGGTGAAGCTTGTTCACCCCTCTGCGTCTCCAAATGGCAGTGTACGATCTCCCCAGTGGTATGCTGTCTCTCTCCTCCTCCACTTGAGTGTTTGCTGGTCCTCGCCCCGATGAAGACCCGTGATGGCTGTGGCCAGTGCTTTGCCGTCTCTTCGTCGTGGATTGCGCACCTCCGGCTCCAAGCTCTCCTCCAGCCTGCACCTTGCAGGTCGCACCCAAGCGTCATGGACTGTGCGCCTCTGGCTCCGACAGCAGGTCACATGTCACGGATTCCACACGCTGGCTCCAAATGTTCTCTCTGTTCTGCAGGCTGCGTCCCAGCGTCAGGAACTCCACACGCTGGTTCCAATGGTCCTCTCTCTGCACTCGCAGGCTGCACACTGTAAGATTGCAGGTTCGATTCCCGCCTTGCACGCCCATGAGTCAAAGTGTCCTTGGGCAAGACACCGAACCCCACCTTGCCTCTAGTGGTCGGTTGGCGCCACTGTTCGGCAGCAGAGCTGCCACCAGTGTGGGAATGTTTATATGCATGGGTGAATGGAACTGGAACTGTAAAGCGCTTTGGGCCTTGAACAAGGTAGAAAAGCGCTATATAGGTGTACGCCATTTACCAACATAAACACTCACTGGAGCACAGGTGCTGTCTCACCTTTGCACAGTTTGCGTGACTGAATAAAATGTTTCATGTTGTGATCATGTGGGGGGAAATTGCATGTTCTAGTGTGTGCTTTCTTTTTTTGTGCATGTTTGTGGTGCTATATGTTTTCTTTGCATGCTTTCTATGGACACGCCCCACTAAAACACAGCTCGCCGATCCGTGACACCTGCTCCTCATTAGGCGGGAACAATAAAAGGCCTGAGGAGGAAAGCGCACGGAAGGAGGTCGCACGCCGACAGCAGGCGCACGCACGCGGGGCGCGATTGGGACGCCGGGGCCGCCAGACGTCCAGAGGACTCGCTGTGATCGGGACACACGCCGCAAGAACGCTGGGCGCTGGGACCATCAGTCTGCAGAGCGATCGACACGCAAGGGCAGGGCAGGGACCCTGCCTGTGTGTAAGTAGCCGAACGGGCTTCAGCAGACTGGTGGAACTAGGTGGGAGGGTTAGTGGCAGCCTGCATCAGGAATTGCTTTTTGTGCTGCCGCTTGCCTGTTCCCGCAGATTCCAGCATGTCCAGGAGAGCCAGCTGGAGGTGACGCTGAGGAGTGCCGGTGTGACTCACAACCCCAGAGGCGGAACGGAGCCCGCCCCCCAGGTCTTTGTGTGTATGACTAGAGGGATCCTCGGAACAACGTCGGGGAAAGTCGACCCCAAAAGCCAAGTGTGGAGCAGAGAGACGTCTCCTGGTTTGGGATCAGTGATTTTCCCCCCCTTGAGCTGCATTTGCAAACCAGTTTTAACGGTTCTTTGGACTTTTAGCTCTCTTTTATTCTGTTTTAACTGTTCCTGGGACTTTTATCTATTTTACTGTTTTAATCTGTGCCTAGAATTTTTAGACGCATTTTATGCTTGTTTAAGTGTCTTCTAACTGGAATCTTGTGGCCATTCATATGGTTTTTTTTGAATAAATTGTCATTGTGGCCAAGAGCTTGGGTCCTCTTTGGTGGTGTGCGTGCGCTCTCCCCAGATCATTCCCCTAGCCCTTCAATATCCTCATTCATTTTTTTGTTTACCCCATCTTTCAACCCTCCAGGTCTTACAATGTGTTAGTCTGAATGCATAAGTATGTGCGTTTGAATGTTAGTGGTAGTTTGTCCATGTAGACTTGTTTGTGTGTGAACATTTTCGGAGCCAACAGGTGTGTCTGTAAGGTTTGAGAGTGTGTGTGCATGTGTCTGGACAGGCCCCGCCCATTTTAGATTTCTAAAATTCTAAAATTACTCCTCCACCCCCCCCCCCCCCTTATCTGTCATCCCTCTCTCTTCTGTCCTCCTTTTCTTTTCCATCCGGTCCAACAAAAAATATTTACAAATATAATTAATATGAATAAATTTTAACTGAAATTACAAAAGGGGTTTATTTAAATATAAATCTGGTGTATCATAAGATTAATAACCCCTGTTGTAAAAGTAAAATATGTCCAACACAAAAGGCTTTCAGCTCTCATCTGTTTGCTTAGCTGTTGGACAGGACAAGTTAAAAAAAACAATTTTTTAAATAACACCTATATGTTATAATGTCGACAGAGAAACTACAAAATAAATGAAAGAAGATGTTTCAAGTAAGTCTGAAGTGATTTTAATTTTAATTTTTTACAGATATTTTAAGGTTAAATTCATTCATATTATAGATTTACACAGTTCTCTCAGCACAAAACACATAACTGATTCAAATTTTATTTGAAAAAAAGAAGCAGAAACCAGTAACAGATCAAGAAAAATGTAACATTTAATACACAGAATAGAATATTCATGCATTTCCAGCTATTCCCTTTTGATATTTTTCAGAATAATTGACTTAACGTGACATTTACTGCTTTCTATATGTTTTATCTTCTGCCTCATGAGCTCAATTCCACCAAACAATTTGTATTTCCAGCTGTTACAGTGTAGAATAGTGCCTCATGTACATTCTCAATATTTCAGAAAAGTAATATTTCTCTCTATGTCAGCCCATATAGACTTTATGATTGGATTTCATTTTCTTGCATAAATATTCAAAAACTTCTATGTCTGTATGTGTGAGTATTTTTTATTTAAATGGTCGTGAATTAGGAGCAGACAAACAAAAATAGCGAATGATATTCGCATTTCAGGCAGCCAAAACTCGGCAGTCTCACCTGTTCAGCGTCCTATTTAAGTCCAGGTGTGCAGCCGTTCATTTTCTTTCTTACCGCAGCGCTGCATTCGTCGCCGGTGTTCCATGCCCGCTGATCTCCTTCTCTTTGGCATCTTGAAGTATTCCCCCCTTCTTTTTGGATAGTGATCCCACCTTTTCTGATGTGGGGGCTTTCGTTTCGCCGCGTCTGTCTCTCCTTCCGCGGCAGTTCGGCGGGCGGGTGGCGGCGCCCGGCGTGTTCGTGTCGCTGCGGCGGGTGAGCGTTTGCGGTGTTTCGGGTCGGCAGCGGCGTTAGATCGGGAGCTGTCCAGGCCTTCTCCTCTGTTGTGGCCGTTTGTATCATTGCGGTGAGCAGCCAGGCGGTCTTTTCCTGTGTTTTTCTGTTGTGTTTTCTAAAGATTTTCTGTTTCCTTATTGTTCCCCGTCTTCGATGACGTCACGCCCCTAAGGACCCTGGGAATTGTAGTTCTATGTTCTTTGACTCTGTGGTTTACCTGGCTCTTTTTCATGTTTTGTGGCTCTGCATCCAGTTATTGTTTCAGGGGTTGTGGGGTCTTTCCTGTGGTTTAAGGCTGGTGGTCCTCGTCTGGACAGGTTTCTCATGCTGGCTGACTTAGTTGTGGCTTTTAGTTGTGGCTTTCGCCGTTTTATCTGTTGCTGTATGTTATTTAGGAGCCGAATGTGACTTTTGCCTGTCTTTATTCAACGCTGGCTTTATTATTTGGTGACTCTCTTTATTTTGGTGTTTCTGTCATTGCTGCTGTGCATTTAGTGGTTTTCTCAGAGTTTGGTTTGATCTTTGTTGGACCCCTTTCTCCTCTGTGGATTTTTGCTTATGATTTGTCTCTCTTTTATGTAACATCTGTGGCTTGTTTTGATTCACTCAGCGATTTTCGTTCGTCGCCTCTGCCTGCTCGCGGTATGGTTCGTTTTCAAGGTCGCCACTGAGTGTGGCCATCGGATGTGTTGTTGGAACTTGTTTTGGACCTTTGGCGCCTCGTAGTCATTTTCTGGCGTCAGTGGCCTGATTCCTCGTGCGCCTTCCGGATTGGTTTATTCTTACTTTTGCTGCCCATGCCTTCTCCACGTTTTACTCCGAACGCGATTTGTGGCTGGGGATGACTGTTATCACTGATGTTCTCGGTGTCCTGTCTCTATGCCTCCCGGTGGCGTTTCTCGGCATTCCGTCGGCACTCAATGTGTTTATCGGCTTACCTTTCAGCTGTCCTGGCGGTCCTCATGCTATCGACTGTAATTATCGCAAGCCCTGTACTGGACTTGTGTAGGCTATGGGCTCCCCTTCATTTTTTTTTGTGCGTTATTGATGTTTTCTTGGTGGTCAATGTTCCTCTGTATGCCCGGTCTTTTGCATCTTTGTGGCTTGAATTCATTTTCTAATCTGGGTTACCGCGTTGTCTGCAACGTATGGTCCTCCACCCGTCCGGATTTATTTTCTTCTTCTGGATCTGGATGGTTCATTGGTGCATGCCTCTCCCATTATGTCATCTCTCGCTTTTGTGCAGCGTGTACTTTATTTCATTCTTTGGTTGATGGCTGTTTGTTCAATGATTGGGCCACCTGATTTTGCTGTGGCTTTGGTCCCACGGTCATCCATTTATCTTGTGTTCTTGTTCCGGGTGTTTGATCCTGGGCTCCGTGTTCCTGTTCTGGGTAGTCATGTCTTGCGTTTGGCCTGTCCTTCTCAATGCTTGGAGTGGTTTTGTTATGATGATGCCTGTCATGTCTTCAGTCTCCCTCCGCTTGTCTTCTGTGGTTGGGCCTTCTGGTTTTGGGGGAGAAAGATTTATGAAGAGTGGTTTGTGTACGTCCGGCCGCCAGAATCCACGGCGCTAATGGTTTTTTAGGGATCGTGTGGTTATGAGAAATTAGCCATGGAGATTATATTACGGCTTAAAGAGTGAGATAATAGTCTTATGTGTCATCGGTTGTCTTGGTTGGTGTTTAAATAACACCATGAGCAAATTAACCCTGACCGTAGAAACTTCATCATTTACGCTCTAAAGCTTATTAGTTAAAGAGTTAATTCTTGTGTCCACAAGCCAGTCTTCTATCTGCCCTGCTTAGGCAGATGACACTTGGCTAGATGCATCTACATTTAGAGGTTGTTATGCTCCGCCTCTTCAACATTAAAGGTACAGTCTAACTATCAATACCTACGATCCCTTATGGATCTCCAGACGCCCTTGGCTAAAGAATTCGGCAGTCTGTGTTTTGTTGTCCACCTATTTGAGAACCTCTAATATGAAATACGAGAATCAACTTTCAGCCGAGCTGCAATCCATTGCTACGTGGGACGTTGACCTTCCTCATCTACAATCTCCTTGGCCCTCGGTTACCCTTCCCATCGCCTGATTCTCGATGACCTTCTGAAGGTGCGTCCCTCTGGACCTGTCAAAGGTTACTTCCCTTACAATTGGTGTATATAAAATTGGTGTTAAGATATTGTGCAGGTTCTTTATTTCACTATCAATTCACTGTTGGAATTTGTGATACTGGTGGTTTCTATGGTGCGATGAATCCACAATGGGACTTTCCTTAACTTTCTACTAAATTTAACTTTCTCAGATTGTTCTCTAAAAGCTTGTTATTCCATTTATCTCAATCAGTGTAAGAACTAATCAGTTTCTAGGTTATATATATATTTTTGCTGAGACTAATACTGGTTTTGTATTTTATCTATGCATCACATCCTGAGCCTGTGAGTCCCCGCTCTGGCCTGCTTCTCCATTTCTGGCGAATGATGACACCCCTGCATTCCTTGATCTGGTGTTGCAAAGATGACTGCTCGACGTACCTATTGCTGAACTGAAAGTGATGGGGCGGTGGACCTCCTCTGCGTCCCATGACACTTCTGACTTAAATCAATCAATATGTTGGCAGTGGAATGAATGTAAATTTTTGGATTATAGATGTTTAAAGAAAATTATTGCCAGGTGGAAGCCTCATAATTTAGGATGTTCCAAGGTGTATTATAGTATGCGATGGAGCTCAAATTTTGGTTTCTTAAGCTCAATTACGCCAATTAAGCTTCGGACTTATGGCCGTTGAGGTTGTTCTTGATACTTAGATGACAAAATTTGAATAATGGATGTTCTGAGCTCGTATTATGGTATGCCAAATGGGGAAACATTATGGCAGTTAAACTCGTTCGTAGTCCTGTCGTTGGAAGCTTTGAATTGATGGATGTTACTTAAGCTCGTTTAAATAGTATACCAAATGAAATAACGTTTATAGCCGTTAAGCTCGTTCTTAGTTTTGATGGAAGCTACGAATAATGGATGGTACTTAGTAAGTCTTAGCATGCTTTTGGAAGCTTGGATTGGATGTTAGGTAGTGTCTTCATATGGGTTGTTCTTGGCAGTTCAAATTATAGTTCCTTACAGCGCTTTGCGGAAGTGGGTTTATGTTCTAAAAATACAGGTATGAGTGATTCTTATGTTGGCTCCCCGCTTTGTTTTGTTTCATTTTTATTTTGTCTGGCTCTCTCTCTCTCTTTGCAGATAGTATGTTCCCCAAGTGGTTCACGAACGGGAGCGGCCCAACAGTCAAAGGTGCCGGGTCACACATAGTAGTTCCACTAGATAGTGTGTCCCCTTCGAGGCGCTGTACTCGAACGGGGGCGGCCCAACGGTCAAAGGTGCCGGGTCACACATAGCAGTTCCACTAGATAGTGTGTCCCCTTCGAGGCGCTGTACTCGAACGGGTGCGGCCCAACGGTAAAAGGTGCCGGGTCACACATAGCAGTTCTACTAGATAGTGTGTCCCCTTCGAGCCGCTGTACTCGAATGGGGGCGGCCCAACGGTCAAAGGTGCCGGGTCACACATAGCAGTTCCACTAGATAGTGTGTCCCCTTCGAAGCGCTGTACTTGAATGGGGGCGGCCCAACGGTCAAAGGTGCCGGGTCACACATAGCAGATCCATTAGATAGTATGTCCCCTTCGTAGTGCTGAACTCGGATAAAAGAAATGAAAAGAAGGGGGCGGCCCAATGGTCAAAGGTGCCAGGTCACACATAGCAGTCTTACTTGGAAATGGAATGAAATGAAATGAAATGAAAATGGAATGCCGCCAAAACACACCTCATCTTATGACACACTGATTATACATTTACATTCTTTCTTCTTTCTTCTTGATGATCTTTGGTTTTGGGGGTTTCTTACCCTAAAGTTTATGGAAGTTATCTCATGGAATTGTACGGAGCCTTATGCCAATCAAAGTTTGTGAATGCCAACTAAGATGTAAATTAAGTATGTGAAAATAAATGTATTCTACTGCAAGAGTTTTGTCTGACTGAAATGCAATTTGAAAAGGCTTGTGTGATGTAGAACTTACAACGCCAAGCCACAAGCTCCAATCCCATCTGATCCATTCTCTCGCAGATATGTAGATCCATGGATGTCTATGTTTTCCTCATCCGAGTCGGCATCTGGCTCAAAGCTGTGCGGCTGGATAGCTGCGATATTGCTCACCATTTTTTTTATACTGGTAATGTTAACTAGTTGAGGTAGCTTGGGCATCTAGTCTGGATGCCTCCTGGACACCTCCTTTGGGATGTGTTCCGGGCATGTCCCACTGGGCGGAGGCCCCTGGGAAGACTTAGGACACGGTGGAGAGACTACATCTGTCGCCTGGGCTGGGAACGCCTCGGAGTCCCCCCAGAGGAGCTGGAGGAAGTGGCCGGGGCAGAGGAGGTCTGGGCATCTTTGCTCAGACTCCTGACCCTGTGACCTGGTCCCAGATGACCGGAAGAAGATGGATGGATGGATGGATGTCAGGTTATGAGGGGCTGTAAGCTAGCGGGACAGATTGTAAACAAATGGATGACAGAGCCAAGCTTACTACAAAGGTCATGCAGACAACTCAGAGGTGAATTTCTAATTCTATTGTCACGGTACCCCCAGCAGGCTCCTCCTCCTCCTCATCAGGTACACCTGTGGACACCAGCTGCACCTCCTTAACCTCATCAGCCGGTGGACTTTTAAGGAGAACCAGGACCTGTACTCGATGCTAGTTCGTTGTACTACACGGTGCTTCCTCTGGCCCTGTTCGCTATTTTGCTCATGTTTAGCATTCCTTGCCTAATTCTGCCTTGTCTCTGCCTACCTAGGATCCCGGTCTCACCTGTCACGCTCTGGACTGGCACGCTCTGGCTCACCTTCGTACTGGTCCCTCCTCGTCCCCCCTCTGGATTTCCTCCTGGGAACACTGTGTTTGCCGTCAAGACCCTCCAACCATCCACACCGCCTTCACACTTGGACTGCTATTCCTAATTTCATTAAATCCATTATTACTCACCCTCTTGACTGCCTAGAGTCCTCCTGGGTTTCAGCATCTGGGTCTGCCACGGTTTTTGCTAGTCATGACATCTATCTTCAAACTCCTGCTGCTCTGCAGAAACTATGTCCTAGAAAATGCCACTTTTTTTTATTTTTTATTTTGCCTGAAAACAACATAATCCACGAACATTGGGAACGCTCTTACTATTGATCATACATGAGAACCGAACTGAGTGCCCCCCCACATTCCAAATAGAATGACAGTATACTAGCTGTTAATGTCTCTATAGAAATGTATGGGATTTTGGATTCTCAGGACTTGCAGGTATTTCCTATTTGTCAGAGTAGCCATTCTTGCTCTGCTGCATCTTTTTAACACATTCTTCCTGTTTGTTTGTGCACCTTTCAAGAACATCCCATCAGGGGTTGTCACAGCGGATCGCCTTTCACTGATTATTACATTATTTTCAAGGAACACAGAGACCCAGATAGATAACAGCGCAAAGGCTCCTGCATTAGGACCCACACTGGATTCTTCTTATTTTTTTTAAGCTCAGTGCGCCCTGTGTTTCCTGATCACCGGTCCCACACCTACCCAACTCAGCCATCCAGCTGCTTTAACTTGTTCTTGCTCAACCTCATTTTTTGCTTTTATATGAGCCTAAAGTTAAATTAACTTTCATCTTCTGTTCCTCTAAAACTAGCTAGTAGTTCTCAGCTTTCCTTTCAATTATGTGAGATAAGAATTTAGGATTTATGATCATTTATGATCTTTCAGGTACTTCATCGAAGGTTTTTAAAAAAAAAAAAGCTTTGATCATTGATAGATTTAAACATCTTTGTTTGTCTCTAATTGTCCTGTGTCACCTGCTTTACGTGGTTTTGCTGTCAAGTCCTGTCTTTTGATGTATGTTTGTGTCATGCGCTCTTTTATTACTGCTTCGTGCTAAAGCAGTATAAGGTCTCACTTGTTTTGCTCTGAGGTTTTGCATTGGCGTGCACCTACAGAACCGAAGCTGAACAGTTTCCGGAGTGGAAACATTCTTCACTGCTGTTGACATTTAAACCAGTTTCGACACAACACTGTTTGTCCGATGCAAAGAAATCAGTTTTAAATGTCATTGTTGTAAACCTGAATGTTAAGAGTGATGCCCTTTACTTCCTTTATTTCTACATTCACCAGAAAACATAAAGCTTTCTGATAATGCTCATTTTAAACAACCTAGAAGCAAAAATCAGCAATGAGATAATGCTGTGTTGATGAGGGATTAATATGTAAAGGCTGATGCTAGCTCACTGGCCACTTTATTAGAAACACATGTCCTACTGCTTGTTAACACAAAGTTCTTATCAGCTAATTCCAATTCAGCAACTCAATGCATTTACACATGTAGACATGGTCAAGGCAATCTGCTGCAGTTCAAAACAAGCATCAGAACTGAAGAAAGCTGAGCTGGTCTGGTCTCAGTGTTTCAGAAACTGTTTTGATCTATTTTTTGACAACCATCTCTAGAGTTTACAGAGAATGGTAATAAAAAAAAAAAAAGAGCAGCAGTTCTGTGTGTGGCCATGCTTTGCTGTTGCCAGAGTTCAGAGAGAATGGCCAGACTGGTTTCAGCTGATAGAAAGGCAACATTAACTTAAATAACCACTGGTTACAACTGAGGTCTGCAGAAGAACATCTCTGAACACACAACACGTCCAACGTCAAGGCAGATGGCTACTACAGCAGAAAACCACACCGGGTGCCACTTAAGTCAGCTAAGAACAGGAAACTGAGGCTACAGTTTGCACAGGAACATCAAAACTGGACACTGAAGGTTTGGAAAAACGTCGTCTGGTCTGATGAGTCTCCATTTCTGCTACGACATTTAGATGGTAGAGGGAAATTTTGGGATCAACAACATGAGAGCATGGATCTATCTTGTTTTATGTCAATGGTTCAGGCTGGTGGTGGTGGTGAAATGGTGTGGGGATATTTTCTTGGCACACCAATTGAGCAAGGTTACAACACCACAGCGTAGCTGAATATTAATGCTGACTATGTTTATTCATTTATGACCAAAGTGTGTCATCATCTGATAGCTACTTCCACTAGGAGGGTTTCTTGAATGCAAAAATGACTTCACTGGTCTCAAATGGCCTCCACAGTCACCAGATCTCACCCCATTAAAGCACCTTTTGGCTGGGGTGGAACAGGAGATTAGCATCATAGATGTGAAGCTGACAGTTCTGCAACAACTGCATGATGCTATCATGTCAATATGGACCAAACTCTCTGAGGAATATTTTCAGTACCTTGTTAAATCTAGGCCACAAAGTTCTGTAGGCAAAAGGGGGTCCAATCCGGTATTAGCAAGTGTACCTAACCCTGTAAAGCCTGAACCATTAATTAATTGGCAGAAAATTCAAATTCTTTGAACTTGGAGGCTTTATTGGTCCCTCTGAACAAATAAACAAAAAAACATTCAAATATGATTTTTTATATATGGGTTTTAATTTGTATTATATTTGTCATGGTGCCTCTGTCAGTCCTCCACCCCCGCCCTCTCTGCTCTGCTCCTGATTCTACCAGATGTGACCAATTCACCTCATCGTTCCTGCTGTTCAAAAGGAGACCCAGCTCCAGTATTCAACGCCAGTTCGTTACCCCTTGTGGTGACTACGCCTGGTCAAGTCTGCTCATGTCTAGTTGCCTTTGCCTTGCCAAGCATCTAACCTTATATTTCCTGTCTCAGGACTCGCTACCACGAAGGTCACCCGTGTGGAAGTCACCTGCAGCCTACCAGCTTACTTGTGAGACGCTGAACGAAGATTGCCGTGCTATCACCTCCAACCACGTCACGAGCCTCGCTCCTGCCCGCATAAACAATCTGCTAAACTCTCTGTTCTCGCCTAAGAAATTAAACTTTACTTACCAAGCCACTTAACTGTCTCATCATTCTGGGTTCCAGCAACTGGGTCTGTCTTGCCTACAAACTATGACAGAACGAAAAGGCCTAACTCCAGACCCAGCTGACCCACATGGTCTCCGTCACGCTGGGAACCAACAAGGGATCACCCTGGGACGACAAGCCGACGCATTATCCCAGATCGCCTCCGTTCAACAAGAACTCTTTCGACGCCTTGACGGTATGGTGCAAACATTATTGGAGCTAACTGGTTAATCTTCCACTTTTGCCACCACAGCTACGGTCTCCACTTCCGGCAACAACTCCACTTCTGCTTCCGCCATGACCCTGGAAAACATTCGGCTCCAACCCGAACCCTTCCACGGTGACGTCAAAGCATGCGGGGGATTCCTTCTACAGTGCCAGCTGCTATTTCAAAAGGCTCCTCGCTACTACTACTCCGACCACAGTAAGATTACTCGAATCATCAACTCCTTACGAAGCAAAGCTCTGCAATGGGCCCAAGCATTTCTGGCTGCAAATCCCATTACTCATCTGCCTTTCGATCATTTCATTAGAGAGTTCCGTCTGGTGTTTGAACCAACCTAGAAAGCAAGAGGAAGCCACTCGCAAGTTACTAGCCCTCGTTACTAGCAATCGACCCGTAAGCGAGCACGTCATTGACTTCCAGATTCTGGCGGTGGAGGCCGGTTGGTCTGATCCGGCGCTCCGTGGAATATTCTACCAATAGTTAGACGAATCCATAAAAGACCATTTGTGCACGCAACCAGAGGCTAACCCCTTCGAAGAGCTGGTCGCTGCTGCCCTGCGTTCTGACATCAGGCTTCGAGAGCGCAATCATGACCGGCTCTCGAACGCCCGCAAAACCCTTAGGCGGACACCTCAAGCCACGACAACGGACTCTCCATCAGCTGTCCGATTTGACAGCACCCCTGACGAGCCCATGCAAATCCGGCACTCAAAGCTGTCTGCAGAGGAACATCAAAGACGCCTAAAGGTGCGTGTTTCTACTGCGGTGAATTAGGGCATTTGGTGAATCAATGCAAACACCGTTTAAACTTCAGAGCCCCCCGCTAGAAGACCCCACGGGAGGGTATTAAAACCATGTTTACCGATATTCTTTTCATACCTGTCGAGCTATGTCATGGTTCCAAAGTTGTCAATCTCCGAGCCCCGGTTGATTCTGGCGCCGAACAAAGTTTAATAGACCACAGTATTATTACTCATCTGTCTCTGCCCACCAAAAGACTTGCATCTCTAGTCAAAGCAGCAGGTCTAGGGGGTCAACATCTCTCCCTTATCACCCACCGTACTAAGCCTATACTGCTTATCACGTCTGGCAATCACCGCGAAAATATTCGATTTTTTGTTACACGCACCCCCCAGACACCCGTGGTTCTAGGTTATTCCTGGTCAAAGCTCATAGGTCAAAGGTCATAGCATCACCAATTGGAGTGATTGTTGTATGGGAAACTGTCTCCAATCCGCTTTACCATCCGTCACCATTCCCACCTCGCACGAACCTGAAATTATTGATCTGTCAAATGTTCCTGATTGTGATTATGATCTAAGGACAGTCTTCAGCAAGTCCAAAGCCGCCTCGTTACCACCTCATAGGCCGTATGATTGTTCCATTAACCTTTTGGACGGTGCTCCCCTTCCCAAAGGGAGATTGTGTAATCTTTCGGGACCTGAGAAAGCAGCTATAGAGCAGTACATTCAGGAAGCCCTTGCTCTAGGACACATTTGCCCTTCGTCTTCTCCTGCCGGTGCCGGGTTCTTTTTTGTTGAAAGAAGGATAACGTGAACTTAACCAAATCACGGTTAAAGATAAATACTCACTACCGCTCATTAGTTCTGTCTTCGACTCCATTCAAGAAGCTCGCATTTTATCTAAACTCGACCTTCGTAACGCCTACCATCTCACATTTAATACATCAGGTCACACAGCTCAAAGATACGTTTTTTCCTTAACTAACAAAAACATGGTAAGGCTCAAACAAATACAGGAAATTTGTCATTTGAAACATAAAATGGGCAATCATAATGCAGCAATGAAAAATCCATCAATGAAACTTGCTGGGTGAAAGTCTGGAAACCATGACATTCCAGTATCTTTTACACATTTTGCAGTTCTCAACCTATTTATTTTGAATGGTGGTAGGCTTGAAAACAGTTTTTGCCCTTGTTCAGGCAAAGCTGTACTCTGCGTTTTTGACAACACACGTGGGTAAAGTGGCCTGTGCAGCACTTGCATCTCTGTTGGGTTTCAAATGTTGGGAAATGTTCAAGGCCACCCTTTTTCACACTGGAGGGTACCTCCGTGGTTTTTCTCTCGCGGGGAGGGGTTAATGTTGCTTCTGGAGAAAACAGTGGTCTACCAAACTTTTTGACATTTCCTGCAATTGTGAGGGCAATGTCAACATAAGCCAAAAACCTTTGGAGGGGCAGGGGTTTCTGCCTGGGCTGCAATTTCTCCAGGTCTCTTTTGTAGCGGATCCATGCATTGATAACTGCCACTGTCACAGTGTGCCACTAAATGTAAATGTACAATCCTCTAGATCTGCTGCTGAACTTGTACAGTGCAGATATTTGACTAATTTGACAAAAAAAGAGTTAATTTTTTAGTGAAAGCAGTAAGCAAAAGGACATCACGAGTAAGTTTATCATGGCAACACCAAACCACTCATCAGTCATCATGACACATCTATTTTTTTTACTCTAAATATACTAAGTTAAGTAGTTTAAAATAAAAGAGACTTTGTGTTGCTTTTTTTTTTTTTTTTGTACACTGTATTTATCCCACGAGGGGAAATTCTTTCTCCGCATTTGACCCATCCCCTTGGGGAGCGGTGAGCTGCAGCCGAAACCGCGCTCGGGAGGCGGTAGCGTTAAGGGTCTTGCCTAAGGACCCTCACTGGGTGATGTTAATTGCTCGCCATTGATATGGTAATTGCCCCCAGTACCATTGCTCATTCCCCTCCGGGAATCGAACCCTGGTTTCCTGCGTGGTAGCTTCCCACCTTACCAACCGAGCTACCCAGCCGCTTGATGTTATATATGATGCAGGAAATACAATAAATAGAAACTGTATTGATTTAAGGTTACTTAACTTAAATCCTTGTTGTATTAAATTTAATATGCCCTTTTTACCACAGTTTTGTAATTCATCGTTTTTTTTTTTCTTTTTCCAAAACTGTATTTTTCCTTCAATGGGGAAATTTCATCTCCGCATTTTACCCATCCCTTGGGGGGATGGGTGAGCTACAGCTGAACCGCATTTGGGAGGCAGAAGCGGGGGCCTTGCCTAAGGACTCTCACTCTCTCACTGCGTGATGTCAATTGCTCGCTGGGAATCGAACCCTGGATTCCTGCATGGTAGCTTTTCACTTTACCAACCAAGCTACTCAGCCGTTAGTTGAAATTTGTAATATTTTCACGTTGCATCAACCCAGTAACTGTTCCTATTGATGTTTTAGTACAAGTTTAATCTCCACAATAAATGAAACAAAAAACATACTTTGCAACTGTTTATTCATTAATGACAAATACTCTTTTATTCAGTTTACATTTCCTCCAACACAAAATTATTAACCAATACTTTGTCCATGTAATCAATTTAAGTATTCTCCAAAAAAAACTTAATATTCTGTTCATGTAATCAATTTGAATTTTCTAAAAGACAAAAATATTAACAAATACTTTGTTCATGTATCAGTTTACATTTCCTCCAACACAATATCATTAAACAAACAGCCCATAAATGTACCCCATGAGCAGACCACCAGCTTTTGCAGTATTTTGACACTGGGAAAGAATCTCTTGTCCCTCAAGAACAATTTTGCCATCAACTGGATCTTCTTCAGTAGAATGGAGAACAAAGATTTTCATGATGTCTGCATCATGAAAGGGATCACAGCGAACATCCTCCTGTAACAGAAAAATAAAATAAATGAATAAAGTTAAAAAGCCAATAACATTAAAAGCAGTGAATCAGGGAATTCAGTTTTTGGACTATTCTGAAATGTCATTTCCTCATCAAAACTGTGCTTGGGGTATTTCTTCTATTTCGCTGAGGCATTTAAGTAAGCATTCATTTCAGAGGTTTTTATATGTACTGCAATTATAAGCTAAAGAAAAAGTTGGTTCCATGTTTCATTATCTGCAGTGGAGACCAATCAGAACTCAGCATTTTGCATGAGGGCAAAAATGGAGGTTCTCCAGTGAGCGGTAGCATCCAGGTGACTTTCCTGCAGCTGGTGGTGAAACTGAAACTCACTGAACTGAGAGCAGCACTGATTAATCTGGTGAACTTGGCTTCCAATTTACAGCTTCCGATTCGCAAGGGCACTAAAAGAACATTCCTCTGCATTTTTCGCACTAAGATCACCTAGAACCAGGTCCTGTTCAAACACCACTGGACCTGGACTGCTCAAACCTGGATTAAAATATGCCTAAGATATTAAAGAATACATTACACACAGTTTCTGATTGTGACATCTTCCGAGCAGGAAAGCCACAAAAACATAAACCTTTCATAAAATAAACGTGACCAAACCAACTTGTAGGATAACCTCTCTCTTTTTGGACCCTGGGGCCCTCCATAACCTCGCCCCCCCCATATCTGTCTGACCTTATCCATATTGCAATTCCCACCCGCTCCCTTAGGTCTGCCTCCTTACTCCAGCTTGTTACACCCACCGCTCGCATTCAGCCGCTCTGCCCCCCAGCTCTGGAACTCACTTCCCTCAGGTCTGCAGAACATGAACTCACTCCAACAGTTTGCTAAAAATCTGAAAACCCACATCTTCAGAAAAGCATATCCACCCTAATTAATTTTATGATCCTATTGTTTTGTTTGTTTTTAACCAATGTGTCTTTCTTTCAATTGTATTCTATTATTTTCTATCTGTAAGGCGACCTTGGGTGTCCAGAAAGGCCCCATATAAATAAAAGTCATTATTATTATTTTAATGGTTATCTCTTCCCAATTCAGTTTCACCCTTCTCTTACTCTGTTGTTCATATATCTTTTCTCCTCTGTCGATTGTATCTCTCCCTTTCCCATTTTGAGAAATCAAATAAAGGTTTAATCTTCCTGCTCGGAAGGTTTCACAAATCAGAAAGTGTTTTTAATGTGTTCTTAATTATCTAAATCACAATTTAAACCAGGTTTGAGCAGTCTAGGCCCAGTGATTATTAAACAGGACCCAGTTCTAGGTGATCGTAGCGCGAAAAATGCAATAAAATCATCCTATTTCACATTTTCACAAATCCGGGTAAAGGTTTCACAAATCAGAAACGGGGTTTAATGTATTATTTAGTATCTAATTCATAATTTAATCCAGGTTTGAGCAGTCCAGGTCCTGTGGTTTTTGAACAGGACCTGGTTCTAGGTAATCTTAGTGGGAAAAATGCAGTGGAATGTTACTTTAGTGTCCTTGAGAATCGGAAGCTTTGAATCAGAAGCCAACTTCAGCAATCTGAATCATGGCAGCCTTAAAGTGTCTCTGGAAGGCCATCTAATGATTAAGTTACTGCCCCCTGTTGGATTTTCTGTGCACTGCATGTACATGATGTTACACATCAGGATAGGAAAAAAAAATATACAACACTGCTCTTTTGGAGTGCTGACAAAGTCATGTATGAAATATGATACGTTTGGCATCATAGGGCTAATAAAGAAGCCAGTGAGTGTATGCCCTTAGCATTCACAATAAAAGAATGCGTAAGTATTTCAAGCAACTATTAGACGGAATGAATGGTTGGGATTCTTCGCAGACAATGGTAGGGGAATGTTTTCGACCAAAAACGCTGCGATACAACAACGATGCACACATGTGAATAATGAACATAAAATTGTAAGATTTCTCAAGAATGAAGAAACGTGTTTCTATATTGTAATTCTGAAGAGATGAGATCTGATTTGTTGATCAAAAGTGTTTCAAAGTTAATTCTGATTGGCGTTACTGCAGACTCAGAACACGCTCTCAGATCTTGGATTCTTTTTTATATAAACTAAAACTATTCATGGTTCAACTGTTCAGCTCGATCTCCTACAGCTCCACCACAGTAGAGGCTAATCACAGATCCTTCCTCAACCTCAGTACTCAGTCTGCCTCATTTACTCTGTAAGCATGAAATAAAAACGTGTTTTTCATTTAAAGTCAGTAAAGATTTCATTTAAACTTATGTCTAACAGTATTTTTGGTCCACAGATGCCAACATTCAATCTCTGAAGAAAATGCATAAAATGGAATAAAAATCAATTTTGGACAATAACATTTAGCCATCCTCTCAATAGAAAGGTGCTGGCCTTTGTCGCCACCTGGTGGTCTAAAGAGTCACTGCAATCCAAGTAGAAAACAACACAGTACTTCTTTATCAATTCATGTTTTGGGAAACTCAAGAAAATAACTAAATGTAAAGAAAGACAAGTTAAGAAAAAATTAAATATCATCCACCTTGCATGCAGAACCCATGTCATTAAATAAAAAAGCTACTGAAAGTGTGCCTTACACGTACAATGGTAAATCTGAATTTAAAACTCACCAAAAGCAAGGTAAATGTTAAGAAACAGTAATTCATAATAACATCTGAAGAAGCAAAATCCTTAAAAAGCACATTATATTTGAGATTGATTGTTTTTTATTTAATTGATTTATTTTAAGCAATCAAAACAAGAAATAGTAAAGGAAACAAATGCATGTACGCAAAGATATAGAAAAACCTAAGATGGTTGATCATTATTTGGTTAAAAACAAACAGAATAAAGTAAAATGGATACAAATTCTATACACATTCAAATACACATGTAATTGATGTCATTATAATGTATGTCATTTCTCTTTAACCTTTTGTATAGACAACAAATGCCTTAGATTGTACGTATTGTGTGCTGTCATGTCAACTTTTAAAAAGTGTAAATTTCTCTCAGATTTGTTAGTAAATCTATTTTATTCCATTTTTCTTTAACAAAACAGTTACCTACGATTGAAAGCTGATTTTATGTGAATAACTACAAAATAAATTCAGCTTTACATAGTTAATCATTTAACAAAAAAAAGCACATAATAATGAATTAATAATGGAATTATGCATGTTAGTATGTTACAGACTAACTCTGAAAAGTACAATAAAATTTATTTTCACAATGTTTAAAAATTCCCCAGTGAAGAAGCAGAACAAATAAAATTTTTTTTGCATACTTTAGTATTAGCAGAATGAAAAATTATGGTTGGGCGCCGCGTTGTTGTCCGGCTTCAGTTTTTATTCTTTTTTCTAACTTTAACTTCAGTGTAGATAACATCAGGATCTGCGTCACCTGGGGAAATATATATTAAGAGTCAGTTATGTTAGATTTTTTTACAAAATATTTATTAGTGACTTACCTGCATTAACTGCCGCAGCTCTTTGTTTTCTACAAAGTTTTATTAAAGTGGCGATCAAAGCAGCAAGAAGTAAGAGAGAGACAAATGCAGCAACTGCAGCAAATGTAGGAAATGTAGCCACAGAAACTGACTGTGAACCTGGAGGAAAAAAAAATACTAGATTTAGAACAAACGGTTGATTTGAATTTGTCCAACATTTCCCCGTTAGAAATGTATACTGTACCATTGCAAGCAGTGATGGATTTAACCGTCTCATCTCTGCTGACATCGTTCCAGACTTTACACATGATGTCTCCAAGAAGATGTCCATGTATGATGATGGAAACATTAAACACACTGGATCTATCAGATGTGTCTCTGTTCAGGGACTGACTGTGTTTGTTTGATGGTAAAAGTGAGAAACCATTCAAAGTCAGAGTGAGCTCTGCTTCATCTCCCTCATAGAAGCAGGTGACTTTCTGCTGTTCTGCTGACAAACACTGCTGAGACACCGTTAACACAGACACAGGAGCTGCAAGAAAGAAAAACAAAAATCAAGAAACAAACTTTAGAGTTATAGCCCTAAAAATCAGAATTTACTATATTATGGTAGAAAGCTGCATTTTCTTGTTTACAGGTCAATCTCTTATTGTGTTTCATATTAAACAATTCACTTCAGTTTCCTAAAATGGATTTAAATAATATCCATTTATTCATGAATGAATGATAAAAAATAGAAATTGGCTATAAAATGAAGTATATAACAATAAAAATTCTTGTCTATGTACTGTAACCCTTTATTCTTTTGTAAAATACCCAGTTTGATTAAACTTTAATGATTTTACCTGATAAATAATATTAACTCAAAATCCTTAATACGCACTTACAGACACACAATAACATATGTGTGTGCGTGCACATTTTAGTTGCAGCAGAAAGGCTAAACAGTTTTAATTTACATGAAATATTTCAAATGAAATGAAAAATGAAATGCTGTTTTTCTTGTATTCAGGTTTTTTTTTAATTGTTGATCATTTGAGATGACAAAGCATTTGAGTTAATTTATGTGTCCTTGAATGTTAAATATGTAATTTAACACAAATTTATATACAAATGTGAAATGGATAAATGTTCTTTTCTCTTACCGAGTACTTTCATCCGGATGCTGGACGTTCTCAGTATTTTGCCTTCAGAGTTGTATTCCTGAAGCGAGTAAACTCCAGCATCTTTCTTTGAGACATTGTTCAGTTTGATTGTTCCATTAGTAAAATAAAAGTCTGTATTAATATTTCTCTGATTGAATTTAATCTTTCCATTTTTGTCTGTCTTAAAAATTATGTCTTTGTCGTCTTTTACGAGACTAATGCCACTGTAATAATTGTCAAACAGATAAAAATGAACAGATTTTCCAGCTGCAGTGAAACATGAAGTTTCCTTTGATTCATAAAAGCTGCAATCTGTAAAACCTGGAAGACACAAAGATAAAACAAACAATCATCTATTTAGCAAGAAATATGTTATTTCTCAACTTTAAAACGTATATTTCGGACATTAAAATATATTTACAGAACTTTGGTGAATTCAAAACTATCTTCTGTTTTTGTAGTTTTTCTTCAAAAGTATAATTTCACACTAAAATGTACCTTTTCCAAAAGATCCTGTTAGCAGAGCTGCTGTGATCAAGGAGATGAGAATCATTGTGACTGTTAAGAAAAAACACACATCAACATGTAAAACCTGTATGTGACGTATTCATTTAGGAAAAAACAAATCCATAGTCATACTTACATCTTTACTGTAGTTCTTGGATAAAGGTAAAAATCACCAATAATAAGTAAAATTAAGTCAACCCTTATACACCTTCTTTACAACAGAGTGTAGGTGTTTCGCTCTGTGACAAGACTGCATGTTGCAGATATGAGGTGGTGTGTGCGTGTTCACTGGGTTTTTTGAGGCCAGCCTCTCTGCTAAATATGGCAGAAGTATGTGTGTGGTTTTCTACGTGAGACGATGTGTTGGTCAACAAGGCTGTTGCAGCAAAAACGTTTCTCTCACACCTTCTGTGTGCAACTTTTGTCTGTGAATATTAATGTTTAATGTATGTTTGTAATTTTTGGATGAGAATGTAAATAGGAGAAGTTTCCTAAAAACAGCAGCTGAGTTGATCACAGCAAAATGATCACCAGTCTGTGCACTAAAGCAGTTCAACTTTTTCAGAAAACCTCTTATTTCACATGTTTAAAGAACATCACAAAATATGTTTTCTCAGGAGGACAAAACACTTAATCTAACACACAAACACAGATGTGTGTGGTAAAAACCAGTCTTACTCTTATGCATTAAAAATCTTTCTGTAATTATTTTGAATCAACAACAGCTCTTAACTTTCATAAAAACATCAAAGATCGAAACAACGGAACCATTTCTTTTTTCTTTTATTTATATAGCCCAAATTCACAACAACAGTCGTCTCGATGGGCTTCATATTGGTAATTGTAAGGTACACATACAATCAAAAAGGATCATGTATGCATAGAATTCAATAGGACAATACTAAACATTGACTAAACAGTTTAAGCTAACCACTCCCATGAGTGGAACGTTAAACAGGCAACATTTCTCTATTTATGTCCACCTTAACCACAGAAGGTTTTGTTTTGTTTTTTTTAACTTGTCCTGTCCATCAGCTGAGTAGACAGATGAGAGCTGAAGGCCTCTTGTGTTGGACATATTTTACTTTAACAACCGGACAGAAAAGGAAAGGAGGGAAGAAGGGCGAGGGATGTTAGAGAAAGGGGGGAGGGGGGGGGGGGTAGGAGGGTGATAATAGGAGGGGGGGGGGGGGGTAAAACCATGAAGCAGCATAAAGCAAGAAGTTTACTGGATGTTTATTATTACGGTAAAGTTCAAATGTAATACAAATCTCAAAGGGCGGGGCCTGTCCACACACACTCAAATGTTATCAACACACCTGCTAGCTGCAGAAATGTCCACATGTCAACATGTACACAAAACAGATAATATTCACACACGCATACTTATGCCTTTTTGATTGATTTGATTTTTTTATTTGATTTGAAATGGTTTATTTCAAGCAATTAAGTAGAAATAATACACAAAAGCAATACAATCATCAGTTGTACATTCATACAGTAACTAATCAAACTTAGGATAATTAGACATTAATAAATATTGCTTGAAAGGGAGTGGAAGGAAGCGAACTTATATAATTCCACCCCGTTATACTATAACAATGGTGGCGAACAAGTTTGACATCAAGAGCCGAATTTTTTCACTGTGAGAGTCAAAGTGCCACACCACACCCTGACCTGCCAAGACGTACACACACAAACACGCAATTAAAGCCGTATTACTTTCGATAACACACTCCTCTCCCTACACCAGAACAGCAAGTATTGTACTTGTGTTTATTTCAAGGAAAGTGTCCACCCTCAATACACACATCAATGCAGCTAAACCAGAGTTAACACAGAGACTACCCTGGAGGTCAGAGACCCCCTCCACACACTCTCTCTCTCTCTCTCTCTCTTCATCTCACTCTTTTCTTTGACACACACAACCACTCAGTGACGGGCGGTGAAGTTGATGCTGGAGAGGCACTGACTTCTCTGAAGTCAGATTTACGATGATAAAACTGAATATTTTCACCATTTATCCATCAGTATTTAACTGGTAATTCTTTGTATCTCAACATTCCTCTTTCAATGACCCTTACACCAACAAATACACAAACATCTGGACAGAGCATCCTTCTGGTGTCTAAGTGATTCATATTCACAACAAACACATTAAATACATTACATTTCAGTTGTGTGCAACTTAAATTAATTTTGACCTTCATTAGAATATCTTGCTTTTATATATTTTTAAATTTAAAATTGAATGACTGACATCTGCATCAAAGGCAAATAATCTATTAAATATTAATACATTTCAATGAGTCATATTCATATTTAGGAGTAGTAATCCAACAAGTACTGAGTTTAAATTTAACTGGCTGCGTTATTCACGTCCCCTCCTTCCTGCTCACACTCATTCAGCCAAACGGCATGCAGGTTAATTCTGCTAACAGTTACCTGGCTGATGGTTTTACACTGAAGATTCCCCACTTCCCATGACTCTTAGGGGCTGAAGGCGGGGCTAAGCCCCAGGCCAGTTGTAGCCTCTCTGATCAGCTCCTTTACGTGAGTGTCGGTCAGAACGGACCGATGTCTGTTCTCCACATTATAACAGGGCCTTCTTTCAGAGAGATTTCTGCTCATTTATTTCCGATTCTCTCACTGCCTCATCAGTGACCAGCGGGGATCTCATCAGTCAGTCTCTGCATTAAAGGATCCATGAGAAAAGTGATCTGCGGTCGTTTTTGTTCAGCAGCAGCGTCACGTTCTGCGCTTCATTCATTCTGATTGCAGCTTCTGCTGTGAGCTCCGCAAAGAAGGAACGTGGGATGATTGCCGTTTTGAATGTGGACTTAGAAAAGCTTCAACTTGTTAATAAAGGAGACAATTTGTGTCAGATGATCAGGAAGAGTTTTTACTTTTCTCCGGGATACGTTTTGTTTTTTTCTTCCATGATCAATGTTACTGCTTCCAAAAGCTCATAATGAGAAACATCGTGACTTTCCATTCTGTTCAGTAAAAAGTGATAATCTACCCGTTCTTCCAGAAACGTCCTGTGTTTATCTAATACTCTGAATCTCACCATTTTGACCATGAGGGTAACAGTCTGCACGCACATCAAATCTATATCTATGTGTTCCGACATTGGGCGTAACCCGCGCAAATGATTGGCGGTCACGTATGTGTCGGGAGCAGCATCAAACACACACACACTGCCAAATTACTTTTATTATTAATTATTATTTATTTTCAATACCCTCTGAAGGTTTGAGTGTGGTTTAAGAGGGAAAAAATATGAATTGAGGCACAGTATATAGAAACTATGATGAGACGCAAAGAGCTGCACGTTCATTGGCCAAGAGCCGCATGCGGCTCGCGAGCCTCGTGTTCGCCACTCCTGTACTATAACTATTTTATTACATGATTTATCAATATCCGGTTCGTAGCTTTTATCACACAGAATTAAGAATCTTAAGGTATCGATAAAGCACAGGACAAAGATGAATTATTTAATTATTATGTAAAAAATAACTATTTTAGAAATCAACATGGCAAATGCAGATCAGTTATCTAAAATATATGCAGATTATGTTACTTATAAAAGTCACTCATATAATTATAAATAATACTATATCAGTAAAATAGACACAACACTGTTTCAGGAATTTTCATATCAAAATTTCATCAAGTATCAAAAGTTAAAAACATGTGCAAAAATTATGCTACATAAAAATAAATATTTTTGAATCAATTTATCAATTTTTGGAGCAAGTGAAGTAATATCATTAAACACCGATCACCGTCTCATCTCTGCTGACATCGTTCCAGACTTTACACATGATGTCTCCAAAAAGCTGTGCATGTATGATGATGGAAACATTAAACACACTGGATCTATCAGATGTGTCTCTGTTCAGGGACTGACTGTGTTTGTTTGATTGTAAAAGTGAGAAACCATTCAAAGTCAGAGTGAGCTCTGCTTCATCTCCCTCATAGGAGCAGGTGACTTTCTGCTGTTCTGGTGACAAACACTGCTGAGACACCGTTAACACAGACACAGGAGCTGCAAGAAAGAAAAACAGAAATCAAGAAATAAACTTCGAATACATTTTCTTGTTTACAGGTCAATCTCTTATTGTGTTTCATATAAAACAGTTCACTTCCGTTTCCTAAAATTGATTTAAAAAATATCCATTCATTCATGAATGAATGATAAAAAATAGAAATTGGCTATAAAATGAAGTATATAACAATAAAAATTCTTGTCTTTGTTCTGTAACCCTTTATTCTTTTGTAAAATACCCAGTTTGATTAAATTTTAATGAGTTGAATTTTGCCTGATAAATTTTGTTAACTCCAAATCTTTAATATGCAGGTACAGACACACAAGACCATATGTGTGTGCGTGCACATTTTAGTTGCAGCAGGAAGGTTAAACAGTTTTTAGTTTACATGTTCAAATGAAATGAAAAATGTAACGTTTTTCTTGTATTCAGGTTTTTTATATTGTTGATAATTTGAGATGACAAAGCATTTGAGTTAATTCATGTGTCCTTGAATGTTAAATATGTAATTTAACACAAATTTATATACAAATGTGAAATGGATAAATGTTCTTTTCTCTTACCGAGTACTTTCATCCGGATGCTGGACGCTCTCAGTATTTTGCCTTCAGAGTTGTATTCCTGAAGCGTGTAAACTCCAGCATCTTTCTTTGAGACATTGTTCAGTTTGATTGTCCCATTAATAAAATAAAAATCTGTATTAATACTTCTCTGGTTCATTTTAACATTTCAATTTTTGTCTGTCTTAAAGATGATGGCCCTTCCGTCTTGTAGGAGCCTAAAGCCAATATAGTTTTTGTTAAAAAAATTAACTGATTTTCCATCAGCAGTGAAACATGAAGTTTCTTTTGATTCATAAAAGCTGCAATCTGTAAAACCTGGAAGACACAAAGATAAAACAAACATTAAATAAATGTTTAAACTTTAAAACTTATATTTCAGACATTAAAATAATTTTTACAGAATTTTGGTCAATTGAAAAGTATTGTCTGTTTTTGTTGTTTTTCTTCAAAAGTATAATTTCACACTAAAATTTCCATCCATCCATCCATCCATCTTCCTCCGCTTATCCGGAACCGGGTCGCGGGGGCAGCAGACTGAGCAGAGATGCCCAGACTTCCCTCACCCTAGCCACTTCCTCCAGCTCCTCTGGGGGGACCCCGAGGCGTTCCCAGGCCAGCCGAGAGACGTAGTCTCTCCAGCGTGTCCTGGGTCTTCCCCGGGGCCTCCGCCCAGTGGGGCATGCCCGGAACACCTCTCCAGGGAGGCGTCCAGGGGGCATCCGGACTAGATGCCCGAGCCACCTCAAGTGGCTCCTTTCGATGTGAAGGAGAAGCGGTTCTACTCCGAGCTCTCCGCGGGTGACCGAGCTTCTCACCCTATCTCTAAGGGAGCGCCCAGCCACCCTACGGAGGAAGCTCATTTCATATTGTATTGTATTCATATTGTATTCGGGACCTCGTTCTTTCGGTCATGACCCATAGCTCATGACCATAGGTGAGTACTGGAACGTAGATCGACCGGTAAATTGAGAGCTTTGCTTTTCGGCTCAGCTCTCTCTTCACCACGACGGACCGATAGAGCGACCGCATAACTACGGACGCCGCTCCGATCCGCCTGTCAATCTCACGCTCCGATCTTCCCTCACTCGTGAACAAGAGCCCAAGGTATTTAAACTCCTCCACCTGGGGCAAGGACACTCCACCCACCGAGAGATGGCAAACTACCTTTCTCCGGTCAAGGACCATGGCCTCAGATTTAGCGGTGCTGACCCTCATCCCAGCCGCTTCACACTCGGCTGCAAACCGCCCCAATGCACGCTGGAGGTCCCGGTCCGAGGAAGCCAACAGGACAACATCGTCTGCAAAAAGCAGAGAGGAAATCCTGTGGTCCCCAAACCAGATCCCTTCCAGCCCCTGGCTGCGCCTAGAAATTCTGTCCATAAAAACTATGAACAGAACCGGTGATAAAGGGCAGCCCTGCCGGAGTCCAACGTGGACCGGGAACAGGTCTGACTTACTGCCGGCTATGTGAACCAAGCTCCTACTCCGGTCAAACAGAGACCAGACAGCCCCCAGTAAGGCTCCCCGGACCCCATACTCCCAGAGCAGCCCCCACAGGATGCCACGGGAGACGCGGTCGAACGCCTTCTCCAAATCCACAAAACACATATGGACTGGATGAGCGAACTCCCACAATCCCTCCAGCACCCTAGATAGGGTGTAGAGCTGGTCCACTGTTCCACGACCAGGACGGAAACCGCACTGTTGTTCCTGAATCCGAGGTTCGACTATCGGACGGACTCTCCTCTCGAGTACCCTGGCATAGACTTTCCCAGGGAGGCTGAGGACCGCCCTCGACCGCCACCCAAACCACATTGCACCGGCCCCTTTTGAGGTCTCCTACGGGTGGTGGGCCCTTGGGAGAGTGGTCCCACGTCGCTCCTTTGGGCTGTGCCCGACCGGGGCCCGTGGGAAGAGCCCCGGCCACCAGGCGCTCGCCTGCGAGGCCCGACCCTGGGCCTGGCTCCAGAGCGGGGCCCCGGTGACGCCAATCCGGGCGACGTAATCGGGTCCATGTTGTCTCTTATCATCAGCGGGTTCTGAACCGCTCTTTGTCTGGCTCGTCACCCAGGACCTGTCTGCCATGGGAGACCCTACCAGGGGCTTAAGCCCCAGACAGCTTAGCTCCTGGGATCACCCGAATTCTCAAACTCCCCCACCACGTTAAGGTGGCTGTTCACGGGGGAGACACACTAAAATTTACCTTTTCTAAAAGATCCTGTTAGCATAGCTGCTGTGATCAAGGAGATGAAAATCATTGTGACTGGAAAGAAAAAAAAAATACACATCAACACGTAAAACCTGTATGTTATGTATTCATTTAGGAAAAAACAAATTCATTGTTATACTTACAAGTGTACTCTAGCTCTTGGGTAAAGGTCAAAATCACCAATGATTGAAAGTGAAAACGAGTCAACCCTTATACACCTTCTTTTCAACAGAGTGTAGGTGTTTCAATCTTTGACAAGACTGCATGTTGCAGACATGAGGTGGTGTGTGCGTGTTCATCGTGCTTTATGTGGCCAGCCTCTCTGCTAAATATGGCAGATGTATGTGTGTGGTTTTCTACATGAGACAGTAGTAGTGTTGGTCAACAAGGCCGTTGCAGCAAAAACGTTTCTCTAACTCCTTCTCTGTGAGTAATAATGTTTAATGTAATGTATTTGTAATTTTTGGATGAAAATGTAAATAGCTGAAAAGTTTCCTAAAAACAGCAGCTGACAAAATGATCAAAATGACAAAATGATTACCAGCCTGCACTAAAACAGTTTAGCTTTTTCAGAAAAACTCTCATTTCACGTGTTTGTAGAACATCAGAGAAACTTAAGAAAGCCTTTGTACGCACAACTGACACCCTACCAAAAAACATGCTTTCTCAGGACAAAGAACTGAATCTGATACAGAAACACATGTATGTGGTGAAAACCAGTCTTACACTCATGCATTAAAAATCTTCCTGTAATTATTTTGAATCAACAACAGCTCTTAACTTTCACAAAGACATCAAAGATCGAAACAACTAAACCATTCCCATGACTGGAACATTACACAGGCAACAACAGTCGTGAAAAGTCTTTGTAAAAACACCTAAGCATACAATTTGTCAGAAGTCAGAGCTCTGGCTCGCCCTCTGATCACGGGCTGGAACCAACTTCAGATGTTCTGAATGCACTTCATCTCCTAGCAACCCTACCATAGGGATGGGAATTAATGGGTAACTTACAATAAGAATCGATTTGCAATACATTGCTCACGATAACGATACTATCACGATATCAGACAGACGGACCGATAGAACTTTATCAATCTCCCAAGGGAGAAATTCAGGTGTCCGGCAGCTAAACACAGACAAACGGACACAGTAAATAACATTAAAATAACAGTTTGTAAAATAGCAGTTTATATCAGGCAATAGACCTTAGCTTACTTAGGAAAAACAGCTTACACTTCTTATACAGAGCCCGAGCCTGCCTTGTCCAGTCCAGTTTGTGGTCAAGGTGCACACCTAAATACTTATAGGTATCAACCACCTTGATTCTTTCTCCATCGATGATCACTGGTTCGTAGGAGGGCTTCCTAACTAAGTCAATGATCATCTTCTTGGTCTTTCAGATGTTTCCTGGGAAAGATTTTTCGGGGAGGAGAGACTCAGAATGAGAAACTTTCACAAGTATCACCAACTCTCTCAGAAAAACGCATTGCTTGAAATGCTAATTATTCTAACTATACTAGCTATGCTAATGTGGCTAAAAGTGCTAGCATTGCGATCAGCATCCTTAACTTCCTCAAAAAAGGCATTGCTTAAAATGCTAATTATGCTAACTGTGCTAGCTATGCTAATGTGGCTAAAAGTGCTAGCATATTGATCAGCATCATCAACTGACTCAGAAAAGCACACTTTTTAAGATGCTAACTATGGTAGTTATGCTAATATAGCTAAAAGTGTTAGCTTTGCGATCAGCACAATCAACTGATTTAGAAAAACACATTGCTCCATTGGTAAGAGCTAAATGTCACAAGAAGTTTCAAAATGGTGGCTTTTCTGTTGATTTAATTTCCATAGCAACTATTGTATGTTTTTGTCACCTCAAGATGACGAACAGATTGACGTTAGCTTTAGATGAATCGGAAAAATAAAGTTTTTGCTGTCCTTAGCAACAGAAGTTTTTGCTAGCCACGCCCGAATTCCTTATATATCCATACCCAGTGTTTTTCAATATGTTCAGTTCCAGCCATGGATGCAGATGTTCAATTTATACAGTATTCCATTGAAAAACATATGAGTTATAACAGTGCGCCACTTTTGCGAGCTCGCCACGCGCACGTCGTTCAAAATCTACAACTTCCAATTGCAAAATTTATTCCATAGTAGCTTGCCATTGATGCCCAAGAAGTTACGGGACGTTCACTAACAATGTATAAAAAATGGTACTGGAGCATATTTTTGTCTTAAAGGGCTTTTTTTTTTTTTTTTTTGCAAACTCAAGATGGCGGACTATTTTCAACATCAAAGCACAACGAAACTCCGGAGTTTCATTGTAGACTTACACTAGCAAGAAGTACCTGAAATTTCGGGAAAATCGCTTGAAAAAAGTTCATTTTTTCATATTGTGTAAAAGCGCAAAAATCGCGAAAATGCAGATTTTGGCACAAAGTGGCCACCAAACCATAGGTCGTGTTGCCATCACGTAATAATTTCAATACTTTGTCTGGACATCCCCGACAAGCTTATGTTGGTTTTGTTAGCTGATTCTAAAAAAACAAAATCAAAATTTTTTGTTTTTTGCTGAGTTAGCACTTTTTTTGGCTATCATTTTTTGTTTACCACGCCCAAACGCCAAATTTTCGCTCAAAGTGGAAGAAAGAAGAATACTGAAACAAAGCAGAAACAATATGGAAGTTTTTAAGGTTAGGTTTCCTTTGTATTTCAATGGAAATTTTCTTATACTATATGCTGGGCATGTCTTTTTGGGCTTTTACTCTTCCTTTGAGGGTTTTTGTGTTTTTTTTCGTCATTTTAGCGATTACAATTTGAACATTTTTTTCGGTGATGTTGTACGTGTGTGTGTGTAGTTTGTGTTGTACTACACACTTGTGTCGTTTTGTGCTTTGTGCGACTTTTGACCCTGCAGTTTGTGACTGCTGGGTGCCAAAAAAGGGACAGATCAAACAATTCAACCCTTATACACCTTCTTTACAGGAAAGAGAGGGTATGTTGCTTATAACAACACTGAATGTTGCAGACATAGGAAGGTGTGTTTGTGGGTTTTGTTTTAAGGTTTTCTGTGGCCAGCTTCTCTGGTAAGAGAAAAAATACAGAGGTATCTGTGTGGTTTTCTAAGTGACAAAAACTGTTGGTCAACAAGCAAAAACGTTTCTCTCACACCTATGTGCATCTTTTTTTTTCATTCATTCGTGTATGTATTAATGTTAATGGATGATGGAAGAAACCTTAAGAAGTGGTAGTCATTTTGGACAAAATGAAAGTAGGAACAAGTCTCAAGCAGATAAAAAAAAAGATGTGGAATCATGTAATCATAGAGGCACTTTAAAAAAAATGAAGTATACACATTTTAAATTGGAATCAAAGAAGAACAGAGGAAAACTTCTCTTGGTGAAAGGTGGAAGTCAGTCAGCTGCATTATTCAAAGAAACGGGAAGACAAATGTGTAAGAACTCTGGCCTTTAAAAAAATGAGAAAATATAGATGCAGATCATGGAACTCAGTAATGGATTCATTTACTTTTGCAATTTTTAGGGAAATCATATTTGTGTTATGAATACGGCTGGCCACCAGCCTCCCCCTCCTCCTTCTGTGCACTCACCTGGTCTCTCAGCTGTTTTTACTTTCTCATTAGGGTGTTTTAGGTATTTAGGTTTCTGTCTGTGTTTCCGTAGTCGCAGTATCCTGTTTAGTCCTGGCAGTTACCCCTTGATTTTGTCTCACATGTATGCAAGATTTTTGTTTATTGAATAATTTGGCGTCCAAAACCCTTGGATTCGAGTCCTTCCTGCTCCTGGGTTCTTTCTGGTTACAAGCCGTAACATTACACTGCGACTATGTCAAACCCAGCGGAAAGTTCGCACTCCAGAGACTTACCTGGTTCATCCGCTAAAGGAGGTTCTGCTCCAGGAGTTGAGCTGTCAGGCCTGACTCAGGAGATGCGCTGCTGCATGTCTGGTATGCAGCAGCTCCATAATCGCCTCTCCAGATTGGAGCAAGCACCTCCGACTCTGCTTTGACAAATCCAACTGGGTCACCCTGAGCCGTTTGGAGGTACTGCTGAGGACTGCCGGGCGTTTCTCGCATCCTGTTGCCTCCATTTTGACTTTTATCAGAGTGATTTCCCCCTCTGAACAGAGCAAAGTGGCTTTTGCTCTGAGCTTCTTAACGGGACAAGCAAAGCAATGGGGGTTACCAGAATGCGACCGCGCAGCTGAACTTTGTCGCTCTTTGCGGGCGTTCTCCACCCAACTCCTCACAGTCTTCGATCCAACCACACCCTACCGAGCTGCCACTTCGGAGCTTCTCCGTCTCAGCAAGGACTTCGTAGCGTCTCGGATTACGCAGTGGATTTCCGGATTCTGGCTACCAGCACCTGCTGGTCGGAGAGGGAGCTGGTGGATGTTTTTCCTCGGGGCCTCTCCAGCGTGCTCATAGACGAGCTGGCAGTGAGGGATATTCCGGAGGATCTGGAGGAGCTGATCGATCTGGCGGTATGCATCGATCAAAGGATGAGAGTGGGGTCTGCAGCAACGAAGCAGCACTTCCTAGTCGCTGCTTTCTGAGGGATTTCCATCGTTCTGATCCAGCAACTGGACTCTACGACAGGTTTCCACTCCCTTCCCTGAGACTATGCAGCTGGGTTCAGGACTCCTGCAGAGCGACGGCGCCGTATGGGAGCGGGACTGTGTTTGCTCTGTGGGCAGCCTAGTCACTTTAACCACAACTGCCTGGAAAAACAACAGGGTTCACCAGTTAGGAGGGAACCTATCAGGATCTTGGTGGCACAAGAGGGAGCATAGGAGGAGCTTTAGTCTTTGATTGACTCTGGTTCAGATGGTGATCTGATCTCACAGGAGGTGGTAAGCAGACTTAAGACTTCTGTCTAACCTCTGTCTCCTGCCCTTCTCATCCTTGCCATGAACGGGTCCGTTATTCATACGATTACTGCAGGTACTGTAGACATTAAGGTGACTGTGTCAGAAAACCACTCTGAACTCATGAGGTTTTATGTAGTGGACTCTCTGAAACTTCAAGTAATATTGTTTTTTTCCTGGTCGTGTTGACACCTCAAATTGACTGGACTTCTGGACATGTGTTATCCTGGATTACTTTTTAGTCTGCTAATTTGTTTAACTGCTGCTTCTGTTCATACATCAATTAAGAAACCTCCTCCTGAACCTCTCGATCTCAGCGCTGTTCCCCCTGCTTATCAAGACCTTGGTACAGTGTTTAGTAAAATTCTGGACAAGTCTCTACCTCCCCATCGTCCCTAAGACTGTTCCATAGACCTTCTGCCGCGGACGCAACCCCCTAAGGGCCACATATATCCTCTGCCTCGTCCTGAGCAGGAAGCAATGGAGGATTATCTTCAGGAGAGTTTACAGGCTGGTATAATCCATCCCTCTTAATCTCCTGCGGGAGCAGGATTCTTTTTTGTGGGCAAACGAGACGGGTGTTTAACAATATCACTGTTCGGAACAGCTATCCTTTACCTCTCTTACAAACTGCTTTTGATCTATTACAGGGGGGCCAGATCGTCACCAAATTGGACCTCTGAAGTGCTTATCATCTGGTAAGCGGATACGGGAGGAGGATGAGTGGAAGACCACCTTTAACACCCCTAGTGGTCACTTTGAATATTTGGTCATGGCTTTTGGACTCAGCAACCTACCTGCTATTTTTCAGGGTTTGATTAATGACGTTCTCAAGGACATGATTTGGAGTGGCCTGTTCCTGCCAGGCATAAATAACTCCAGCGCTTCCTAGGTTTTGCCCATTTCTACAGGTGGTTCATCAGAAGCTTTAGTGGTGTGCCTGCACCCCTCCATAGATTAACACCAGCAAGGGTACGTTTTCTCTGGGAAGAGGGAGCAGATGAGGGATTTACCAAGCTGAAAAGATGTTTCTCTGCAGCTCCCATCTTGACTCAACCTGAAACCTCTAAAGCAGTGGTTCCTAAACTTTTTCTGCAGGGCCCCCCTTTCTGAAGATTAGAATATTTTCGAGCCCCCCCACACTGACACAAACATACAAATCCTTTGTTTCTAAACTCTAACGCGCCCCCCCTGCAATACCTTCGCGCCCCCCAGTTTGGGAACCACTGCTCTAAAGAAATCATTGTGGAGGTGGATGCGTCTGGGACAGGTATAGGGGCTGTTTTGTCTCAGAGAGCGTCTGATAATAAAGTCCATCCCTGCGTGTATTTCTCCTGCATGCTCACTCTTGCAGAGAGACATTGGGAACAGAGAATTACTTACTGTCAAATTGGCCCTATAAAAGTGGCGTCACTGGCTGGAGGGGGCTGAGAAACCATTTCTTTTGTGGACCGACCAAAAGAACCTGGGGACTCTTCTGCACGGGTTTAATCTGCGATATGTGAAATGATGGATGAGCCTTGAGAGCTGCTGGAAGTCGTAAACGGACACAGGTGGGGTTAATGATGCGTTCAATGGTATAGAGACCAATGAACCGGGGAGCAAGTTTACTGGAGGTAGCTTGGATGGGAATATTGTGGGAGGAGAGCCAAACTTTTTGACCTGGTTGATACGTAGTTCCGGCCACCCTGTGCCGGTTGGCGATGCGACAGTTGTTCTCCCTAGAGCGAAGGAGGGCTTCCCTGGTCTGCTGCCAGATGGTTTGGCAGCGCTGGAGGTGGTGTTGGACCGAGGGAACAGCTAACTCCAGCTCCTGTGAGGGGAACAAGGGTGGTGAGTAACCCAGAGATGCTTGGAACGTAGATACCCCAGTGGCGGACGAAGGATAAATTTTGTAGGAGTATTCTATCCAGACCAGATTCTTGGACCAATGGGCAGGGTTCTGGGCAGCTAGAGCAGCCTCAAGCTCTTGGTTCGCCCTTTCAGCCTGACCGCTGGATTGCGGATGATAACCGGATGTCAGGCTGACCGTGGCCGCTAACGCAGAGCAGAAGGCCCTCCAAACTTGCGAGATGAACTGGGGTCCATGGTCTGAAACAATGTCCGTAGGAATGCCATGATGCCTGAATACGTTCTGAACCAGAATCTCTGCCAATTCCGTAGCTGTGGGTAACTGAATGAGAGTGATGAACTGGGCAGCTTTGGAGAAACGGTCCTCAACAGTAAGTATGACTGTGTTACCCTGTGAAGGAGGCAGGCCAGTGATGAAATCCATGGCGATGTGTGACCAAGGGCATCCCGGCACCAGGAGGGGTTGAAGGAAACCAGCAGGAAGTGAGTTGGCTGTCTTTGAACGGGCACAGACGTTGCAAGCGGCTATGTATTCCCTGACATCCTTCTTCATGGATTGTCAGAAAACCGCCGTCTCAGGAGGTTAAGTCCACAGTGCTTGCTGAAAAATTAACTGACACTGGAAGAGAAAAGCCCCACAAGCTTCAACATCATCATGAAAAGTCTCTGGTTGAAGGCGAAAGTTTTCAGGGTTTGAACCGGAACCGGAAGTGCTGAAGCCGGCGGAGGGAGGAATGGATGCTTTGGCGGCGGTATTTGCTGAAGCTTGGCTCGTTAGTTCCAATAGAGTCTGAGTGATGCCATCCAGTCAGCGGAAAAGATCCTGTTGCGCCGTGGCCATTTGAGACAGAGATTCACCTTGCCGCCCCAAGGCTAATCCCTGTTGAGTGACGGCTAGTCCGAGTCCTTCCGGGTCAGCTGGGTCTGTGTTTTGGCCAGTTTGTTCTGTCATGGTACGTTTGACAAGGCAGATCCAGATGCTGAAAACCTGGAAGGAAACTCAGGCGAGTAGTGAGATGCAAAAGAGTCTTTTAATTTTCCGAGCAGGAAAAATAACAGTCAGGTTGTTGTTACTGCGTGTTAGCTTGGAGCTCTGAAGATGTGTCTGCGTGGCTGCAGCTCGTAGCGTCTTGAGGGCTTGGCTGGAGAGCGCGGCGTGGCTGGAGCGGAGCGAGACGTGCGGAAAGGATCACCGCTGACAATCTGAAGTCTTGGGAGCTGTGGTGTGAATGGAGCGAGACTGTCATGGTGCCTCTTTCAGTCTCCTCCCCTCTTTCTGCTCTGCTCCTGACTCACAGCTGTGACCACTCATCTCATTCAAGACTCTGCTTCAAAAGGAGACCCAGCCTCACCAGTCTTCGCCAGTCCATTAACCCTTATGGTGCTTAGTCACGTTGTGATTCACGCCTGGCCCCACTTTGTCTCGCACCTTGCTAACTGTGCCTTGTATTCTCTGCCTCAGGTCCACCTCATGCCACGAGGGTCACCTGAGTCATTCATCACCTCGAGCAGCAGCTGTCTCACAAGAATCAAGCCGACGCCTTCTACTTCCGGCGCCACTGTCTCAGTGCTCCACAAGAACTCCAGCCACGCTCCCTGTCAAGACCACCAGCCACGCCAACCGCCCTCCACGTCAAGCTCACCGGCCACGCACCGAGGTTCTCCTGCCACACTCAGCGTCTGGAACCCTCACCCGGACCCAAAAGCCCAGCCTGCCCACAGACCTCTTAGAACACGTGTCAAACTCAAGGCCCGGGGGCCAAATGTGGCCCTCCATGTCATTTTATGTGGCCCGCAAGAGCATAAATGCTTTTAATTTCTTAAAATAAAACAAAAAATTGGTGTGTATTTACTCATATCTAGGGGGAATTGGACTTGAAATATTGGATTGGGCAACTATACATTAGGACTCAAACACTGTCCATATAACCTAACCTGACAGAATCAAATGTAAAAGGATTTATGCTAGAGTAACAAGCAAACATATGTTTTCTATGCAACTGTAATTGTCACTTTAAAAAGTTATAATAAATAAATAATAAGTTATTTAACATTAAGGAGTAGTTACGTTTATTTTTCATTACATTTAGTTACATGTATAAATTATATCTGGCCCTTTGAGAACAGCCAGTATGCTGATGTGGCCCTCTGTGAAAATGAGTTTGACACCCCTGTCTTAGAACAAGTTACAAGAAAATAAATCTTACTTACGTACCACTTACCTGACTTCTTTCTGGGTTCCAGCATCTGGGTCCTCCCGTGTTCTGATCATGACAGAGACGGACTGTGAGGCGAGGCAAACTGCGGTCCTTGGGTGCTTTGGGAACCGTGGCGAGCGAGGGGTGACGTGAGGCGAGACCAGAGGGAAGTGCGATGCAGATCTCCCAGGTGGACACTCGTGGTTTTGGAACCTGAAAGTGGATCGATAAGCAAGGTAAGTAAAGGCCAGGACGTAAATCTGAGCTAGACATGCAAGTCAGACATGCACCGAGGTAGGCAACGAACTGGGGATGAATGCTGGGCTGGATCTCCTTATGAAGGCGGTGAGGTGATGAGCAGAGTGTCCACAGCTGGTTCCAATCTTCAGGTGCACAGAGAGAGGGGAGGGGAGGAGCACTGACAGAGGCCCCCATGACAATTTAAGAAGGAAGAAAAACATATCAGTCAAACAGGTTGATAAAGAGAAGTAATGTGGCTTCATCTTGTGACAACATATAGAAAAACAAACATTTCATGTACATTTAAAACTCTTACAGCACAAAACTTTAAATTAAAGTAAAGTAAATCTATCCATTGGTAAAATTGTCTTCAGTGGAGCAAAGACAGAAGAACAAATTGACATATTAACAATACTTTAATTTAAGGATAAATCAAAATGATTGTCAAGCTCTATCTTGGAGTTTGGCTTCAGTTTTTCTCTATTTTTTTTTATTTTACTTTAACTTTCATGAAGACAACTTTAGTCTCTAAGTCATCTCTGGGTTCATGTTGTAAAATGTCACCATCATACCTATTTTTTGCTTTTTGTTTTTTACAATTTCAAATAGGAGTGGCACTCAAAGCAACAAAAACTAAGAGTAGAACAACTGCAGCGACTGCAGCCAAAGAAACTGAAACTTGTGGACCTGTAGGAAAAAAGATAATTAATTATAGAAATCCTACTGATTTGAATTTGTCCAACATTTTTGTGTGGAAAATGTATACCGCAGCGTTGCAAGCAGTGATGGTTTTAACCATCTCATCTCTGCTGACATTGTTCCAGACTTTACACGTGATGTTTCCAAAAATCTATCCATGTATGATGATGGAAACATTAAACACACTGGATCTATCAGATGTGTCTCTGTTCAGGGACTGACTGTGTTTGTTTGATTGTAAAAGTGAGAAACCATTCAAAGTCAGAGTGAGCTCTGTTTCATCTCCCTCATAGGAGCAGGTGACTTTCTGCTGTTCTGGTGACAAACACTGCTGAGACACCGTTAACACAGACACAGGAACTGCAAGAAACAAAATATAATCAAGTATTTAAATATAAACAACAGCCCTAAAAATGTAAATTTACTAAAACATGGTAGAAAGCTACAGTTTCTTGGTTATATGTCAATGTTTTTATGTGTTTCATATAGAACAGTTCACTTCAGTCTCACAAAATTGATTACAAAATTAATTCATCCATGAATGAATGATAAAAAAATAGGTATTAGCTGTAAAATAAAAAATTAAGTATACAAGATTACAAATTTCAATTTAATTGTATTTATTTAGCCCAAAATCACAACAACAGTCGTCTCGACGGGCTTTGTACCAGTAATTGGAAAGTAAACATAAAATCAAAAGAATCATGAAATCTAGTCTATGAAATATTTATGAAATATTTTCTTTGTCTATTTGTTGGGTACTGTAACCCTTTATTCTTTTCTAAAATACCTAGTTTGATTAAACTTGAATGATTTTGCCTGATAAATATTGTTAACTCCAAATCCTTAATATGCAGTTACAGACACACAATACCATATGTGTGCGCGTGCACATTTTAGATGCAGCAGGAAGGCTAAATGAAATGCTGTTGTTTCTTGTAATCAGGTTTTTTAAATTGTTGATAATTTGAGATGGCAAAACAACTGAGTTATTTATTGTGTCCTTGAACCTTAAATATGTTATTTAAAACAAACTTACATACAAATGTGAAATGGATAAATGTTCATTCCTCTTACTGAGTACTTTCATACGGACGCTGGACGTTCTCAGTTTTTTGCCTTCAGAGTTGAACTCAACTCCTCAAGTGTGTAAACTCCAGCATCTCTGTTAAATAAAAAGGTTTTTGTGTATCTGGACGATATCTTGATTTTTTCCCCCAGCCTGGACGAACACGTCTCCGCAGTAAGAGAAGTCCTGACACGACTACTTGACAACAAACTCTATGTGAAGGCGGAGGAGTGTGAGTTCCACAAGGACCAGATCAGTTTCTTGGGTTACATCATTTCGCAGGGGTCTCTGGCTATGGACCCATCCAAGGTGGACAGTGTGCTGAAGTGGCCCACCCCTACCACTAGGAAAGATCTCCAACGGTTCTTGGGCTTTGCAAACTTCTATAGGAAGTTCATCAAGGGTTTCAGCTCTGTGGCTGCTCCCATTCATGCGCTAACCTCTTCTAAAACTACCTTCCAGTGGTCTTCCAGTGGTTTCTGTCTCAAATTGTTCTGTTTCACAAATTTTACAAATGTGGAATGCAGAACATACCATTCCTATTTCTGTTTTGAGTTCTCTCTTTAGAAATGTTATGTTGCATCTTGTCCATTTGTTTTGTCTCTTCAAACTAAAGCTGTAAAGTGGCAGTCATTTTGGACAACATGAAAGGAGGAACAAGTCTGAAGCAGAAAAAAGGGAAAGATGTGGAATCATGTAATCATGGAGGCATTTTTTCAGTAAAAATGAAAGTAGACACTTTCTAAAATGGAATCAAGGAAGAATAGAGTAAAACTTCTCTTGGTGAAAAGTGGAAGTCAATGAGCTGCATTATTCAAAGACACAGGAAGACAATTGTTCAAGAACTCTGGCCTTTAAAGTATGGATGCCATGCTTTGAACAACTTTGTCAAATAAAAAAGCCCTTTAAACGCTGATTCTATTGATACCAATAGTTAGCGTCGAAAAAAATCTGAAGCATATGAATAATAGACATCGTTCGAAGGAATCAGAGATTTGAATTTGCCGCTAAGAGCGCAGGCTGGAAGTGAACTCGATATGACCTGTGACGTCACGAAAGGCATTGACTTTCGTAGTTCCGCTTCGGACAGCAGGTAAACATAACAGGTAGTCTTCGTTTCTCTCGTGTTTAAATCTGTTAATCATCAACATGCCAAGTCGTTGTGTGGCAGCTGGATGTAGCAATACATCTAGTGAAAGTGTATCTGTGTATAAATTCCCAAAACAAGAAACGCTGCTGAAACAATGGACAAAACAAGTTCAGCGAACGAGGGCGAATTGGGTGCCAACTAGAGGTAAGATCTTAAGCCCGAGCCCGAGCCCGACCGGACCCGAATTTCGGGTCCGGTCGGGCTCTAAATGACAGTCATTACGTTCGGGTCGGTTCGGGCCGGGCTTCTCTCTCGCTGACTTTTTTAATAAATATATTGTAATGTCTGCAAAGAAGCTCCTTAGGCGGCGGTTGTCAAACAGCTCTTTATTAATCCTGGATGTCAGAACGGTTACCGCACAAACCGAAAGGCACAGCCAGCTTCTGTTTACTCAGAGGGAGAACGTTCCCTTAGCGCACACACCCACACACACACGAAACTGAAAAGGCAAACGCGCACCGCCGCGGCTGCAGTATTTCTCCGCGTAATGAAGCGAGTGCGCATCAAGATCTCTCTGTCACTCTCTCTGTCTGGCCTCTTAGTCTGTGTTCCAGCGTTATTTCATTGATCAAATGCATTTGTAATGGAGGGAGGAACCTATGCGCCGCGCTTCCAGCGGAACTCTATGCCACAACAGCAGCTTATACGCGCGCGGCTGCAGCGACCACTCTCTGTTCGAAAGAAAATAGCTTTCATCATCATAAAAATATGTAGATTATTTTACCTTTAAGAAATCTGGCGGGTTTTTTTCTGCCAAAAATCCTATGGGTTAAATTGAAATTTCGGGTTTGCTTCGGGCTCGGTCCTGCAAATCAAGTTAATTGGTCGGGTTCGGTCCGAGTTCAGTTTTAATGCCCGCGGGCCTGTGTCGGGTCGGGCCGGATTTTTTAGGCCCAATCTTACCTCTAGTGCCAACTGTTTTGTCAACTTTATGCAGCGAACATTTTGAGGCAGACTGTTTTGAAGAAACACCACAGCTCATGAAAGATATGGGAATGCATGTCAGATATAAAAAAGTATTGAAACCGAACGCAATCCCCACCATTTTCAAGAGATCGCTAGACCTACTACTTTCTGCTATATCCTCCTCACTTTCGCAAAAGGGTTCGAATCGATGCGGTTGCAAAAGTGACTCATCATCATGATAATCTCCGCAACTTTCCTCTTCATCTTTCTGTTCAGCTAGCCATGTTGTCTGCCTTTCGTTACGTCACAAACAGGGCGGCGCGAATTCGGCGGAATGCGTGAAGCCGGCGGCCGTCCTCGTTGTTTATATCGCATTTTTCGCTATTTATTCTTTTTCGAAAAATATTAAAAACAATCGCAACATGAAATAGAGACTATTTACTATATTTTGGCTTATTAAAATAGGCCATGTCACCCACACTTTAAAAGAAATGAGAACATATAGATGCAGATTATGGAACTCAGTAATGGATTCATTTACTTTTACAATCTTTAAGGAAATCATATTTTTATATTTCAATCATATACTTTTTGGACTTCCGGTTCCGGGTTCCGGGCAGGACGCGTGGTCGCGGCTCTCTGCGGATACAACTATCTTTAAATTACTTGAAAAGTTGATTTTCTCCAAAAAGAGAGCTGACCATGCCCCCTAAGAAAACCCAAGAATATGAAGACCTCAAAAAAGCTCTTGATAGTATTCAAGAAACGCTTAATTCTTTTATGGGTCAGGTGTCGGCTAAGCTAACTTATTTTTAACATAATAATTAAGTAATTCATCTTTTTCATGTGCCTTATCGATACCTTATGATTTTTAATTCTGTCTGATAAAAAAAACTGGGAACCGGATATTGATAAATCATGTAATAAAATGGTTATAGTATAACGGGGTGGAATTATATAAGTTTGCTTCCTTCCACTCCCTTTCAAGCAATATTTATTAATATGTCTAATTATCCTAAGTTTGATTACCGGTAGTTACTGTATGAATGTATAACTGAAGATTAAATTCCTTTTGTGTATTGTTTCTACTTGATTGCTTGAAATAAACCATTTCAAAATCAAAAATATTTGCTGCCATTGTTTAATAGTATTTACATTTGTGGACATCACATTTCTGGTTGTCTAGACTACAGTGCTATTTTTTCTCTCTGAGTGCTTAGAAGAACATTATAATGTCACTCACTATTAAAATATTTAAACTAACACCTATAATGTGGACTGAAATATGCAGAGAAACTACAAAATAAATGAAAGAAGATGTTTCAAGTAAGTCTGAAGTGATTTTAATTTTCATTTTTACAGATATTTTAAGGATAAATTCATTCATATTACAGATTTACACAGTTCACACAGCACAAAAACACAACTGATTAAAATTTTAGTTAAAAAAAGAAGAAAAAAACAGTAACAGATCAAGAAAAATAACATATATAATACACATGACAGAATATTCATGCATTTCCAGCTATTTACTTTTAATATTTTCCAGCATCATTGACTTAATGTGATATTTACTGCTTTGTATATGTTTTATCTTCTGCCTCATGAGCTCAATTCCACCAAATAATTTGTATTTCCAGCTGTTACAGTGTAGAATAGTGGCTCATTTACATTCTCAATATTTCAGTAAAATAATATTTCTCTCTATGTCAGCCCATGTAGACTTCATTACTGGATTTCATTTTCTTCCATAAACATTAAAAAAAAAACAAAATTGAAAAACACATTACAGGAACAAAAATACCAATGATTTATTAATGGAGAAAAGACACATTAACCTTAAAAAGTTTCATGAAATGACATTTAAGAAGGAAGATAAAAACATATCAGTCAAACAGGTTGATAAAGAGAAGTAATGTGGCTTCATCTTAAGGTAACATATAGAAAAACAAACATTTCACATACATTTAAAACTCTTACAGCACAAACTTTGAAATGAAAGTAAAGTAAATCTATTCATTGGTAAAATTGTCTTCAAGCAAAGACAGAAGAACAAATTGACATATTAACAATACTTTAATTTAAGGATAAATCAAAACGATTGTCAAGCTCTATCTTGGAGTTTGGCTTCAGTTTTTCTCTATTTTTTATTTCACTTTAACTTTCATGAAGATAACTTTAGTTTCTAAGTCATCTCTGGGTTTATGTTGTAAAATGTCACCATCACACCTATTTTTTGCTTTTTGTTTTTTACAATTTCTAATTAGAGGGGCGCTCAAAGCAACAAAAACTAAGAGTGGAACAACTGCAGCGACTACAGCAACATAAACTGTTGATTTGAATTTGTCCAACATTTCCCCGTTAGAAATGTATACTGCACCGTTACAAGCAGTGATGGTTTTAACCGTCTCATCTCTGCTGACATCGTTCCAGACTTTACATGTGATGTCTCCAAGAAGATGTCCATGTATGATGATGGAAACATTAAACACACTGGATCTATCAGATGTGTCTCTGTTCAGGGACTGACTGTGTTTGTTTGATGGTAAAAGTGAGAAACCATTCAAAGTCAGAGTGAGCTCTGCTTCATCTCCCTCATAGAAGCAGGTGACTTTCTGCTGTTCTGGTGACAAACACTGCTGAGACACCGTTAACACAGACACAGGAGCTGCAAGAAATAAAACATATTGTAGTAAATACATCAGCAAGAACAATGGAAAAAGTTTCTTTAAAATCTCATTAGAAAACAAAGACAGCCCTAAATTCAAAATTTCAGCTACAGTTTCTGGTTTAGATGAAAAACCATTATTGTCTATGTATACAACAGTTAATTGAAAATAGGATTTAGCTATAAAATAGACACACAGGATAAAAGTGTAATAATGCTTGTTTATAAAAAAATATTTTCTTTTGTAAGGTGCTGTATCCCTTCAAACTTTTGTACAAAAAACCCAGTTTAATTGAATTGTCTTGAGATTAATTTGGATTTCCCTCGTAAATTATTATAATTCAAGATTCTTGATATGTAAATGCACTTATAGACACACAATAACATATGTGTGTGCGTACACATTTCAGCTGCATCCGGAAGGCTAAACTGCTTTTAGTTTACATGTCATTCAACAGAAGAAAACTTTTTTTTTTCAATTCAGGAAATAAAATTCATAGATAGAGAAATGATGAAAAAAGGGGGAGTTCATGTCTTGTGTTTCTCAAAAATAAAGTTCAGTTAACATGTACAATTGATATATGTTTCTTTACAGAAACTTAGTTTCATTTTCAGGTCATAAATATGTATTTTAGGGGGTTTATTCAGACATTCCTCTGGTTTGTCTGAAGATTAATAGCCCCTGTTGTTAAAGTAAAATATGTCCAACACAAGAGGCCCTCAGCTCTCATCTGTCTGCCCAGCTGTTGGACAGGACAAGTTAAAAAATAAATAAATAAATAAATATGTATTTTAGAACTAAATTTACATAAAATTTTAAAATACTAAAATTATGTTTTTCTTACCAAGTACTCTAAGATTCACACTGGACTTTCTCTGTTCTTTGACATTAGAGTCAAACTCCTGAAGGGTGTAAACTCCAGCATTTGTCTTTGAGACATTGTTCAATGTGATTGTTCTATTAACAAGTTTCAAATATGGGAAAGAAAAATAACTTATCAAAATGTAAAACCTGTATGTTATGTATTCATTTATCTTTAAAAAAATCCATAGTTATACTTACATCTTTTCTCTAGTTCTTGTTTAAAGGTCAAAATCACCAACGATAAGGAAAAAATCAAACTAGTCAACCCTTAAACAGCTTCTTTGTTCTCTGTTTCGCTCTTTGACTGACAAGACTGAATGGAGCAAACAAGGGTGTGTGTGTGTGTGTGTGTGTTGGTGTGGCCAGCCTCTCTGCTAAGAACAACAGAAGTGTGTGTGGTTTTCTAAGTGACAAAAACAGTTGGTCATCAAGGCCGTTGCAACAAAAACTTTCTCTAACACCTTCTGTATGCAGCTTTCTTCTGGAATAATAATGTTAAATGCATGTTTGTGATATTTTAATGAAAGCAAACAGGAAGTAACAAACAAGTTTCCTGAACACAGCTGATCGTCTGAGAATCTTACACTTTAGCATTAAAAATCTGTCTGTAATAGTTTAAAAACAACATCATCTCCTAACTTTTACAAAGACAGAAATACCTAAACCATTCTCATGTGTGGAACGTTAAACAGACCACTTGTCTTTCTTTATCACCACCTTAACCACAGCGCTTTTTGAATCACACTTAAAGCTGTGAAAAGTCCTTATCAAAACACCTATACGTGCAAAAAGTTTCCCGTTATTCATGTTCAGTTTCTTTACTCATATGCTATTTAAAAGTCATACCAAATAATTTGTTAATGTATAAACTCTATTTTGAACCTCCTGTGTGTTTCTAAAGTGAAAAAATGTAGAAGCATCCATCCATCTTCAGAACCTGCTGAATCCCTTCTGGGGTCATGGGGTTGCTGGAGCCAACCCAGTTCCAGTTGAGCAAAGGCCCTGAACAGGTCTTCAGTCTGTTGCAGGGCCTCACACTCATGCACAATTAGAGAAAGTGATTAACATATGAAGCATGTTTTTAGACTGTAGAGGAAGCCGGAGTGCTCGGAGCAAATCACACATGCATGGGGAGAACATGCAAACTCCACTCAGAAAGATGGCAGCCAGGACTGAAACCAGGGCCCTCTCACTGTGAGGCCAGAGTGCTACACCACCATGCAGCCCAGGTTAGAAGCAATGATTTGAAACATTTCCTCCAGCTATATGATTTGGGTTTCTTTGTATTGGTTTTTGCTTTCCGTTTTGTGTCTGTCATGTTTGAATTCTGTTTCCTGTTTTATTTTGAAAGGTTTACTGTTCCAAGATGGCTGAAGATGCAGATGGTGGTTCAGCTTGTTCTCTTGCTGCTTCAGCACATCGACCTAGACCAGGGGTCGGGAACCTATGGCTCGCGAGCCACATATGGCTCTTTTGATGGTCACGTATGGCTCGCAGACAAATCTTTATTTATACCATTTTTTTTTTTCATCAGACCAGTCCTTCTCGTGCGCGATGCGATGCCAGAGGCGCGCAGTAGTAGCGGTGCTTGGAGAGAAAAACCTGCGCCAGCACTCAGTTTACTATTATCTACTATTTCACAGAGTTTATTCCAGCAGGAAACCTATTAATTGCCGTGCCTAAACCTGCGCGCTCCCGTCTCTGAGAAAGAGCGCGCAGATGAGGGGACGGGATGTGAGGAAGAAAGCAGAGGGTGGGGGTGCCCCCACCCTCTGCTTTCTTCCACAGGCAGCAGGTGAATCGCGCAGGGATTGTAAAAACGTAAAACCCGCTGTACGTCACTCACTGCAGTGTGTGAGTGTGTGTTTGTCTCCAGGTCTGCATGTGAGTCTTTGTCACATCTACAGAACATTCAGACCAAAGATCACGTTTAAAGTCTCAACGCCTGCATGAAGCAGAAACTCACCATGTATCAACCAGACTAGACCATCAGCAAAACCACCACGAGAAATACTCATCATTTATTAGCAACAGCATAACCATGTTATTAAAAAGAATCCACAGACTTATTGTACTTTAAAAGTGTTGAAATTACATCAAATGCTCACATTCACTTGTATTTTTAGTTTTAAACATATTGTAGTGGACTGAGTTGGGTCCGCTGTTGCGCCGCGTTAAAAGTTCTGGAGTTCATTAAACACATCATGCAGAGATCTGATTGGCTCTCAGTTCTGTCGCTCAGCCTGTTGTTAGGTAGTTTGGACCAATGGGGTTCAGCTATGGGCCGAATAAGAGAAATAGGAGGACTGGAGCAGGAGGAGGGGAATATAAAGTTGGGAGAAGCGCTCTCGTGTCAGCGGGAGAAATTGAGGAGTTACTGTATTAATTTTACGGCGTTTGCTGCGGTCTATTGTAACCAGAATAAAGAACCTTAAAAGAGGTTAAGTCTCCGTGCCTCAGTGTGGGACAGGGACGCTACATTATTGTATGGCTCTTTCGAAATTACGTTTGAAAATATGTGGCGTTTATGGCTCTCTCGGCCAAAAAGGTTCCCGACCCCTGACCTAGACTCAACCCTGAGGTCTACAAGACTGTGGATGGCAAAACTATTGTGGAGGATGAACTCTTACATTTCCTTGCTGTGAAATGTAGAACTTTAAGTCTGGATGAAATTGTGTTACTAGCTGCAACACCTTTGACTCTGAATGGATTGAGGCCTCCAAGAGAGTGCTGTTTGAGCTCCGCCCGACAACACAGTAAAATATAACGCACAAAGGAGCACAAAAAGACTTAAATAATTTGAAAAGTTGTCTGAAAGTCCTCAATGAATGTGGAGATAATATTCCGTGATTTGTATCGCATTACTTGGAGGACTTGCCACCAGTTACATTTACGAGTCTGGATGTTTGCGGCGTGCTGAGGAGAGTGGACAGGTTACATGTTGACGTCAGTGCTATGGGATGCGCGCTACAACTTCAAGTGGATGTACGTGCGGATCTTCGTGCTATTACCACTGATGTGAATCATCGGGTGTGTAGTTTGGGGCGTGTCACGGAAGTGGCTCAGGACAGCAATCAGCTGTCCTGGGGGCTAAAGGAGGTGGATCAACGTCAGAGACCCCGCAGGCCACTGGAGCTAAAGGTGCTGCAACGAGTGGGTGTGTCAGTGGGCAGGATGGGAACCCTCACTCTTCGACGCAACACCTGCCACTTTAAAGTTCTCTGCACGTCCCTCCGCCCAAGGAAAGTAATGTCGGAGAAATCACGTTCAAAATAATCAGCCCATTAACAGAAGATTTAAAACACATTCATAAAACACTATAACTTCCACTCATTACAGAACAGACTGACATGAGCTGAAAAAAACCTTTTTCCATGGGATTGATATGACATTCTAAATTTTTACAACAGTCTTTGTATTTTCTTTTCTTTAAGCAACAATTATCAAAACCAAAGATAAAAGAACCAATATATTTAAATCTGTGTAAAAATACAAGTTATAAAGATATTAGTTTCAAGTTTTTGGCAATACTTTGTGTAACCAGATGCTTCAATATTTAGTAAAATGTTTGTTTTTTATATTCAAAAAGTTTTTTAATTGTTCATCATACGAGGCAGTTGATATTAGATGTATAAGAGAAATAAAGATGTAAGTACTGACATCTGAGTAGGTTTCATTGCTGTTGAATATTGGACAACCAAAAATTGGGGAGGACAACCAAGGATTACTTGCCAGGTTGTCCAGAGGACAACCATTTTTTTCCCCTTATTTCTAACGCTGTATGTATATGTAATCTTTTAATCTTGGTATTTATTCTTATCCTTTTTTAAGTCATTTATTTTGTATTAACTATATACTGTACCTCAACTTGTATATCCTTGAAACTGTTTATTTTTTAATGTAGTGGGTCTGTGTACTCCTTTTTAACTGATTGGACCGTGAGTCTGGAATAAATTATATCTATCTATCTATGGTGTAAATGGCGTATACCTATATAGCGCTTTTCTACCTACAAGGCTCAAAGCGCTTTACAGTCACAGACCCATTCACCCAGTCACACACACATCTGTCCGTCCGTCCATCCGTCCGTCAGTTAGTTAATTAGTTATGTCATAGTTTTGAGTTTTAATTCCCTAGTCCAGTGTTTTTCAACCAGTGTGCCGCGGCACACTAGTGTGCCGTGGGAGATGGTCAAGTGTGCCGTGGGAAATTGCCCTCATAAACTGATCTAAAAACATTTACCATCTCCAGGATTTCAGCTCTTTGTTCATCCAAACAGGACTTGATAAAACACTGAGGAGTTAGGAATATAAAAGATCGTAAAATACTTTTTCTTCGCGTTTATTTTATTTTATTAAAGACATTTTGATAAGAATGACGTACCGCGATTCAGCTGCAGCTCCGGCTGTATTTTGGAAAAGTGCCGCCCCTTTAATTGTCTCCACCAATCATTCTTGAAGGCTTAATCACATGTCATCAGTCTGACCAATCAGAAGTGGTTAAAGTCTTAACTTCCTTGTCCCGATTTAGCTCATAAGTCTCTCAGTTCCAACAGAAATACCAGCTAAAGCTCGTCTTTAGTGGTGTAGCTTTCCACAGAATCCGGTGTCAGACCGTGGAACAAGAGAACAAAACAATGAAGCTCAGAGACGCGATCTCCGCCGGCCGTGTAATGCACTACATCTCCCATGATGCATTGGGTTGTGACAGCGCACAAGGAGATCTGTTGTTAAACGTCTCGAAACCAACAAACACACATCAAACTGTTTTTAAATCTTCTAACTTAACTTTTATTGCATCTTTTTTGAAAAAAACAGCTACAGTTTCCAGCTTTTTCTGCAACAATTATCTCAAAAATGCATGTGAGATTGTGGAGGGACTGTAGATCAATACAGACTATGAGTTTCTCCTTTTTTTTTTTTTTTTTTTTTTTTTTTTAATTTTTGGATCCTGGTGTGCCGCGGGATTTTTTTAAGGTTAAAGTGTGCCGTGGCTCAGAAAAGGTTGAAAAACACTGCCCTAGTCCCAATCTCTCCTGCTCATGTTCACCGGTGTCTTGTCAGTGTTGTTTGTAATTAAGTCTTGTCTCTGCCTTCCTCTTGTGCTGGTCCAATACAGTCTCTTCCCTTCTGCCATGTGTTCATGTTTTGCCCACATTAAGTTTAGTTTTGCTTTCCTGCTCTGCAGCGCTTTTTGTTAAGTTAATTAACCCCTTGCCCTGGAATCGTGTGCCTATGTCTCTGCATTTTTGGGTCCTTCACGCTCACCAGTGCCCCCCTACCTGACAAAGGCGGCATAATCATAATTAAAAGACCACTGGAAACACTTTTACAATAGATCAACAGATGATTTGAATGGAAATAAACATGAATCAATGTATCCTCAGTCTTGGCTGTGTTAAGCTAGAGCAGTGTTTTTCAACCTTTTCTGAGCCACGGCACACTTTAACCTTAAAAAAATCCCGCGGCACACCAGGATCCAAAAATTAAAAAAAAAAGAAAAAAAAAAAAAAAAGGAGAAACTCATAGTCTGTATTGATCTACAGTCCCTCCACAATCTCACATGCATTTTTGAGATAATTGTTGCAGAAAAAGCTGGAAACTGTAGCTGTTTTTTTCAAAAAAGATGCAATAAAAGTTAAGTTAGAAGGTTTAAAAACAGTTTGATGTGTGTTTGTTGGTTTTGAGACGTTTAACAACAGATCTCCTTGTGCGCTGTCACAACCCAATGCATCATGGGAGATGTAGTGCATTACACGGCCGGCGGAGATCGCGTCTCTGAGCTTCATTGTTTTGTTCTCTTGTTCCACGGTCTGACACCGGATTCTGTGGAAAGCTACACCGCTAAAGACGAGCTTTAGCTGGTATTTCTGTTGGAACTGAGAGACTTATGAGCTAAATCGGGACAAGGAAGTTAAGACTTTAACCACTTCTGATTGGTCAGACTGATGACATGTGATTAAGCCTTTAAGAATGATTGGTGGAGACAATTAAAGGGGCGGCACTTTTCCAAAATACAGCCGGAGCTGCAGCTGAATCGCGGTACGTCATTCTTATCAAAATGTCTTTAATAAAATAAAATAAACGCGAAGAAAAAGTATTTTACGATCTTTTATATTCCTAACTCCTCAGTGTTTTATCAAGTCCTGTTTGGATGAACAAAGAGCTGAAATCCTGGAGATGGTAAATGTTTTTACATCAGTTAATGAGGGCAATTTCCCACGGCACACTTGACCATCTCCCACGGCACACTAGTGTGCCGCGGCACACTGGTTGAAAAACACTGAGCTAGAGGTTATTGTTCTTTGGCCTTTGAACAAACGTCTTGATCAGCTCCCTGTACTCCTCCTCATTCCCCTTCTTTATCCCACAATCACAGAATCATCAGAATCCTTTTGAATGTGACAGACCCTGGAATTGTGTTGAAAGTCTACTTTATAAAGAGTAAACAAGAATGGAGCCAAGCCTGTCCCCTGTGGAGCCCCTCATCACTCAACGTTGTCTCATTCTCTTTTGCCAAGTCTGTCAAACTGTGGTCTCCCCAAAAAATAATTGAAGATCCATGTGGAGAAAATAGCTGATATTATGATATTTTATAGCAACAGATCGTTTTCATTCTATGCTGTATAGGGAATCCCTGAATAAAATGTCTGAAACAACAGAATTTCCTCTAACAGTTAGTCCTCCTCTCAATGGAAAGATGCTGGCCTCTGTCTCCACCTGGTGGTCAATAACAGTCACTGCGATTCACATGGAAAACTTGTAAATGAAAATTGATTCACGTTTTTAAAAATAAAAAAATCCAAAGAATGTTAAAAAATAAGTAAAATGTCAGAATTTGTTTTTAGATATAACATACTTTACTGGCAGTTAATCAGAAGGCAGTGAGAGACCAAGGATTAAAACTTAGTTTATTCTGGTTCTGTTCTAGTTTGTGATTCAACCGTTGACTATTTAACCCATCTGATGACCCCACCATTCCATTGACGTGTTCTCCCTACCATGACAAAGGTGGATAAAGGTGGAGAGGATTTCATGTAATCCATGGACACCAGTGAAGATCACGAATCATTGAAGAAAAAAGATTCAGAGCTCTGTCTAGAGCAGGGGTCGGCAACCCAAAATGTTGAAAGAGCCAAATTGGACGAAAAAAACAAAAAACAAATGTGTCTGGAGCCGCAAAATATTGAAAGCCCTATATTTGAGCCTTACAAAGAAGGCAACACATGCAATATGTATCTATTAGCTATATTAGCCTGCTATCAAAATGACTTAGTTGCTACAAATACATAATGAGCATTAACGATTAAATGTTTATTTGCCCTGCAGTGCATTCTGCGGAGAACGACGCATCACGTGACTGCTCTGTTGCACAAGTTTAACTTCATTACAATATCAATGAATTATGTTTCATTGCTTTGATAAAATTAAAGAAATGTAATAAAGAAATCCGATTTTTGACGTCATTTTTATTTTGAGGATTTGAACAAAAAACAATAAAATGGAACGTGTGTGCCCCATGACAGTCAGCTGCGCTTGAATGACAGAACAGCTTCTGCGGCGCCTGCAGACTTTCATTCAGCTCCTTCAGCTTGTCCCAGTCACATCCACCAAAAAGTGCAGCTTTTCCAGCCACTCAGCATCTTCCAGTTGCGGGTAGTTCAGGTCTTTGCTTTTCAGGAATGTTTTCACGTGTCCGAAACAGACGACAAAGTGACGCTAAACGTCACTCCTGGACAGCCATCGGACTGTGTTGTAGCAGATCAGAATATTCACTTTCAACTTCATCAAGCTGTAATGGTTCCCACTACAGATCAGTTTCAGTGCATGACGTGAAGATTGAAAACTTGGTTATTTATTCAAAAGTTTTATTTCAATAAAACTTTGTCGTCATGTGTTGTATTTGTCGTCACCCCAGTGGTTGAACGGTACCAGCTGACAGGTGACAGCCAGGTGACAGGGCGACACACCTTTTATTTGTAAGGAAACGCGGGAGCGCTGGGGGGGGGGGGGTTACACAGCTGACAGAGACGCAGAAGCGTGGAGGAGCAAGTGATCTCTCATACGGATTACCTTTCCCAGCTCTGATTATTTGCCTACTGAATATATTTTCCCAAAGAGCTCGGATCGTCCGGTACGAGGATCTGTGCAGCTTCTTTGATGGGTGGAATGCGTTCCCGCGAGGGAGGCGGAGCGGCCTCCCGTGAGACTGTCGAACACTCATTTATCCTCCAGAACAGTTCTTTTTTTTGCTAGCAAAACTGCAGGACTTGAACTGTGGGTTTTTCCATGCATTGTGTATATGGGGAAATTTGGTTTTTGATGTTTGAGTGTTGGGTGAATGTTTAATGTACACAATACACGGCTGCACAAACAAACTGTTATGAATTTTTTTCTTGGTATTAGAGAGCAGATTGTCTTGATATTTAATGCCCCAGCCGTAGAACGGCGTTGTGATGTCCCCCTCACTTAGTGGAGGGTGAATTGTTACAAAGCAATGCACAGAACTGACGGTGGTTCGATTTCCATCAGCCACCTGCCCAGCGGTCCGCCGCCCTGCTACTGGTGTCAAGCCAGCCCTCTCTCGTCGAGCGGCTGTCAAGTGAGCCCTCTCTCAAATAGGGTGTGCCGCTTTTTTACATACATTGCGGTAACAGCTAGAAAGCCTTCATTCGGGTAAATGCAAAGAGTAAGAACTGTCATTATACTCATATGTATATACTATTTACACATACACCCCCCCTCCCTCGTATATTTATATGTGTTTTATTTAATGTGTTTCAGGTGAATTATCAATTAAAGACCAAATTAAAATCACATATTGAAGAGAATTTACTATAATGTTCACTTATGTTTAGGAAAAAAAAAATGCTAGTTTCCACAGAGTCATTTCACTTCTCACTGATAGTATCCCACCTGGTGATGTCACAAAATAAGTTTTAGCTGGATCTGATGTGGAATTTCAAAATAAAACGCAATTGAAATCTGTTAATACGGCGTTATCACCATATGTTGACAAGGCTGTAAAATGAAAACTCCTAGTTTCCACAGAGACATTTCACTTCTCACTGATAGTATCCCACCTGGTGACGTCACAAAATAAGTTTCAGCTGGATCTGATGTGGAATTTCAAAATAAAACTCAATTGAAATCAAGTATGAAAGCATAATTGCCATATGTTGACAAGGCTGTAAAATGAAAACTCCTAGTTTCCACAGAGTCATTTCAATTCTCATTAATAGTATCCCACCTGGTGACGTCCCAAAATAAGTTTCAGCTGGATCTGATGTGGAATTTCAAAATAAAACTCCATTGAAATCAAGTATGAAAGCATAATTGCCATATGTTGACAAGGCCGTAAAATGAAAACTGCTAGTTTCCACAGAGTCATTTCACTTCTCACTGATAGTGTCCCACCTGATAATGTCACAAAATAAGTTTCAGCTGGATCTGATGTGGAATTTCAAAATAAAATCCAGTTGAAATCAGGTCTGAATGCAAAATTGCCATATGTTGACAAGGCTGTAAAATGAAAACTGCTAGTTTCCACAGAGTCATTACACTTCTCACTGATAGTGTCCCACCTGATGATGTAACAAAATAAGTTTCAGCTGGATCTGATGTGGAATTTCAAAATAAAACGCAATTGAAATCAGGTCTGAATGCAAAATTGCCATATGTTGACAAGGCTGTAAAATGAAAACTCCTAGTTTCCACAAAGTCATTTCACTTCTCATTAATAGTATCCCACCTGGTGACGTCACAAAATAAGTTTCAGTTGGATCTGATGTGGAATTTCAAAATAAAACTCAGTTGAAATTATGTATAAATTCAATATAACCACGTGTTGACAAGGCTGTAAAATGAAAACTGCTAGTTTCCACAAAGTCATTTAACTTCTCATTAATAGTATCCCACCTGATGATGTCACAAATTAAGTTTCAGCTGGATCTGATGTGGAATTTCAAAATAAAACGCAATTGAAATCAGGTCTGAATGCAAAATTGCCATATGTTGACAAGGCTGTAAAATGAAAACTCCTAGTTTCCACAAAGTCATTTCACTTCTCATTAATAGTATCCCACCTGATGATGTCACAAAATAAGTTTCAGCTTGATCTGATGTGGAATTTCAAAATAAAACTCAATTGAAATCTGGTATAAATGCGTTACCGCCATATGCTGACAGAGCTGTAAAATGAAAACTCCTAGTTTCCACAGAGTCATTTCACTTCTCATTGATAGATACTCACCTGGTGAGGTCATCATAAAAGTTTCAGCTGGATCTGATGTGGAATTTCAAAATAAAATCCAATTGAAATCAGGTATAAATACGTTATCGCCATATGTTGACTGAGGTGTAAAATGAAAACTCCTAGTTTCCACAGAGTCATTTCACTTCTCACTGATAGTGTCCCACCTGATGATGTCACAAAATAAGTTTCAGACCGATCTGATGTGGAATTTCAAAATAAAACCCAACTGAAATCAGGTATGAATGTAACATATGGCAATTATGCATTCATACATTTCAATTGATTTCAATTGGGTTTATTTTGAAATTCCACATCAGATTGGTCTGAAACTTTTTGTGTGACGTCACCAGGTGGGACATTAACAGTGAGAAGTGAAATGACTCTGTGGAAGCTAGGAGTTTTCATTTTACAGCTCAGTCAACATATGTTGATAATGCTGTAATAACATATTTCAATTGGATTTTACTTTGAAATTCCACATCAGATCCAGCTGAAACTTAGTCTGGGACATCACCAGGTGGGACACTATCAGTGAGAAGTGAAATGACTCTGTGGAAACTAGGAGTTTTCATTTTACAGCTTAGTCAACATATGGCGATAATGCTGTAATAACATATTTCAATTGGATTTTATTTTGAAATTCCACATCAGATTCCTTTGAAACTCATTCTGGAACATCAACAGGTTAGATACTATCAGTGAGAAGTTAAATGACCCAGTGGAAACTTGGAGTTTTCATTTTACAGCTTTGTCAACATATGGCAACGACGCTGTAATAACATATTTCAATTGGATTTTATTTTGAAATTCCACATCAGATCCAGCTGAAACTTAGTCTGGGACATCACCAGGTGGGACACTATCAGTGAAAAGTGAAATGACTCTGTGGAAACTAGGAGTTTTCATTTTACAGCTTGGTCAACATATGGCGATAATGCTGTAATAACATATTTCAATTGGATTTTATTTTGAAATTCCACATCAGATCCTTCTGAAACTTAGTCTGGGACATCACCAGGTGGGATACTATCAGTGAGAAGTGAAATGAGTCTGGAAACTAGGAGTTTTCATTTTACAGCTTTGTCAACATATGGCGACGACGCTGTCATAACATATTTCAATTGAATTTTATTTTGAAATTCCACATCAGATCCATCTGAAACTTAGTCTGGGACATCACCAGGTGGGACACTATCAGTGAGGTGAAATGACTCTGTGGAAACTAGGAGTTTTCATTTTACAGCTTAGTCAACATATGGCGATAATGCTGTAATAACATATTTCAATTGGATTTTATTTTAAAATTCCACATCAAATCCATCTGAAACTTGGTCTGGCCCATCACCAGGTGGGACACTATCAGTGAGAAGTGAAATGAATCTGTGGAAACTAGGAGTTTTCATTTTACAGCCTTGTCAACATATGGCGATGATGCTGTAATAACATATTTCAATTGGATTTTATTTTGAAATTCCACATCAGACCGATATGAAACTTAGTCTGGGACATCACCAGGTGGGACACTATCAGTGAGGTGAAATGACTCTGTGGAAACTAGGAGTTTTCATTTTACAGCTTTGACAACATGTGGCAATAATGCTGTAATAACATATTTCAATTGGATTTTATTTTGAAATTCCACATCAGATCCATCTGAAACTTGGTCTGGCCCATCACCAGGTGGGACACTATCAGTGAGAAGTGAAATGACTCTGTGGAAACTAGCAGTTTTCATTTTACAGCTTTGTCAACATATGTTGATAATGCTGTAATAACATATTTCAATTGGATTTTACTTTGAAATTCCACATCAGATCCATCTGAAACTTATGTTGTGACATCACCAGGTTGGACACTATCAGTGAGAAGTTAAATGAGTCTGTGGAAACTAGGAGTTTTAATTTTACAGCTTAATCAACATATGGCGACAACGCTGTCATAACATTTCAATTGGATTTATTTTGAAATTCCACATCAGACCGATATGAAACTTAGTCTGGGACATCACCAGGTGAGACACTATCAGTGAGAAGTGAAATGACTCTGTGGAAACTAGGAGTTTTCATTTTACAGCTTTGTCAACATATGGCAACGACGCTGTAATAACATATTTCAATTGGATTTTATTTTGAAATTCCACATCAGATCCATCTGAAACTTGGTCTGGCCCATCACCAGGTGGGACACTATCAGTGAGGTGAAATGACTCTGTGGAAACTAGGAGTTTTCATTTTACAGCCTTGTCAACATATGGCAATATTACATTCATACCTGATTTCAATTGGATTTTATTTTGAAATTCCACATCAGACCGATATGAAACTTAGTCTGGGACATCACCAGGTTGGATACTATCAGTGAGAAGTGAAATGAGTCTGTGGAAACTAGGAGTTTTCATTTTACAGCTTTGTCAACATATGGCAACGACGCTGTAATAACATATTTCAATTGGATTTTATTTTGAAATTCCACATCAGATCCAGCTGAAACTTAGTCTGGGACATCACCAGGTGGGACACTATCAGTGAGAAGTGAAATGACTCTGTGGAAACTAGGAGTTTTTTTCCTAAACATAATTGAACATTATAGTAAATCCTCTTCAATATGTGATTTTAATTTGGTCTTTAATTGATAATTCACCTGAAACATATAATTAAATATACACATATAAATATATAGTTATATACGGAGGAGTGTAAATAGTATATACATATGAGTATAATGACAGTTCTTACTCTTTGCATTTACCCGAATGAAGGCTTTCTAGCTGTTACCGCAATGTATATAAAAAAGCGGCACACCCTATTTGAGAGAGGGCTCACTTGACAGCCGCTCGACGAGAGAGGGCTGGCTTGACACCAGTGCCCTGCTGGTGGCAACGGGGGTCGCAGACTATGACGCAAATCTTCCATGACAGAAATGTTGAAATTTAATATTTCATTTTACACATTCTTACAGTATTGGAAAACGTTACTAATGTTTGTGTCTTGTTTTTCCTCCTACATAAACCATATTAAAATAAAAAATGTATTTCTCTTTCCCATCTTTTTACATTTTCAAACATTTTTGAAAATTCTCCAGGGAGCCACTAGGGCAGCGCTAAAGAGCCGCATGCGGCTCCTGAGCCGCGGGTTGCCGACTCCCGGCCTAGTGCAGTGGTTCCCAAACTGGGGGGCGTGCCCCGAGTTTAGAAACAAAGAATTTGTATGTTTGTGTCAGTGAGGGGGGGGGGCTCGAAAATATTCTAATCTTCAGAAAGGGGGGCCCTGCAGAAAAAGTTTAGGAACCGCTGGCCAAGTGGGTCTAGATGACCCAACTCCCAACGTTAAAGTGCCTAGCATAGCACAAGGGATAAGAGAACTGGACTGAGTGATCCCTCACCCCTAGCATTACTCCAAGAAGCCAAAATTTCCATACACTTCTATACAGAAATAAACAGCTATTATCGTCATATTTGTTAAAATAACCATTCTTTCTCTGATGCATTTGTTAACATGTTTTTGCTAATCTGATTTTTTTTTTCCCCCACTGTATTTCTTTTCAATCGCAAGGTGTTCAAGATATAAACTGAACAATAGAATAAAAGCATGTTGGCCACAGTAGTTGCCACAGAAACATTGATTCAAACTCAGACCAATCACTGTCATCTGGCTCCAACATGGAAGAACAATGATAAGTGAAGGTAAGACATTTTCTATGGGTGACGTCACATTCTCTCCATCCAGTTCTCTTAGAAAGTCAATGAGTAAATAGTGGGAACCCTAAACAGAGAAAGAAATTATCTTTGGTATTAATTCTGCATCAGGATGAAATGTCCCAGAACTTGTCATGAAATATAAAACTATTAAAAATGTCTTGATGGTAGTTTTTAAACCTGAAAATTAGCAACATTTTTAAAAAGCAGCGTCAAAAATGCTTAAGCACAAAAACATTTAAAATTAAAAACAAGTGATGCATCAATTTTTTAGTTCTTAACATCTGGTACATCATTCTCTACATGTGCAGTCAATGGAAACATGTTGGTCAAGTCAAGAAATGTGACAAAGCAAAAGTGGCTGCTGGCAGTAAACCTAACCAAGATGTGAGGATTTGCATCCGTGTGGTTAGCAGCCTCACCATTCAGCCAGCAAACACATCTAACCACTCACATCCCAGCACACCATCTCAGCTTCAGCTATTGAGCTTCATCCAAAAAACAAAGAAAGGAGAGCATTTAGAGAGAAAGTATTTTATTCATCATACAAAGTACATTATTGTTACAATGATAATACAATTGTTACGGTCTTGAGTGAGATTAAGAACCTTGAGATGAAAAAATTCATGTCTAACCTTTGACAGCTGAGCAGATTTGGTTTGAAAGCAAGAAACTTAAAGGCGGCAGCAGAGAAACGACTGACGCTTCAGCAAAAGATACAGATACTCATGAAGAAACATTTAACATGACTGAAATATTTATTTTAACACGTGTCCATAAATTCCAGCAAAAAAAAGACAACAATGAAGAGACTACTATGGTTTATGTAGCTGTAAGAGGGAAAAAGTTATTTATATTTCTGCTTTGGAAAGTAAAGGTTTTGATGTCCTTAAAGAAAAGAAAAACACTTAGAACTAATTGTTGTTTTCATATTTTCTATAAAAATTATAATTTAACATGTAGAAAGCCTTTAATTTTTACTATGAGTCTTCATTCTTGCATTTTATTGGATGAGAAGTTAAAACACAAAAAGACATTGTTAGATAGGGTGGTTCCATGCGTTTTCTCTTATCATGTGTTTTTGTTTAAATTGTTAAATTTTTTGCAATAATTAGAAGAAAAGTTTCCTGAAAATAGCAGCTGAGCTGATCAGAACAAAATACAAAAAGCTTTTAAAATAATGATAATGTGGTTAAACTACAGAAATCCATTTGCAATAGTAAGTAAGCATTTTTAAAGTTATTGATGCAGAATCTTAGATTAACATTTTATCATCTAATATCATATGACTGTAAAAAAAAACATCCTAAACATAGCCATATAGGGAAAGTGTTTTTGTCTTTAAATCTTCTATCATAAAATTACTGATTATGACTTTTCTCTTAAACATTTTTGTGTACACAACATGTTCATTAAATTGTGTATTTTCTCTTTTTGTGCTGCCAATTTATTAGACATCCTAAAATTGCCTCAGCTTTTAATATCTTAATTAATGTTGGGGCTTTTTAGCAAACACAACTGTAAACTATGAATTAAAGCACATTTTACAGTTAAATGTACAAAATAAATGGAGTTATATATATTTATTTACTTTAAAAGAGGAATGAAAAACTTACAAAGGATTTAATAAAAGAAAGATGCATTTTTAGTATAAAAAATGACCTTGAAAAAGTAAAATAAATCTAATCAACACAATGTTTAACTATTCCTCAATGAAGAAGCAGAACAGAATGACGATTTTACAACAAAAATACTTTTTTAGTAGCAGAACAAAAAATTATCGTTGGGCGCTGCGTTGTTGCCTGGCTTCAGTTTTTCTATTCTTTTTTTTTATTTTAACGTCTGCGTAGATAACATCAGCTTGTGCTTCTCCTGAAAAAATACAGACTTTTAATAGACTGCTATGATACACATTCTTTACTAAATACTTTACTAGTGACTTACCTGCATTAACTGCTGCTGCTCTTTGTTTTCGACAAAGTTTTGTCAAAGTGGCGATCAAAGCAGCAAGAAGTAAGAGAGAGACAAATGCAGCAACTGCAGCAAATGTAGGAAATGTAGCCTCAGAATCTGACTGTGAACCTGAAAGAAATAAAATATTAAATTTGGAACAAACGGTTGATTTGAATTTGTCCAACATTTCCCCGTTAGAAATGTATACTGTACCGTTGCAAGCAGTGATGGTTTTAACCGTCTCATCTCTGCTGACATCGTTCCAGACTTTACACGTGATGTTTCCAAAAAGCTGTGCATGTATGATGATGGAAACATTAAACACACTGGATCTATCAGATGTGTCTCTGTTCAGGGACTGACTGTGTTTGTTTGATGGTAAAAGTGAGAAACCATTCAAAGTCAGAGTGAGCTCTGCTTCATCTCCCTTATAGAAGCAGGTGACTTTCTGCTGTTCTGGTGACAAACACTGCTGAGACACCGTTAACACAGACACAGGAGCTGCAAGACATAAAAACATATTCAAGTAAAAAGAATATTATAAAAAGTTTATTTTATCTCTTATTAGAGTAACTAAGAAAGTCCTAATCCTGAATGTATATTATAAGTAAGAAAGCTACAGTTTCTGGTTTACATGGAAAACCATTTTCTCTTTAAAAAAAAAAAACCAAACAGTTAATTTCAGATTTTTAAAAATTGATTAAATAAAACAGGAAACTGCAAAGTTAAAAAATCTTTCCTTCAACAGACTGGCGACCTGTCTAGTGTGCCTCCTGCCTTTGCCCACAAGTGGCCAGGACAGGCTCCGGCAGCCCCGTGACCCAAAAAGGAATAAACGGAAGAAAATAAATGAATGAGTTAAAAAAATATGATTTATAAAATATTTTCCTTTTAAGTATGTATTTTAACACTTTATTGTTGTTAATATCACGTTTGATTTAATTGTAATAAATACATTTATGATTTGCCTCTTAAATATTTACTCAATATTCTTAATATACACTTAGATGAACATTTAGGTTTAATTCGAGAAACGATAAAAAAACAGTTGAGTTCATCTCTTTTGTTTCTCAAAGATAAAGTTAAGTTAACAAAAAAAATTTTTATATTTTTTCTTTACAGTAACTGAGTTTTATTTTGAAGATATAAATATGTATTTTAGAAATAATTACACAATTAACATAAAAATATAAAATAAAACAAAAATATATATATATATATATTCTTACCAAGTACTCTGAGATTCACACTGGACTTTCTCAGTTCTTTTCCATTAGAGCCAAACTCCTGAAGGGTGTAAACTCCAGCATTTGTCTTTGAGACATTGTTCAATTTGATTGTTCTATTAAAATATGGGTGATCAGTTATCACTTTACCACTTTGGTCTATCTGGAGGATTATGGACTCGCCGTGTTTTAGCTCCTTCTTGCCACTATGGTATTTGAATGACAGATAAAAATGAACAGATTTTCCATCTGCAGTGAAACATGAAGTTTCCTTTGATTCATTAAAGCTGCAATCTGTAAAACCTGGAAGACACAAAGATAAGAAAACAACATTAATTTAGAAATAAATATGTTATTTTAAAACTTATAGTATAACATTGAAATATTTTACAGAACTTTGGTTAATTCAAAATCTGTCTGTTTTTCTTGATAAATGAGACTTTCTTCAAAAGTATAATTTCACACTAAAATGTACCTTTTCCAAAAGATCCTGTTAGCAGAGCTGCTGTGATCAAGGAGATGAGAATCATTGTGACTGGAAAGAAAAAACACACATCAACATGTAAAACCTGTATGTTATGTATTCATTTATCTTTAAAAAAGTCCATAGTTATACTTACATCTTCACTCTAGTTCTTGTTTAAAGGTCAAAATCACCAACGATATGACACAGAGGAGTGAAGATGTTTCACTCTTTGACTGACAAGACTGAATGCAGCAGAAATGGGACGGTGTGTGTGTGTGTTTGTGTGTGTGTTTGTGTGTGTTTGTGTGTGTGTGTTTGTCTTTTTCCGTGGCCAGCCTCTCTGCTAAAAATGACAGAAGTATGTGTGTGGTTTTGTAAGTGACAAAAACAGTTGGTCAACAAGGCCGTTGCAACAAAAACTTTCTCTAACACCTTGTGTGTTTTTTTCCTCTGGGACTCCTGATGTTAAATGTATGTTTGTAGTTTTGGGAGGAAAACTTAAAGTAATTAGCAGAAAACAGCAGCTGAGCTGATTACAACAATCCCCAGTCTGGATACTAAAACTCTACAGATTTTCAGAAAACTTGTCATTTCATATGCGTGAAGAACATCTGAGAACATCTATGGACGTTCACACAAACATCAAAGACAGAACCAAACTAAACCATTCTCATGAGTGGAACGTTAACAGACCACATTTCTTTGTTTATCTCAATCTTAACTTCAGAGGGTTTTGAATCATGCTCAATAGCCTTGAGACGTCTGTTTGAAAACAACTAAACATACTAATAGTAGTGCATTCAGAACTATAGCAGCAACCCCAGCGCAAAGTTCTGGATGCCACACACCTGACTCTCATTTCAAATCATTTACAATATACTTAACCTCGTGCTATCCTAGGCACTTTAACACTGGGAGTGGGGTCATCTAGACCCACTAGACAGTGTGTTAAACCTTTTTTCTTCAATGATTTGTGATCTTCACTGGTTTCCATGGATTACATGAAATCCTCTCCACCTTTATCCACCTTTGTCATGGTAGGGATAACACGTCAATGTAAGGGTGGGGTCATAGGATAGCACAAGGGTTAAGCACTCTACTGAGTAGGGATGGGAATAGAAGCCCCATGAAGCTTCTCTTGGGGTTCAAGTAATTGTGCCGGAAAAAGGAACCGACCATTCAGGGCTTAGAAACTACACAGAATAGCGGCATCTGGTGGCGGACTGGAGGTATATTATATGCTTCCACTAAGCTCCTTGTAATACTTCAATATGGAAATGATGATGAAAAAACATAAAACAAAACGATGTTGTTAATGATGACTAAAAAAAACACGTAAAGCAACACAACATGTGACGTTTTGATTTTTTTTTTATTTGAAATGGTTTATTTCAAGCAATTAAATAATTTTGATTTAATTTCTCTAAGAAGTGCTTGACACAGCAAAACACACAGAAAATGGTGCTGCACTGTACAAAATATTCGTTGCACCTCATGCATCAAAGAGGCTACAAACCTCTCCCATTTGAAGTACGTGTATATGGCAGACAACCCTGCTGATCCAGCTTCTACAGGTTTAAGCGCAGAAGGCCTGCTTCAGAGCAAAAACTGGATTCAGGGACCACACTTCCTGTTGAGACCTAACGGTGAATGGCCAGAACGCCCAGATCAGCTGATTCCTGACACAGAAGAATCCGAGGTCAAAAGAGCAGCCCAACTGAAGACCTCGCCAAGGCAGAGTTGGAGTTAATTCTAAGGAGGCAAGGTAGTCTAAGTCAGAAAGGGAAATATGCAGAGGAGCTTATTGCCCTACAAGATGGAAGAGGTCACATCCATATATGAAAGATGGTGTGACAAGAGTGGGTGGTCGGTTGATTCGAGCTGCAATGCCACATGATGCCAGACATCCAGCTATCCTACATAAGGATGATTGGATTTTCAAGCTCATACTTTGTCACATCCACGAAGAGACAGGACACTCAGGAAGAAATTATATTCTTGCGAGACTGAGACAGAAATTTTGGATACCCAAAGCCTGCTCAGCAATTCAGAAGCTAATTTCTGAGTGTGTCATATGCAGAAGACTACAAACTAAGGCAGGCAAACAAAAAATGGCCTACTTGTGGATTGATCAGGTATTGCCAGACAAGCCCCCTTTCACAAATACTGGCGTATACTTCTTCAGACCATTAAAGGTTAGCAGAGGTTGTTGTAGAGTGAAAAGATATGGTGTCCTTTTTATATGCTTAACCAGCAGAGCAGTCCATATAGAGGTAGCATACTCACTCAACACCAATTCATGTATCAATGCATGACACCGCCGAGGTCAAGGCTCTATCCCGGGGGTCGGCAACCCGCGACTCAGGAGCCGCATGCGGCTCTTTAACGCAACCCTAGTGGCTCCCTGGAGCATTTCCAAAAATGTTTGAAAATGTAAAAAGATGGGAGAGAGAAATATATTTTTTGTTTTAATATGGTTTATGTAGGAGGAAAAACAAGACACAAACGTTAGTAACGTTTTCCAATACTGTAAGAATGTGTAAAATGAAATATTAAATTTCAACATTTCTGTCATGGAAGATTTGCGACATAGTCTGCGACACCCATTGCCACCAGCAGGGCGGCGGACCGCTGGGCAGGTGGCTGAGGGAAATCGAACCACCGTCAGTTCTGTGCATTGCTTTGTAACAATTCACCCTCCACTAAGTGAGGGGAACGTCACAACGCCGTTCTACGGCTGGGGCATTAAATATCAAGACAATCTGCTCTCTAATATTACCAAGAAAAAAATTCATAACAGTTTGTTTGTGCAGCCGTGTATTGTGTACATTAAACATTCACCCAACACTCAAACATCAAAAACCCAATTTCCCCATATACACAATGCATGGAAAAACCTACAGTTTAAACCTAAGTCCCGCAGTTTTGCTAGCAAAAAAAGAACTGCTCTGGAGGATAAATGAGTGTTCGACAGTCTCACGGGAGGCCGCTCCGCCTCCCTCGCTGGAACGCATTCCACCCATCAAAGAAGCTGCACAGATCCTCGTACCGGACGATCCGAGCTCTTTGGGAAAATATATTCAGTAGGCAAATAATCCGAGCTGGGAAAGGTAATCCGTATGAGAGATCACTTCTCTGGCGCTTCTGCGTCTCTGTCAGCTGTGCACCCCCCCCCCCCCCACCCCCCCGCGCTCCCGCGTCTCCTTACAAATAAGAGGTGTGTCGTCCTGTCACCTGGCTGTCACCTGTCACCTGACTTTCTTATATATTTTTTGTATTTTTGTATTTTTTTTTTTATATAATAAGGTAATGCTGTAAGGGAAAAATAAAAGGGTCCATAATCTGTCGATTTTCCAAGGTTAATAATTGTCCAATAAATAAGTTTTCAATCTTCACGTCATGCGCTGAAACTGATCTGTAGTGGGAACCATTACAGCTTGATGAAGTTGAAAGTGAATATTCTGATTTCCTGCAACACAACACAGTCCGATGGCTGTCCAGGAGTGACGTTTAGCGTCCCTTTGTCGTCTGTTTCGGACACGTGAAAACATTCCTGAAAAGCAAAGACCTGAACTACCCGCAACTGGAAGATGCTGAGTGGCTGGAAAAGCTGCACTTTTTGGTGGATGTGACTGGGACAAGCTGAACGAGCTGAATGAAAGTCTGCAGGCGCCGCAAATGATACAAGCTGTTCTGTCATTCAAGCGCAGCTGACTGTCATGGGGCACACACGTTCCATTTTATTGTTTTTTGTTAAAATCCTCAAAATAAAAATGACATCAAAAATCGCAGTTCTTTATTACATGTCTTTAATTTTATCAAAGCAATGAAACATAATTCATTGATATTGTAATGAAGTTAAACTTGTGCAACAGAGCAGTCACGTGATGCGTTGTTCTCCACAGAATGCACTGCAGGGGAAATAAACATTTAATCGTTAATGCTCATTATGTATTTGTAGCAACTAAGTCATTTTGATATCAGGCTAATATAGCTAATAGATACATATTGGATGTGTTGCCTTCATTATAAGGCTTAAATAGGGCTTTTAATATTTTGCGGCTCCAGACACATTTGTTTTTTGTTTTTTTTTTGTCCAATTTGGCTCTTTCAACATTTTGGGTTGCCGACCCCTGCTCTATCCTAAACAGCAGATAGTGGATGATGAAGGACTGCAGACACTTTTCTGTGAAGTAGAAAGCATCATCAACAGCATACCTACAACGACAACCTCTAACGATCCCAATGATCTGGAAGCTTTGACCCTGAGTCATCTGCTAAGGTATAAGTATAGTAAATTTGTGTTATTGTATACAGTATAATGACTCTTTGTGTTGAAATCACTGATAAGTATTTAGACTTTTCAATTAGGGGCAGGTTGTGTTAGAGCCACTTAAACTGGTGGGAGGTTGGCGCCAGTGTTCGGCAGGGGAGCCACCACCAGTGTGTGAATGTGTGTGTGCATGGGTGAATGGCTCTGTGACTGTAAAGCGCTTTGAGCCTTTGAAAGAGGGTAGAAAGCGCTATATAAGTAAACGCCATTTACCATTTACTTAAACATTCTACACAGCAAATTTTTAAGTGTTGTTTATTCAGAGTTTTAGTATGCAGATTAATTTTTTCAACAATACAGGGTATATTGACACCTAATTACACTTTTTAGTTTCCAACTCATACACTTTTCAGTGTCATGTTATATGTCAGTGTTGGTGTAGAGCTCCTATTTGCTCACCAAACACCCCAGAGTGTGTATTTATGATTGAGTCTGCATGGTTCTCCTTTCACGTAGCGTACGTAATTACGTCAGGTACGTTTGTATTGGGAGGAGCTATATGAGCGGCAAATCAGGCAATCGTTGACGGCGGGAAACAACGGTTTTCAAGCGTCGTGCGGTGAAAAGGATATCGAGTCAGACAGCGGGAAACAGGTAAGTGGCATTTGAATAACCCACGCTATTAGACAAATGTTAAGACACAGTTTCGCATTGGTTTTTATTTGACCGATAATGTATTTCCTGTTATCATTTTTTTTTTGCTAGCCTGGCTGCAACAAACATCGATCGCTAGCTAAAACAATCATTTAAAATTCAAGGAAGTTGTGGTATCCTGATAAATTATTTTGTGCTTTATGTGTTTAACAGTTTTGGACAATTGAAATTCTATTTGAATCCCCCTTGCGTATTTAGCACGTGCGTGCCGTCGTGGTAAAAGAAGCCGGTGTGTGGGGCACTACACTGCAGAGAGAGAGTTTTGCATTTGCGATTTTAAATTGTATTAAATCTTCAACTTAAAGTAAACAAAAAATATGCGAATGTTGTAAATTCTATATTTTAGTGTCCATTGATATATTTGAGCCCACCTGCCAAAATATCGTTTTGTCACAAAACGATAAACTTGTGGGGAAAACCCCATCCCCCAACGGGTGGGAAAATCTGAGCCGATTCGTCCGATTATCCACAATTCCCACTCTTTTCCCTAACTATAACAATATACAGTGCAGGACTGTCTACTGCCCTGGATTAAAGCGAATTGAACAACACCGTGCTCACTTTTTTGAAAGCTTACTACTTATTTAAAACTGCAATAATGACGTCACCTATTTCACAAAGTGAAAATCTAATTGATAATATGAGTTTTTTGGTGACTATGTGAATCCACTGTGTTGTGATGATAAAAACGTTGATGCTTCACTTACAAAAACATTTAGATACATTTTTTCGCGCAAATTGGTCAAATGTAAAGCATTGGGGTCTGTTTGTCTATAGGGGTGTAACGGTTTACTTAGTTGTATGGAACCGTGTCTTTTTACAGCAATTTCGGTTCACTTTTTTACTGTTTCGCGTCCCCCCAATTAACCGTGACCTTCCACCAAGATGCTATTATATCAGAATATGCTCTTTTGTTAAACTTGTTGACTTAGCTTTTCTTTTTAATCGATGGTTTTTGGATTTTTTATTTTTTATTTTTTTTAGCTGCATCAATGCTGTTGAAAGTTCAGTATTTGGGAAAGAAACGATATGTCAAACTAAATGGAGCCTCGTATGCTACATTCCTGAGACAAGGTAATTCATTCAACCGTTCATATTTCCAAGTGAAAAATTATTAAAGTGATACACGACGCTGAAGTTGGCTTCCGATTCACAGCTTCCGATTCGCGAGTGCACTAAAGGAGCTTTGCACTGTTATTTTCGCACTAAGATCCCCTTTGACCGGGTCCTGTTCAAAAACCGCTGGACCTGGACTGCTCAAACCTGGATTAAATTATGATTTAGATAGTAAAGAACACATTAAACACAGTTTCTGATTTGTGAAACCAGTCTCTGATTTGTGAAAACGTAAAATAGGATTTGTTGACCGCATTTTGCGCATTGAGTCCACCTTTGACCGGGTCCTGTTCAAAAACCGCTGGACCTGGACTGCTCAAACCTGGATTAAATTATGCATTAGGTACTAAAGAACACATTAAACACAGTTTCTGATTTGTGAAAACTTCCTCTGATTTGTGAAAATGTGAAATAGGATTCATTTGACCGCATTTTGCGCATTGAGTCCACCTTTGACCGGGTCCTGTTCAAAAACTGCTGGACCTGGACTGCTCAAACCTGGATTAAATTATGATTTAGATAGTAAAGAACACATTAAACACAGTTTCTGATTTGTGAAACCAATCTCTGATTTGTGAAAATGTGAAATAGGATTCATTTGATTGCATTTTGCGCATTGAGTCCACCTTTGACCGGGTCCTGTTCAAAAACCGCTGGACCTGGACTGCTCAAACCTGGATTAAATTATGATTTAGATAGTAAAGAACACATTAAACACAGTTTCTGATTTGTGAAACCAGTCTCTGATTTGTGAAAACGTAAAATAGGATTTGTTGACCGCATTTTGCGCATTGAGTCCACCTTTGACCGGGTCCTGTTCAAAAACCGCTGGACCTGGACTGCTCAAACCTGGATTAAATTATGATTTAGATAGTAAAGAACACATTAAACACAGTTTCTGATTTGTGAAACCAATCTCTGATTTGTGAAAATGTGAAATAGGATTCATTTGATTGCATTTTGCGCATTGAGTCCACCTTTGACCAGGTCCTGTTCAAAAACCGCAGGACCTGGACTGCTCAAACCTGGATTAAATTATGATTTAGATAGTAAAGAACACATTAAACACAGTTTCTGATTTGTGAAACCAATCTCTGATTTGTGAAAATGTGAAATAGGATTCATTTGATTGCATTTTGCGCATTGAGTCCACCTTTGACCAGGTCCTGTTCAAAAACCGCTGGACCTGGACTGCTCAAACCTGGATTAAATTATGCATTAGATACTAAAGAGTAGATTAAACACAGTTTCTGATTTGTGAAAACTTCCTCTTATTTGTGAAAACGCGAAATAGGTTGATTTTTATCGCATTTTGCGCATTGAGTCCACCTTTGACCGGGTCCTGTTCAAAAACCGCTGGACCTGGACTGCTCAAACCTGGATTAAATTATGATTTAGATAGTAAAGAACACATTAAACACAGTTTCTGATTTGTGAAACCAATCTCTGATTTGTGAAAATGTGAAATAGGATTCATTTGATTGCATTTTGCGCATTGAGTCCACCTTTGACCAGGTCCTGTTCAAAAACCGCTGGACCTGGACTGCTCAAACCTGGATTAAATTATGATTTAGATAGTAAAGAACACATTAAACACAGTTTCTGATTTGTGAAACCAGTCTCTGATTTGTGAAAACGTAAAATAGGATTTGTTGACCGCATTTTGCGCATTGAGTCCACCTTTGACCGGGTCCTGTTCAAAAACCGCTGGACCTGGACTGCTCAAACCTGGATTAAATTATGATTTAGATAGTAAAGAACACATTAAACACAGTTTCTGATTTGTGAAACCAATCTCTGATTTGTGAAAATGTGAAATAGGATTCATTTGATTGCATTTTGCGCATTGAGTCCACCTTTGACCAGGTCCTGTTCAAAAACCGCTGGACCTGGACTGCTCAAACCTGGATTAAATTATGCATTAGATACTAAAGAGTAGATTAAACACAGTTTCTGATTTGTGAAAACTTCCTCTTATTTGTGAAAACGCGAAATAGGTTGATTTTTATCGCATTTTGCGCATTGAGTCCACCTTTGACCGGGTCCTGTTCAAAAACCGCTGGACCTGGACTGCTCAAACCTGGATTAAATTATGCATTAGGTACTAAAGAACACATTAAACACAGTTTCTGATTTGTGAAACCAATCTCTGATTTGTGAAAATGTGAAATAGGATTCATTTGATTGCATTTTGCGCATTGAGTCCACCTTTGACCAGGTCCTGTTCAAAAACCGCTGGACCTGGACTGCTCAAACCTGGATTAAATTATGATTTAGATAGTAAAGAACACATTAAACACAGTTTCTGATTTGTGAAACCAGTCTCTGATTTGTGAAAACGTAAAATAGGATTTGTTGACCGCATTTTGCGCATTGAGTCCACCTTTGACCGGGTCCTGTTCAAAAACCGCTGGACCTGGACTGCTCAAACCTGGATTAAATTATGATTTAGATAGTAAAGAACACATTAAACACAGTTTCTGATTTGTGAAACCAGTCTCTGATTTGTGAAAACGTAAAATAGGATTTGTTGACCGCATTTTGCGCATTGAGTCCACCTTTGACCGGGTCCTGTTCAAAAACCGCTGGACCTGGACTGCTCAAACCTGGATTAAATTATGCATTAGGTACTAAAGAACACATTAAACACAGTTTCTGATTTGTGAAACCAATCTCTGATTTGTGAAAATGTGAAATAGGATTCATTTGATTGCATTTTGCGCATTGAGTCCACCTTTGACCAGGTCCTGTTCAAAAACCGCTGGACCTGGACTGCTCAAACCTGGATTAAATTATGCATTAGGTACTAAAGAACACATTAAACACAGTTTCTGATTTGTGAAACCAATCTCTGATTTGTGAAAATGTGAAATAGGATTCATTTGATTGCATTTTGCGCATTGAGTCCACCTTTGACCAGGTCCTGTTCAAAAACCGCTGGACCTGGACTGCTCAAACCTGGATTAAATTATGATTTAGATAGTAAAGAACACATTAAACACAGTTTCTGATTTGTGAAACCAGTCTCTGATTTGTGAAAACGTAAAATAGGATTTGTTGACCGCATTTTGCGCATTGAGTCCACCTTTGACCGGGTCCTGTTCAAAAACCGCTGGACCTGGACTGCTCAAACCTGGATTAAATTATGATTTAGATAGTAAAGAACACATTAAACACAGTTTCTGATTTGTGAAACCAGTCTCTGATTTGTGAAAACGTAAAATAGGATTTGTTGACCGCATTTTGCGCATTGAGTCCACCTTTGACCGGGTCCTGTTCAAAAACCGCTGGACCTGGACTGCTCAAACCTGGATTAAATTATGATTTAGATAGTAAAGAACACATTAAACACAGTTTCTGATTTGTGAAACCAATCTCTGATTTGTGAAAACGCGAAATAGGTTGATTTTTGGTCATCCATACATAAGGAGGTGGAGAAGGTGGTTGGTCAAGACGTTCCCTTCCAGAGTAGACTTTATGTACTAGGGGACACCTCAGTTCTCAGTCGTGTGTCATGTCCTCTCTCACAGTGGATCCAAACAACGGTAATGCTGGGAAGGAAACTGTTGGTGAGCGAATCGAAGGGCCCATCGACTCCATCCTTTACTCACTGGCAAACCTCTCTGGGTCAACTTGCAGCGCTAGAGAGGTTATCATATAGATTGCTAAACAGAATGGATGACTTCAACAGTAAATGGTCTCACTATTTTGAACACATAGGTCAACGACATCTCCAGCTCTAGAAACTAGAAATGACCTCAATTATTTATTATGTAATGTTATATCCTTTTACCCATGCATGGGTAAAAGGATATAACATTATGTATGGATGACCAGTAGCTCTGAACTTTGGGGCATTCCCAGAGCATATGTAGAAGAGTGCCTGTAGCATCCTGACACTTCCAACATGCAGATGTTTTTGCTAATCCCACTTTATGCAGTCTGCTGGGTGTCCAGTAAATTATATGTAGGACCTTAAATTGAACCAATCTTGTTCGTAGTTCCCTTCATATTTTTTTTTAATATTTTTAGTTATCCCATTCCATTCTGCCTCTGTAAAATTCATATTTAAATCAGTTTCCCAGGTTTCCCAGTATCTAAATCATAATTTAATCCAGGTTTGAGCAGTCCAGGTCCAGCGGTTTTTGAACAGGACCCGGTCAAAGGTGGACTTAATGCGCAAAATGCGGTCAAAATCATCCTATTTTACGTTTTCACAAATCAGAGATTGGTTTCACAAATCAGAAACTGTGTTTAATCTACTCTTTAGTATCTAATGCATAATTTAATCCAGGTTTGAGCAGTCCAGGTCCAGCGGTTTTTGAACAGGACCCGGTCTAAGGTGGACTCAATGCGCAAAATGCGGTCAACAAATCCTATTTTACGTTTTCACAAATCAGAGACTGGTTTCACAAATCAGAAACTGTGTTTAATGTGTTCTTTACTATCTAAATCATAATTTAATCCAGGTTTGAGCAGTCCAGGTCCAGCGGTTTTTGAACAGGACCTGGTCAAAGGTGGACTCAATGCGCAAAATGCAATCAAATGAATCCTATTTCACATTTTCACAAATCAGAGATTGGTTTCACAAATCAGAAACTGTGTTTAATCTACTCTTTAGTATCTAATGCGTAATTTAATCCAGGTTTGAGCAGTCCAGGTCCAGTGGTTTTTGAACAGGACCCGGTCAAAGGTGGACTCAATGCGCAAAATGCAATCAAATGAATCCTATTTCACATTTTCACAAATCAGAGGAAGTTTTCACAAATCAGAAACTGTGTTTAATCTACTCTTTAGTATCTAAATCATAATTTAATCCAGGTTTGAGCAGTTTAGGTCCAGCGGTTTTTGAACAGGACCCGATCAAAGGTGGACTTAATGCGCAAAATGCGGTCAAAATCATCCTATTTTACGTTTTCACAAATCAGAGGAAGTTTTCACAAATCAGAAACTGTGTTTAATCTACTCTTTAGTATCTAATGCATAATTTAATCCAGATTTGAGCAGTCCAGGTCCAGTGGTTTTTGAACAGGGCCCGGTCAAAGGTGGACTCAATGCGCAAAATGCGGTCAAATGAATCCTATTTCACATTTTCACAAATCAGAGATTGGTTTCGCAATTCAGAAACTGTGTTTAATGTGTTCTTTAGTATCTAATGCATAATTTAATCCAGGTTTGAGCAGTCCAGGTCCACCGGTTTTTGAACAGGACCCGGTCAAAGGTGGACTCAATGCGCAAAATGCGATAAAAATCAACCTATTTCGCGTTTTCACAAATCAGAGGAAGTTTTCACAAATCAGAAACTGTGTTTAATCTACTCTTTAGTATCTAATGCATAATTTAATCCAGGTTTGAGCAGTCCAGGTCCAGTGGTTTTTGAACAGGACCCGGTCAAAGGTGGACTCAATGCGCAAAATGCAATCAAATGAATCCTATTTCACATTTTCACAAATCAGAGGCTGGTTTCACAAATCAGAAACTGTGTTTAATGTGTTCTTTAGTATCTAATTCATAATTTAATCCAGGTTTGAGCAGTCCAGGTCCAGCGGTTTTTGAACAGGACCCGGTCAAAGGTGGACTCAATGCGCAAAATGCGGTCAAAATCATCCTATTTTACGTTTTCACAAATCAGAGGAAGTTTTCACAAATCAGAAACTGTGTTTAATCTACTCTTTAGTATCTAATGCATAATTTAATCCAGGTTTGAGCAGTCCAGGTCCAGCGGTTTTTGAACAGGACCCGGTCAAAGGTGGACTCAATGCGCAAAATGCGATAAAAATCAACCTATTTCGCGTTTTCACAAATCAGAGATTGGTTTCACAAATCAGAATCTGTGTTTAATGTGTTCTTTACTATCTAAATCATAATTTAATCCAGGTTTGAGCAGTCCAGGTCCAGCGGTTTTTGAACAGGGCCCGGTCAAAGGTGGACTCAATGCGCAAAATGCGATAAAAATCAACCTATTTCGCGTTTTCACAAATCAGAGGAAGTTTTCACAAATCAGAAACTGTGTTTAATCTACTCTTTAGCATCTAATGCATAATTTAATCCAGGTTTGAGCAGTCCAGGTCCAGCGGTTTTTGAACAGGACCCGGTCAAAGGTGGACTCAATGCGCAAAATGCAATCAAATGAATCCTATTTCACATTTTCACAAATCAGAGACTGGTTTCACAAATCAGAAACTGTGTTTAATGTGTTCTTTAGTATCTAATGCATAATTTAATCCAGGTTTGAGCAGTCCAGGTCCAGCGGTTTTTGAACAGGACCCGATCAAAGGGGACCTTAGTGCGAAAATAACAGTGCAAAGCTCCTTTAGTGCACTCGCGAATCGGAAGCTGTGAATCGGAAGCCAACTTCAGCGTCGTAAGTGATACATCCTTGCTGTGTTTTTACCAGTTAGTTTAAATATTTCTTTATTGTCTATTGTTACATTGTGAATGTGCAGTTTATTATGCTTATAAATTTGATTGGAATTGCACGCTATTTATCATACAGCAGAACATTGAAATGAATTAAACTGTGAAGTAATAGGAAATTGAAAAAAGTAGCAGTATCCATAAATGTTTCTATTTATTTACAGCCAAAGAGAAGTTTGACATCCCTCATGAGACAAATTTATATGTTGTGGATGAAACTGGGACAAAGATTGACGAGGACGTGTTTAGTGATCTTCTGGAGGAAAAGTCCGACATTGTCTGGAACCTTGTAGATGCCTCTTCTGTTCAGGGTAAAAGTAAAACTGCACAAAAAAGTTCATTTTATTTAATACATCCAATCTAAAACTAATGAAGTATATGAAGTTAAGCACATGGATCCTCCTTTAATGATTTTTTGTTTGATTTATTGCACTAATTTTGAATGATTTATTAAATGCCTAAAATGGCACACATTGCTGTTTTACTGTATTCTCAAACTATTTTATGGTGGTCCAATCCTGACTGAATTTTTATTGTTTGTTTCTCCTTTAGAATCTCCAGTGCAGTCTTCATGCACAGATACCCTGTCTCTCTCATCATCACTGTCATCAGACAATGAGACTTCCTTCATGTCCCCTAAAAGAAGTTACAGTGCAGACCCTAAGTCCCAAAGAAAAGAATCAAGTGATGAAAGCTCTTCAGATGCGAAAGAGGTGACATTCTCATTAATTTTACATATGATTGTGCTTATGTATTTTTCTTTAATAACTGACACCATGTGAAGGCTATCCTTGATTGAAAAAAAACAAACAAACATAAAAATTGATTAAAAGAACTAACTTGATTTTTGTGTTGTTGTTTTTTTCCCCTCCCCATTTTAGCTTGTTGAAAAACTACTGGAAGCCAAGCCAGGAGGAGAGAAAATACTAAAAGAATACAGACTAACAAGGGAGGTTAAAGATGCATCACGCCGGAAACTAGTCAACATAGTTGTGGCAGCTATGATTGAGCAGTATGGGTAAGTCACTTTTTGTCAATTATAGTCTAAGTAAAAATTATAGTTGCAATGACATACAAACATAAAATCATCAAAGATGACTAATTTTCACTCCTTTTCTTCTAAGGACGGCTCCCCCCATGGATATAAGGACATGCTATGCTTTAGGGATTGTCACCCTGTTTCCTTGTTTGAAAGATCCATACTCGGAAAAAGGATATGTGAGTATTTGTTTCTGTTCACCATAAGGTTTAGAGGAGTATTTTTAGAGCTACAGTTTCTGTTTCCCTTTAGGAGCACTTTTTTGATGCTAAGAGTAATGAAGGCTACATTGCATGGAAACTAAAAAACATGCAGCGTGAACTCAGTAGTGGAAGCAGGAGGAGCAGCAGCTCTGGCAGGGATTCATCACGCAATAGAGGACCACAGTTGGAGAGACCTGTGACCGCAGAGCATCAGTTGGATGGGGACCTCTGCAGAGAGGCCTTATCCTTTTTGAGGCACTGCACTGAAGAAGGGCAGATCTTCATGAAGATGAAACAAACTTTTCAATACAGATGGATGTTAATTCAAGATTCTGAGAAGTGTGAAACCATCCTAACAGTATTCCCAAGGTTTCTAGACACAAAGGGCCTGGTGAGTCAGCTGAGTGTTGTGATGTTGCAGAATGGTTGGTTATTATAGGGTGATAGTGAGTTATTCCTAATTCCTCTCAAAAATAACAGCAGACTTGAAAACAAAGAATATATTTAGGATAATCTTTCCTTTGTCACTGCTTCTTTGATACAAAATTTGTTGAAGTTCTGCTGAAGTATAGATTAATTATTTGTCTATATTTTTTGTGATTAATTTAAGGTGTTGCAGGATTTCCAAATGATGTTTGGTGAGGAAACCGCCTCAAAACTCTTGGAGAAATGGGGAACGTCGTTAAAGCAGAAAGTTATCAAAGAAGCGAAAAACCTCACAAAAAACACCAACTCTGGACTCCCTCATTCAATCTGCTGAGGAGAACCATGATGAAAATGAAGATTTACCAGGTAAGCCCTAACTTAGGTCACACATTTTGTTCTCTCCTTTGTTGTGGTTTGCTTCATGCCATATATAGATATGCAGAAGTGAAAAAGTCCTACAATTTTAACACAATTTTCCGCAAAGTTGCTATTTATCAAACTTTACTAGCTGAATATATGCAAAAAATGACTAGCTTTGTTTCAAGCAAATTCTTTATTTGCTTATTTTTTGCTCCAGCTTGGGACAGTGACATGGCAGCACTGTTGCTGTTGGTTTATCTCCTTCCTCCTCCACCTGGTGGGAAGAAGCAACCTGGAAAGATCGCTGTTCGAGAAGCTTTAAAACGCGTCATCCATTTTCACAAAGTAGGTGGCTCCCACTTACATTTTAGTAACTCGGAAGTGTAGTTGTTCAAATTTAAAATAACCTACTCATTATCCATTAAAACTTTTGTTTCAGTCATGCCGCAGCCTTCAAGAGGTAACAGGTCCAGTCCAGGGGAGACAGCCCTACATTCTGGCTGTTGGAACATCACGTGCCAGCATCAATGATTATTACATTGTGGTGGACGGTCAACTCATCCCCTGCAAGGCTAAGTCTTCACTTTCAGCCTTTGATGAACTTTTCAAAGTACACTACGTGTTTGGCATCTCGTACGACCAGGCCTTGCAGAACATGTATACATTTGTGCAGACGACCATTTACAATATTGATGTTGGCCTATGCCATGAGGCATAGGCCCCAGGGTAAAGGACCTCAGATCAAAGCTTCTCAATTGAGTCAGGTAAATTAACAGAAGAAAGATGCTCCACTGTTTTGTTTGCAAATGTAATTGCAGTTCTGTCAAAGATTTGGTTCGTCATCTAAAGATTTTCCATGGGTTTTACCCTGGAAAAAAATTTCAACTTCTATGTGACCAAGATGGATGTTCTCAGAGATTTTGCACATTTTCAGGTTTTAGAAAACATCTTCAAAGCAAACACAGAGCTAGAATTAGAGATCATAGTGAGGAAATGACCCCTTATTCTTTTCCAGTAGTGGATCAGTCAGTAGAGCCTTGTTCAGAAGAACAACCACAGAGTTCAACGAGCAATGTAAGAAACAGCCAAGACACTCAAGAGATGTGTGCATCCTTGATTGGAAAACTCTTAGGACATGGTTTGGCAACGAATGTAATAGAGTCAGTTGTAGAAAATGTGCAAGAGCTGGTAGATGAAATTCAAACAAATATCAAGGAAGATGTTCTAAATCTATGTCCTCCCAATGAGAATTTGAAAGTCCAATTGGAGGATTATTTCAAAACCCTTGATAATCCTTTCATTAATGTTAACACAGAGAAAAAAATGGAAGAAATATTTTGCAGAGAAATGGGGGGTGGTAGAGCCTGTTGAGATTGCTCTAGGTGTACGGTATGACACTAGAAGAAATCGAACCTCTGGTACATATGATCAGGTTCCAGTAACGGATACATTTGTGTACATTCCCATATTGGAAACGTTGAAATTTATTTTTTCCAACAAAGACATATTTGGCTATTTTGTTCAGCCCTCAGATCAGCATGGTGTCTACAAAGACTTCTGTGATGGGAATTATTTTAAAATGCATCCCCTCTTCTCAAAGATAAAAAATGCTCTTCAAATTCAGATTTTTTTTGATGAGTTTGAAACTGCAAACCCCCTTGGTTCTAAGCACGGTATCCATAAAATTGGAGGTATTTACTTTGTTCTTAGAAACTTGGCTCCAAAAATTAATTCTGCTCTGATGAACATCCATCTTGTTTCACTTTTTCACAGTCAGGATATCAAAAAGTATGGCATGAACATGATCTTGGACCCCCTGGTACATGATCTCAAAATCCTTGAGTCTTTGGGAATCGACCTCCCTTTTTCCGAAGGTCCAGTTTATGGAACAGTGGCCCAAGTCACTGGTGACAATTTAGGTTTGCACACATTACTTGGATATGTTGAATCCTTCAGTGCCACCTATTTTTGCCATTTTTGTCTGGCAGACAAAGAAACCTGTCAAATGCTTTTTACTGAAGATGAACCAGACTTAGCACTGCGCAACAAAGAACTCCATGCTCAACATTGCAATGATGTTCAAGCCCCTACTGTGCCGTCATCGTATGGCGTGAAGCGAGTGTGTTTGTTCAATGACCTGCAGTACTTTAATGTCCCTGACAATTACGCTGTTGACATTATGCATGACATATTGGAGGGTGTGGCGCAGTTGGAGTTAAAGTTGCTATTTGGCTACCTTTCAGACAAACAATTCATATCCAAATATGAGGCAATTGAAAGAATATACTCATTCAACTATGGGTATCTTGAAAGGAAGAATCGTCCCAACAGAATAAACCTGGACCAAGCAGGCAATACTATTGGTCTAAATGCTATTCAAACATTTTGTTTGGTAAGGAATGTCCCATTGATATTTGGAGATGTTGTGCCAGAAGGCAATGCACATTGGAGACTTTTGCTACTGCTTCTGCAAATTATCAATATTGTGTTTTCAGCTGTCATTACAGAGGGTATGACAATTTGTCTGAAGCACCTTATTATTGATCACCATCGGCTGTTTAAAGAACTGTACCCACAACTCAACTTGATACCAAAACACCACTTCATGATTCATTACCCCAGAATTATTCGAAAAATTGGCCCAATTCTTCACTTTTGGTCAATTAGATTTGAGGCAAAACACAGATTTTTTAAAAACACAGTGAAAAATTTCAAAAACATCACAAAGACATTGGCCCAAAGAAATCAGATGGCAATAGCATACCATTGGGAATCATTGCCTTTGAAAAACATTGATTCTGGACCTGTTAAGATGGTAAAGCTATTTGAGTTAAGAAACGGGGACATGATTGCAGATAACCTACACATTGACATGAACTGTGAGGTTGATGTGGCTTCTTGGATTACATGTTATGGGACAGAATATCGACCTGATCTAGTTGTGTTTTTAAAAGTGAAAGATGGAATGCCAGTGTTTTGTCAAATAAGTAACATTATTGGTTTTGATGGGAGCTATTTTCTTGCAGTGGAACACATGAAGACACTGGGATTTGCTGAGCACCTCCATGCCTATCATGTGATGACAGGAGATGAGTATGACGTTTCTTTACTGAGAGTTGATCAGTTGCAGGTATTCAAACCATTTGACCTTCAGACAACTTATGGTTTCGAAAGGAATGACCTGTATGTGATCCTTGTTCACGTGTTGTTGTAGAAGACTAGTTTACCTTAAACATTTACAAAGGATTTTGTTCAAAACAGTTATTAAACTGTGTGATGCCAATTTATGTAGCACTATATTTATGTTGCCCTATGTTCTAATGATCCTGCATAATAACGCAGACCAGTTAATCAACATCTCACTTTATAGTGATTTATTCAGACTACAGATGTTGAATTTCTTTGACATTGTGGTTTTCTGTGTATTTTTGCTTTTACTGTCTGTAGTAATTTTATGTTCAATGGCAATTTGAATTGGCAAATAAATATTTTTGAAATGCTGTTGGATTGGATGCTTATTTGTGTTATCTTTAACGTGAGTCACTGTTAAATATTTTTGTAGTACATATGATTAAGTAGGGAAGATGTAAAATATAAGAGAGTTTATTGTATGAACTGAGTTTTAAAAGGGAAATCTGAAATTCTGCATTAGGGTGAATAATCAACTCTTTGAAATAATAATTGGATATCATTGGGTGTATATAAATCACTGATGAAAGAGTTAATTTCTACTCTTTAAGTGTAGGTGCAGTCAATATCAGAAGTGTAATGGCTCATCTGGACAGAGTCAAATAATATCTGCCAAAGAGTTTATATAAGCTCTCAGGGTGTTGGAATTTTACACAATTTTAGTGTTATTTCATTAACTCTTGTAGATGGTGTTGTTTTAACACTGGGAATCTGGACCCAAATAATCACCGGATTCGGTGTAAACTTTACTCCTATGGAATAAAATATACACTGCTTGATTTGCTGTGTATGACATTTGTACTGGATTTGCAGAAGAATAGGTCAACATAGGAGCCCAGCAGTTCTATTGGCTGAGATATATGACTTAGTAGATGCGCATTGTTTTTGTTAGTTTTAGTGAAGCTATAAATCTACGAGAGTGCACTAGTTTTTTTGACTGTACTTTAATGTTCTTGTAATATGTTCATATGTTTTGTACCATAATTTACATTTTTTGTTATAATTCATTTGGAAAGTAAACATTTGAAACGAAGATCTTGGACTGTGGAAGTTCATTGAAGAAAGACACATCAACTATAAGCTCTAACTCTACAGCTTAAGTGTCCCTTTCAGAAAATAGACGGAGCCACACTTACAACCACATAAAAACACATATACCATATTTTCCCGACCATAGGTTGCACCAGGTTATATGGCGGGGTCTCAGTTATGGGCGCACTGGGTGTTCGTTAACGCCCCGTTCTGACCATCAGAGCCTCCAGAGTGGGTTACTAAAAGAACCAGTCTCTGTTCTTTTAGAGAAAACCTTTATTTTTTTTATTGTTCAATTCAACTCAATTTTATTTGTATAGCCCAAATTCACAACAACAGTCGTCTTGAAGGGCTTCGTATCGGTACAGGTAATTGAAAAAGTAAAGGATCATGAATACATAGATTTCAATAGGAAAATACTAAAATGAACTAACAAACTGACTAAGCTAAACTGACATCTCTGCCCTTAAAGCCCCTCTCGCGGTAAGGAAAATCTCCTGAAAAAATGGATTCCAGAAAAAATGAAGAAACCTTAGTGGTGCCCACATGAAGGAGGGATCCTCCCCCAGGACGGACAGGCGATTTACCAGAACTCATAGAGAAGAATTAACTTATCTAACTCTACAACTACATATATAAAGTCCAGCAGACGAGCTTCATCCAGCCGTGGTTGGGAACAGTCAGGGGCGCGAGTCGGGCCGGAAAAAGGATCCACAACCAGGTGTCAGAGCAGGAGCAGAGACGAGGTACACAGCCAGGTACAGAGCAGAGACGAGCCAGAGGCAGGATCCACAACCAGGTGAATAAGCGGCAGTAGAGGCGAGCCAGAGACGAGGTACACGGTCAGGTACAGGAGCACGGATGAGATAACTGGAATCTGGGAGCACTCCCACTCCCCAGGAGGGGAGAGGGAAAGAGCGACAGTACATGACTCACACTGCACCAAACAGAGGCATGGAGGACTAAATGATGAATAATAATCAAGAATAGAGAAGAGAGGAAGGGTAGAAGTAGATAAGAAAAGAGGACAGAACCCCAGTGCACCATAGTTACCCCAGCTTCAACTTCTAGCAGCCTAAAAACAAATAGTTATTGTTATTAATTTTAATTTAAACACATTTAACATTAAGTTAATTAATCTCTGAATACTAACTAGTCTGATAATAAGCCTGTCCAAAGAGGAATGTTTTCAGTCTAACTTTGAATGTAGAAACTGTGTCGGCCTCTCTTCCATGAGCTGGGAGCTTATTCCATAAAACAGGGGCTTGGTGGCTAAACGCTCTACCTCCAACCGTACTTTTACTAATTCTAGGAACCACAAGCAGTCCTGCATTTAGTCAGCGAAGTGTTCTGATTGGATGGTAAGGGACTATGAGGTCTTTAATATAGGACGGGGTCATACCATGTAAGGCCTTATAGGTTAACAGGAGGATCTTAAACTTGATTCTAGAATCAACTGGGAGCCAGTGAAGTAAAACTAACACAGGAGTGATGTGATCTCTTCTGCTAGTTCTTGCTAACAATCTAGCTGCTGCGTTCTGAACAAGCTGGAGACTTCTTCGGACCTCTTAGGACACGCTGCTAACAAAGAGTTACAATCTGATCTTAGCAATATTCCGCAGGTGATAAAAGGCAGTTCTACACGCCTGAGATATGTGAGCCTTAAATGATAAATCCAATTTCATTTACAGATTGTAAATTACTTAAAAACAGTAATATGCCATCTGCATAGAGACTAATTTTATGATGGCTGTGTTTGGTTTTAATTCCTTTGATGCTCTCATGCTGTCTTATTGCTGCAGCTAGAGGCGCAATAAATATAGCAAAAAGAGAAGAGGAGAGTGGGCAACCTGTCTTGTTCCTCTTCCGAAAAAAAAAAAAAAATTGTTGGAAGTCTGTTTATTAGTTCTAACTGATGCATTGGGGTTGTGATATAATATTTTAATCCAATTGACAAATGATTCTCCAAACCCAAACTTATGGAGGGCAGATATCAGAAATTTCCAGGTTACTCTCTCAAAAGCTTTTTCAGCATCCAATGAGAGTATGGTCATTTCCTGGTTTTTAATGGTGGCAAAGTCTGTTATATTAACGAGTCTGTGGAGATTGTCATCCGAGTGTCTTCCTTTGATGAATCCAGTTTGATCGAAGTGAATTATGTGAGGAGTGATTTTTTCTATTCTCTGTGCTAGTGCTTTGCAGATAATTTTTACATCTACATTGATTAAAGAAATGGGGCAATAGCTTGAAGGGCTAGTGGGATCTTTATCTGGTTTTAGAAGAAGGATTATATTGGCTGAGTTCATGTTTGGTGGCATTGATTGGCTGTATTGATAAATATGACTGTTTTATAAAACGTTGGTGCCAGCTGTTCCCAAAATTCTTTATAAAAGCAGGAAAGCCGTCGGGTCCTGGTGCTTTACCATTAGGCATAAGTAACAGAGCTTCATGAAGTTCAGACGAGAGCAGAGAGTCTAAATTTGTGATTTGATCTTCTGTTAATCTGGGTAGGTTTACATTATTAAGAAATGAGTTGATGCTTTCCTCTGATGGAAAGATCTGTGGTGTGGATAAGTTTTGAAAAAATTCTTTAAACGCATTATTAATTTTTAGCGGGTCATGGGTGACATTTCCTGTTCGGTCCATAATAGATGTGATTGATGATTTTTCTTTATTAATTTTAAGCTGAATAGCTAGAAATTGGCCAGATATATTTTAGTTTTCAAATCTTTCCAGTCAAAGTCTTTGTATCTGAAATTGTGTTTGTTAATGGATGATGTCGTTTAACTGAAGCTTTAATGTTTTCAGATCTAGAATATGTTCCTGTGCAGAAGCAGCATAAGCAGTCTCCAGAGTTTGGTTTTTATTTTCTAATTGTAATAAATCTGCTTTTTCTTTGCGTGTTTTACGAGTTGAGTAAAAAATGATTTTCCCTCTCATGTGTCATGATTTTCAGGCGAAGCGAACCCAGGCGCTGGAACCCAGAGTAATGACAGGTGAGTTGTAGATGAGTAAAGATTTATTGTTTCTCCATGGATGATGATGATGATGGCTTGGCTTATATGAGGTCCGGACTTGATTTTGGCTGTTGGCGTGGCTGGAGGTGCTAACGCGGTTAGCGACAGATGCAGAGGCTGCAGGTCTCCTGATACTGATAAGCAGATGGTCCACACTGGCGTCACTCATGAAGTGGTTTCCTGAGGCATGAGAACAAGAGTTAGATTCAGGACAAGAGCAAGGCAGAGCAAAACAGAGCATGACTGAGACCAGGCGAGTCACCGTTGAAGGGCAACGAACTGGCGTCGGCTTGAAGGTTTGCAGCTCCTTAAGAAGAGGTGAGGTGATGAGGATGAGTGACTGCAGCTGGTGGTAATCAGGAGTGGAGTGGAGCAGAGCTGGAGGGGGGAGGAGTCTGACAGAGGCACCATGACATCATGACTGCTTTTGCTGTTTCCCAAAGAAGACATGGTGAGATGTCAGGAGTATTGTTGAATTCTAAGAAGGTTGCCCACTCTTTTTTAAAGAATTCAATAAATTCCTGGTCTTTTAACAGAGATGTATTAAACTTCCAGTTTGTACCAGAGGGCGTAGATATTTCCCTAGAAATATTTACAGAGACTGGTGCATGATCACTTATAATGATTGGATGAATGTTGGAACTTTTAATTTCTTTTAAAAGAGATTTACTGACTTATAAATAGTCTAAACGGGAGTGTGAATGGTGAACTGGAGCAGAAAAGGTGAACCCTTTAGTGTTTGGGTGACATGAGCGCCAAGCATCGCAGAGACCCAGATCATTCATGTACTGCTTTAGAATACTTGCAGACTGCCATGTACGCTGGTTTGCTGCTGTGCTGAGTCTGTCAAGTTCAGGATCCAGAATCAGATTGACGTCTCCTCCTATAATGATTGTGGAGTCGGCGTGAACCAAGAGTGAGGTGAAGAATCTGTGAAAGAAGGAAGAGTCATCAACATTCAGGCCATAGATACTGGCTATACAAAAGTCCTTATTCTGAATGGATATATTAATGAATACAAATCTGCCTTAGTGTAAGGTTAAGGCTTAAGGCTCGAGTGTAAGGCTAAATCGTGCGTGTGCCAGTCCGTGTGAACTTGCCCGCTGATCGATGAAGGAACGCTGTGCGTTGTTGTGTGTGAGCGTTTCCTGGCTGTGTGGGCTGCATGTTGCATGTGTCCTATGTGGGCTTATGTGAGGTGTTTGCGGGATATCCGCGAGTGTGAGCTGGTTCGCGTGTGCATGCCCGTGTGCGGGCATGTATAAATAAAGACCAACTTACCGGGGGACGTGTTGCCTACGGATGATTTACATATGAGGAAGGGGGGGAGAGAGGGGGAAACTAAAAAGAAGAAAGAGGTAAAGAAAAATAGAAAGAAACAAACAACAAGAAAACCAATAGAAACATGAGAGGGGAGAAAAATTAAACTGCTTCAACGAGATGGAGGTGTGGATGGTTGATGAGCTGGTTTTATTCATTTAAATAGGTATAGCCTGTGTCTTTAGCGCAGCACGAATGTCAGGTCTTCAACACAACCAGGGGGTGATATCCGGGTCTCGGAAGAGCTGGCCGTCCACGAACAGTTTGTTCACAGCAACCACAGCTCTGGACACGTCAAATAAATGTAAAAAATAAATAAAATACACTTTCAATACATTTCCAGGGTCTGTCACATTCAGAAGTATTCTGCGATTGTGGGATAAAGAAGGGGAATGAGGAGGAGTACAGGGAGCTGATCAAGACGTTTGTTCAAAGGGAAAAGAACAATAACCTCAAGCTTAACACAGCTAAGACTGAGGATACAATGAATACTTCTTATTCCCACTCCAATCATCTGTTGATCTATTGTAAAAGTGTTTCCAGTGGTCTTTTAACTATAATTATGTCCCTTTTGGGAAAAATCTAAAAACTCGTGTCATTTTCTAAAACAGATTTTTGCAGTGGCAGTACTTCATCATGCCTTTGTTTACACTCTCTCCTGCTAGCTTACAGCCCCTTACAACCTAACAGTACCAGTCTGATGAACTGGCTGGCTGGATCTGGGTGATGAAGGATGGATGACCGGGTAAAGCACTGTTTCAGCTTTCAGAATGGTTGAGCGGCCGCCGGGGTCCAGAGCAGTCGCTTGGGAGCGCCTTTCAGGTGAGAGGAGCTGCCACTGAGCTGAAGCTATGAATGAAATGCTGGTGGAAGTTTGTGAACCCGAGGAATTGCTGCACCTCCTTCACTGTAGTTGGCTGTAAGCACTGCAGCACCGCCTCCATCTTGCCCTGTTCCACTGTCACGCCTCCTAACACTGATCACATAACCCAGAAAAGCAACAGAGGTCTAGTGGAACGCGTATTTCTCTCCTTTAGCATACAGGTTATGTTTAATCAGCCGCTGTAACATCTGCAACATGTGCAACATGCTCCTCCAACATGTCAGAGTAGATAAGGATGTCGTCAATGTAGACGGCAACGAAGCGTTGCAGCATGTCCTGGAAGACGTCGTTGACAAACGCCTGCAACACAGAGGGGGCGTTACAGAGACCAAGGGGCACGAGCAGGAACTATAGAGTCCAGTGGTGGTCTGCAATGGAAACCACGAGTGTAAATGAGACCACAGACAATAAAAACAGAAGAAAGAAAGTTCTTGACATATTTCAGTGACCTAAACCTTTTTCTCTTCATCAAATGTTTTTCCTGAAATAATTAAAGAAGAGAAAAAAAAGACATCATCATAAATCATCTTACAAATGAAAAGCTGACACTCAACATTGTGGATTTAAAATGATGGCTGGAGGAAATGTTTCAAATCATTGCTTCTAACCTGGGCTGCATGGTGGTGTAGCACTCTGGCCTCACAGTGAGAGGGCCCTGGTTTCAGTCCTGGCTGCCATCTTTCTGAGTGGAGTTTGCATGTTCTCCCCATGCATGTGTGATTTGCTCCGAGCACTCCGGCTTCCTCTACAGTCTAAAAACATGCTTCATATGTTAATCACTTTCTCTAATTGTGCATGAGTGTGAGGCCCTGCAACAGACTGAAGACCTGTTCAGGGCCTTTGCTCAACTGGAACTGGGTTGGCTCCAGCAACCCCATGACCCCAGAAGGGATTCAGCAGGTTCTGAAGATGGATGGATCCTTCTACATTTTTCACTTTAGAAACACACAGGAGGTTCAAAATAGACTTTATACATTAACAAATTATTTTGTATGACTTTTAAATAGCATATGAGTAAAGAAACTGAACATGAATAAAGGGAAACTTTTTGCATGTCTAGGTGTTTTGATAAGGACTTTTCACAGCTTTAAGTGTGATTCAGAAAGCGCTGTGGTTAAGGTGGTGATAAAGAAAGACAAGTGGTCTGTTTAACGTTCCACACATGAGAATGGTTTAGGTATTTCTGTCTTTGTAAAAGTTAGGAGATGATGTTGTTTTTAAACTATTACAGACAGATTTTTAATGCTAAAGTGTAAGATTCTCAGACGATCAGCTGTGTTCAGGAAACTTGTCTGTTACTTCCTGTTTGCTTTCATTAAAATATCACAAACATGCATTTAACATTATTATTCCAGAGGAAAGCTGCACACAGAAGGTGTTAGAGAAAGTTTTTGTTGTAACGGCCTTGACAACCAACAGTATTTGTCACTTAGAAAACCACACACACTTCTGTCGTTCTTAGCAGAGAGGCTGGCCACACAAACACACACTCACACACACAAATGCACACACAAACACCCACACACACACACACACCGTCCCATTTCTGCTGCATTCAGTCTTGTCATTCAAAGAGTGAAACACCTTCACTCCTCTGTGTCATATCGTTGGTGATTTTGACCTTTACCCAAGAACTAGAGTACAGTTGTAAGTATAACTAGAGTTTGTTTTTCTTTTTTCCTAAATGAGTAAATCACATACAGGTTTTACATGTTGATGTGTGTTTTTTCTTTCCAGTCACAATGATTCTCATCTCCTTGATCACAGCAGCTCTGCTAACAGGATCTTTTGGAAAAGGTACATTTTAGTGTGAAATTAGACTTTTGAAGAAAGTCTAATTTATCAAGAAAAACAGACAGATTTTGAATTAACCAAAGTTCTGTAAAATATTTCAATGTTATACTATAAGTTTTAAAATGACATATTTATTGCTAAATTAATGTTGTTTTCATCTTTGTGTCTTCCAGGTTTTACAGATTGCAGCTTTAATGAATCAAAGGAAACTTCATGTTTCACTGCAGATGGAAAATCTGTTCATTTTTATCTGTCATTCAAAAACCATAGTGGCAAGAAGGAGCTAAAACACAACGAGTCCATAATCTTCCAGATAGACCAAAATGGAAAAGTGACAACTGATCACCCATATGTTAATGGATCAATCACATTGAACAATGTCTCAAAGACAAATGCTGGAGTTTACACCCTTCAGGAGTTTGACTCTGCTGGAAAAGTACTGAGAAAGTCCAGTGTGCATCTCAGAGTACTTGGTAAGAAAAACGTTTTTCTTTTAATTATTTCACATTTTTTTGTAAATTTGTTCTAAAATAAATATTTAGGACTTGAAAATAAAACTGAATTTCCATTAAGAAAAAAATATAAATTGTTCTTATTACTTAACTTTATATTTGAGAAACACAAGACATGAACTAACCTGTTTTATATCATTTCTCTATTTATTAAGTTTATTTCCTGAATTGAAAAAAACAAAAACAAAATTTCTGCTGAATAAATTGTAAACTAAAAACGGTTTGGCCTTCCGGCTGTAGCTAAAATGTGCACACACATATATTTTTGTGTGTCTGTAAGTGCATTTACATATCAATAATTTTGAATTATAATAATTTAAGAGGAAAATCAAAATTAAACTCAATACAATTCAATCAAACATTTTTTTTATAAAAAGATGAACGGATACAGCACCTTACAAAAGAAAATGTATCATAAATAAAAACATTTAAACTTTTATCCTGTGTGTATATTTTATAGCAAAATCCTATTTTCAAATAACTGTTGTATGAAAAGACAATAAATGTTTTTCATGTAAACCAGAAACTGTAGCTTAAATTCTGAATTTAGGACTGTCTTTGTAACTTTAGTGAGATTTTGAATACACTTTTTCCATCGTTCTTGCTGATGTATTTACTACAATATATTTTATTACTTGCAGCTCCTGTGTCTGTGTTAACAGTGTCTCAGCAGTGTTTGTCACCAGAACAGCAGAAAGTCACCTGCTTCTATGAGGGAGATGAAGCAGAGCTCACTCTGACTTTGAATGGTTTCTCACTTTTACAATCAAACAAACACAGTCAGTCCCTGAACAGAGACACATCTGATAGATCCAGTGTGTTTAATGTTTCCATCATCATACATGGACAGCCTCGTGGAGACATCACGTGTAAAGTCTGGAACGATGTCAGCAGAGATGAGACGGTTAAAACCATCACTGCTTGCAACGGTACAGTATACATTTCTAACGGGGAAATGTTGGACAAATTCAAATCATCAATTTATGTGGCTGCAGTCGCTGCAGTTCTTCCACTCTTAGTTTTTGTCGCTATGACTGCCACTTCTGTTAGAAATTGTAAGAAACAAAAAGCAGAAAATAGGTATGATGGTGACATTTTACAACATAAACCCCCAGATGACTTAGAAACTGAAGTTATCTTCATGAAAGTTAAAGTGAAATAAAAAATAGAGAAAAACTGAAGCCAAACTCCAAGATAGAGCTTGACAATCATTTTGATTTATCCTTAAATTAAAGTATTGTTAATATGTCAATTTGTTCTTCTGTCTTTGCTCCACTGAAGACAATTTGACCAATGGATAGATTTACTTTACTTTAATTTCAAAGTTTGTGCTGTAAGAGTTTTAAATGTACATGAAATGTTTGTTTTTCTGTATGTTGTCACAAGATGAAGCCACATTATTCTCTTTATCAACCTGTTTGACTGGTATGTTTTTTCTTCCTTCTTAAATGTCATTTTATGAAACTTTTTAAGGTTAATGTGTCTTTTCTCCATTAATAAATCATTGGTATTTTTTTTCCTGTAATGTGTTTTTAACTTTGTTATTTTTTAAATGTTTATGGAAGAAAATGAAATCCAGTCATGAAGTCTATATGGGCTGACATAGAGAGAAATATTATTTTACTGAAATTTTGAGAATGTACATGAGCCACTATTCTACACTGGAACAGCTGGAAATACAAATTATTCTGTGGAATTGAGCTCATGAAGCAGAAGATAAAACATATAGAAAGCAGTAAATATCACGTTAAGTCAATGATGCTGGAAACTATAAAAAGTAAATAGCTGGAAATGCATGAATATATTCATTTATTCATTTTCTATACCGTTTTTTCCCTTTCGGGGTCACGGGGCTGCCGGAGCCTATCCCGCCACTTGTCGGCGAAGGCAAGGGATGCCCTGGACAGGTCGCCAGTCTGTCGCAAGGGCATAAATGTACTATCATGTGTTTTGTATATGTTGTATTTTTCTTGATCTGTTACTGTTTTTTGCTTTTAAAAAAAATAACATTTCATTAAGTTTTGTGCTGTGTGAACTGTGTAAATCTGCCATATGAATGAATTTAACCTTAAAAAAATCTGTAAAAAATGAAAATTATAATCACTTCAGACTTACTTGAAACATCTTCTTTCATTTATTTTGTAGTTTCTCTGCATATTTCAGTCCACATTATAGGTGTTAGTTTAAATGTTTTAATAGTGAAACATTCCACTCATAAGAATGGTTTAGTTTTTTTTTATATTTGTGAAAGCTAGGAGATGATTTTGATTCCAAATAATTACAGAAAACTTTTTAATCAAAAGTGAAATAATGGTTTTCACCACAGATATCTATGTTTCTGTCTAAGATCATGTGTTGTTGTTCTGGTAGACCAGGGGTGGGGAACAAGTTTGACACCAAGAGCCGAATTTTTTCACTGTGAGAGTGAAAGAGCCACACCACACACTGACCTGCCAAGACATACACACACAAACACACAATTAAAGCCATATTATTTTTCCATAAAAACTCCTCTCCCTACATTACAACAGCAAGTATTGTACTTGTACTTATTTCAAGGAAAGTATCCACCCTCAATACACACATCAATGCTGCTAAGCCAGAGTTCACACAGTGACTACCCTGGAGGTCAGGTACCCCCTCCACACACACTCTCTCTCTCTCATCTCTCTCTCTCTCTATCTCACTCTTTTCTCTGCCTCTCTCTGACACACACAACTACTCAGTGATGTGCAGTGAGGTTGATGCTGGTGAGCCACTAACTCCTCTGTGGGGGCTGACCAAGATGGCGGCTTGAGCAGACGCTACTTTTTAACCTGCTGTGCCAAACTTTGAGAAATACTGCAGAAAGCTACTAATTAAACGCTACTTGCACATTTCTTGCTGTTATAATCAAAAAAGGAAATAGTTTTACTGTCCAATGCCATCTCGAGAACGGAAAAGAGCCTCTAAGGAGAGCAAAGCTATGGCTAATACTAACAGCAGCAGTGCCGTTAGTGGTACAGGACACAACTATACTCCGAAGACAAATCCTGAGCAAGACATGATCATCCCGGATGAAGAAGATTTTCTGCCCCTGCCTATTTCAGCTGGAGGGACCCCATGTTAAGAACCAGCTTTCAAAAAAGCACTATTGGCAACACCGCAAGGTGAGGGGAGAAGCAGCAGCGCTTGTAACGACAATGTCATTGACGTTCTTTCAAGCCTAATTAACACCCGCTTTGACGCCATAGAGAAATTAATCCATGACAATTCGCTCAAAATTGAGGGCCTAAAAAAATCTGTTGACTTTGCTTTTGAAGAAATAAAAGATGTAAAGACAAGGATGGACAAAGTTGAAAAGAAAACAAACAGAGATGAAGCTACTATTCTGCGGCTGCAGGAAAGACTCCTGGAGTCAGAACGCTACATAAGACGATGGAATTAAAAATTATATGGAGTACCGGAAACTGTGTCCAGAGAAGATGTGAAAAGAGAAACCATCAACATTTGTCAAACCATTTTCCCGGAGGGAAAACAGAAGCTTCCAGGTGTGATCGACACTGTGCACCATTTAGGAAAGCTGAAGGAAAACGAGAGTAAGCAGAGAGGGATCATTCTCCAGTTTTCGTCCAGAACCTACAGAGATGCCGCGTGGAAAGCCGCAAAAAACAATCCCATCCTGAAGGAGCATCATCTCCCCTTCATGGAGGACCTGTGCCCAGCGGACCGGGAGACCAGAGCAGCGCTTTGGCCCTTAATACAAGCAGCAAGAAGAGAAGGGAAAATTGCCTACTACGTGGGACCCCGAGCTTATATTAACGGTAAAGAAGTGGGTCTTCCCGAGAACTCAGACCCACAGAAATGAATGTATCCTGAGCAGCTTTTTGCTGTTAAAGCCTTAAGGAAAACACTCATCCTGTTCTGATCTAACGTGTTCTGCCCTTTATTTCTTTAAGCTGTGTTCAAAGTTACAGTTACTTATATTGAGATGTTATAATAATAAGTTTTTGTTTGTCTTAAATCCAGGTTGGCACCTAAAACAAGTTCTGAATGTGAGATATATTTGCTCTTTTTTAATATATTTTAATTTAATTCTTAAAAGTGGCGTAAAGGTTATTTAAAACATTTTTCCCACACCCTACGTGGAATTTGGTGCACAGATTGAAAGTAACAACACTCCTATTTACTCAGATTTATTGTTTCTTTCTTTTTTATTTTAAATCTTGTCTTTATGTTTAGGTTCTTTAAATGTCAGGGGATTAAGGAATGCCATAGAACGTAAAGCGCTGTTTTTATTTGCTAAACAATTGAAAACTGACATTTTTTTCTTTCAAGAATCACATTCTAGTAATGATGCAAACTTCTGGAAATCTCAATGGGGTGAAAGTTTATGTCCATCACATGGTAGTCAGCATTCAGCTGGAACTCTCACAGTTAAAAACACATTTGAGGGCAACAGTCTTATGAGCAAATGTGACAGTCAGGGTCATTATGTTTTTCTGATAATATCCACTCGAAATAAGATCTTTATTACTATTAACATATATGGTTACAACTCCAAACTTGAAAACGTTGAGCTCCTTTCTTTGTTTGAAAATGATATAATTTTTGGTCTAAACAAATTTCCTGATAAAATTATTATGATAGGTGGGGATTTTGATATAGTATTAAATAATCAGCTGGACAAATGGCCACCATATGCTCTTTCTTCTGATAGTCCCTTACATTCTTTTATGCAGAGATATAACTTGAAAGATGTCTGGAGATAAAAATTCCCATCAGATTACGTTCTTACCTGAAGTAATAACGATGGATCCAAACAATCTCGCATCGATTACTGGCTGGTGTCTGATTGTCTAAGTGCAGATGATATTGAAGTCAACATTCTTAACAGATCATAAAGCAATTTACATTTCTATTAAATTATCTGAAACTTGATCCCAAAATAAGAAAGCTTACTGGATGTTAAATAACTCACGGCTTTAGCTAGACATAGTACAACAAAAGGTTTCTGAATTCATCTCTTACTATTATAATCTAGCAAAAGAAGAAAACTGTTATGGGAAAAACTGGGAAGTTTTTACATTTGAAATTTCTAATTTTCTTAGAAAGCTTAGTTCAGAACTAAATAAAACTAAAAAGGCTAAAGAAAGCCAAATTATCAATGACATTATGACAATTTTAAAAAAAAAATCCTGCAGATTTATCAGACGATGATAAAATAAATTTGGCATTATTACAAAAAGAATTAAACAGTATTTATAAGAACAGAGCTGAAGGAGCCTTTGTAAGATCAAGGCTGAAATGGTTAGAAGAGGGTGAAAATAATTCCTCTTATTTTTTTCAATTAGAGAAACGTCGTGCCAAGACAACTACACTGCAGCAATTTGAAGGCCAGATTACCTCTGATCCCAAAATTATTGCAAATTATGTTAGCCTATTCTACAGTAAACTGTATGCCTTTGAACCCAGTGTAGATCCTGATCACGTCTTAAACTATAATATACAACAAATACAGGACTCTGAACAGGATCTTTGTGATTCTCCTCTTTCAGAAAATGAAATACTTTTCTCAATTAACCACCTTAAGAATAACAAATCTCCTGGATCAGATGGCTTTTAAAATAAACTGGATTAAGTCATATTTAAAAAATCCACTCTCCATTTGGAATATTTTTCCTCATCACATGTTTGCTAAAGTAGGTGGTCTCCATTTTCTTCTGCTTTGTGATTATAATATCGACAAAATCCCAGTGAAACTCTCTGCTTTTAACAGACAAATTTTTCTTTCTTGGGCACTTATCTATAAACACAATTTCTCCCCTCATAAGTTTTATATTTGGAATAACAGATATATCCTTTACAAGAACAAATCTTTATTTTACAATGATTGGTTTGACAATAGTATCCTACTGGTGGGTCAACTCTTTAACCACAATGGTCAATTACTTAGATATGAAGAATTTAACCTTAAATACAACCTTGCTCCAAAAGACTATGCCATTGTTTTTGACGCTGTTACAACTGAAATCTGTGAATTCTTTAAAAATACTGTACTTGGTTAGGGTTAGGGTTAGTGACACCATTGTTGGAAAATCTTGTTTCAACGGTGCCCGAAAAAAATAACAAGATCATACGTGCCCTGTTTCAGCAAAATGTTATTTCTGGTCCTTCTGCTTTTTTTTATTGGAGAAAATGTATTCCTGACTTGCCCTGGAAAAATGTTTGGACCCTACATCAGAAATGATTAATGAATAAAAAGATGAGAGACGTCTCCTACAAACTCTTACATAGAATCTATCCCACTAATCAATACATGCTCAGATATAAGAAGACTATTGACCCCAACTGTACCTTTTGTAAAGAACACCCAGAAACAATCAGTCACCTATTTTGGAACTGTAATACTACTAAAAAATTTTGGAAAGGTTGTGCACGTTTTATAAATTACAAATTAGATTCACAATATCAGATGAAATTTGAACATATCATATTTGGCCTTCACGAAAAAAATATAAGTTCAAACGTAAAATTGGCAATTAATCTAATTATAATATTTGGTAAATTTCATATTTACAAATCAAAATTTTCCTTATCACAACTTTTTTTTCCCTGTAATAATTAAAGAATTAGAATATTATTCACATACTATCCCTAAGAGCCTAAACAAAAAGGCCATACATATTTATGAAAACTGTATGTCTTTAAATATTTTCAATGCATAGCAATCTGTTTCTGTAATTTATCTTTTGTAATACTAATAATAATACTAATACTAATAATAATAAAGTAAGAAGAAAAAAAAACAACTAACTCCTCTGAAGTCAGATTGTATTGATCCAACAGTATTTAACTGGTAATTCTTTGAATCTCAACATTCAATTCAATTCAATTCAATTTTATTTGTATAGCCCAAAATCACAACAACAGTCGTCTCGATGGGCTTTGAAGTAAAACATGAACTCAAAAGGATCACGAATACAAAGAGTCAATAGGAAAATACTAAAATAAACTAACAAACTGACTAAGCTATACTGGCATCCCTGCCCTTAGACCCCCCTTCGCGGTAAGGAAAAACTCCTAAAAAACCGGATTCCGGAAAAAAAATGAAGAAACCTCAGGGGTGCCCACATGAAGGAGGGATCCTCCCCCAGGACGGACAGGCGATTTACCAGAACTCTTAGAGAAGAATTAACTTATCTAACTCTACATCTATATATTTAAAGTCCAGCAGACGAGCTTCATCCAGCTGTGGTTGGGGACAGTCAGGGGCGCGAGTCGAGCCGGAGACAGGAACCACAGCCAGGTGTAGGAGCAGGAGCAGAGACGAGGTACACAGTCAGGAACAGGAGCACGGATGGGCCAACTGGAGTCTGGAAGCACTCCCACTCCCCAGGAGGGGAAAGGGACAGAGGGACAATACATGAATCGTACTGCACCAAACAGAGGCATGGAGAACTAAATGATAAATGATGATCAAAAGTAGAGAAGAGAGGAAGAGTAGAGGTAGATGAGAAAAGAGGACAGAACCCCAGAGCACCATAGTTACCCCAGCTTCAACTTCTAGCAGCCTTTTAAAACAAATAGTTATTGTTATTAAGTTTAATTTAAACAATTAACATTAAGTTAAATAATCTCTGAATACTAACTAGTCTGACAATAAGCCTACAACATTCCTAACATTCCTCTTTCAATGAGCCTTATACCAACAAATACACAAACATCTGGACAGAGCATCCTTCTGGTGTCTAAGTGATTAATATTCACAATAAACACATTAAATACATTACATTTCCGATGTGTGTAGCATACATTAAATTTTGACCTTCAGTAAAAATGTTTTAGTTTTATAAAGTTTCTTTTTCTTTTTTATTTAAACACTAATGATTGACTTTTGCATGAAAAACTGATAATTGATGGAATATTAAAATATTCACACAAGCATCCTCAGTCAGGTGTGTTTTCCAAACTACATCTCAGAATGTCTTACCTTGCTGCAGTGATGGGATGATGATCTCTGTGAGATTTCTCTTGTTTCTAGTAATCCTCTGCAGATCAGGTTTATATTCAGTTGTAGCCACTCTAATCAGTTCCTTTACGTGAGTGTCAGTCAGAATGGACCGATGCCTTGATTTCACATGTTTTAAGGTAATTAACAGGGACTGGCAGACATATATTGAGGAGAACATCGACAGCAGCTTGAGAGCAGCTCTTTTACACACAGGTATTTCTCCATTGGCACAGTTTTTCAAAACGTAACAGGGCCTTCTTTCAAAGAGATTTCAGCTCAATCATCTCCAGTTCTCTCGCTGCCTCATCAGTGACAAGCAGGAATCTCAGGCAGTCAGTCTCTGCATTAAAGGATCCATGAGAAAAGTGATCTGCAGTGATGCAGTTCCTAAAACCGCAAAGTAAAGTTTCCATCCAGCAAGAAGGGTCACGTACTGCATTTTATTAATTTTGATTGTAGTCTTTTGCTGTGAGCTCCACAAAGAAGTAAAGTGGGACAGGTTGTCGTTTTGAATGTGCACTTTGAAAAGCCTTAACTTGTTAGTAAAGGAGACAATTTGTGTCAGATCAGGAAGTGACTTGCCATTCCGCTCAGTAAAAAAGTAAGAATGTTCCCATTCTTCCAGAAATCTTCTGTGTTCATCTTTATACTCTGAATTTCACCATTTTGACAATGAAGGTAACAGTCTGCACCCACATCAAATGTTTAGTTTTATTTTTGTGGCATTTGGCATAACCCGCGCAAATGATTGGCGGTCACCTATGTGTCAGGAGCAGCATCAAAACACACACACTGCCAAATTACTTTTATTATTATTTATGTTTAATACCCTCTGATGGATTTGAGTGTGGTTTAAGAGGGAAAAAAAACTATGAAATGAGTCATAGTACAATGAAAATATGCTGAGACACAAAGAGTCGCATGCTGCTCGAGATTCGCGTGTGCACCACCCCTGTGGTAAACCATATTTTTTTTGGCAGGAAGTCACTTTTTTTTCATTCATGAAATGACAAGTTTTCTGAAAAAGTACTGTTTTAGTGTCCAGGATGATAAACATTTTATTGTGATCAACTCAGCTGCTGCTTTGAGGGAATTTTCTATTTCTTAAGTTTTCTTCCAACATCCATTAAACATTAATATTCACATAGAATAGATGCACACATAGGTGTGAGAGAAACGTTTTTGCTGCAACAGCCTTGTTGACCAACAGTTTTGTCACTTAGAAAACCACACAGATACCTCTGGTTTTTTTCTTTCACCAGAGAAGCTGGCCACAGAAAACCTCAAAATGAAACCCACAAACACACCTTCATATGCCTGGAAAAAAAACAACAACTGTGTACCCTGAAAACGCCTCTGGTGCCAATGTTGATGAAATGCTGAATTCTGTTACTTTGAGCATCTTGAATGTTCTGGATGCCATTGCCCCTATGAAGGTTAAATTGAGGAAACATAGACAGACAGCTCCCTGGAGGAACGATGATCTAGTCAGGGCACAGATACAACAGTCCCGCAGAGCTGAGGGAAAGTGGCGCAAGTCAAAACTCCAGGTTCATTATGGAATGTATAAGGCGGAGTTGTACGCTTACAACCAAATCTTATGCAGAACAAGGGGAAAGGTACTTCTTTGAAATCATTGGAAGCTGCAGCAGCAACTCTCGTATCCTGTTCACAACAGTAAACAGATTAACTAACCCTCCAACCCAGCTACCAATAGAACTGGCTTGCACACCTAAATGTAATGAGTTTGCTGTATTTTTTAATGACAAGGTTCAGGGCATTAAAAAGGCCATCAACTCCACAACACATATAACTATCCAACGGCCACCTACTCACTCTAAGCTGACTCACTTTGTACCTGTCACTGACCAAACTGTCCAAGAGACCATCACCTGTCTGAGCTCGTCTACATGCTGCCTTGATGTGTTACCTCCTAGATTTCTAAAGTCTGTCTTGAACAGTGTGTTGCCACCAATTACTCAAATAGTTAACATGTCTCTTCAATCTGGAATATTTCCCGAGGCCTTAAAAACTGCAGTCATTAAACCCCTCCTGAAGAAGATCGGTCTTGATCCCACTGTACCGAATAATTACAGACCTATCTCTAATCTGCCATTTTTAGGAAAAGTCCTTGAAAAAGTTGTCTGCCAACAGCTCACTGACTTTCTCTTATTAAAGAATTCATTTGATGTTTACCAGTCAGGTTTTAGACCCCATCATAGCACAGAAACTGCTCTTATCAAGGTAACCAACAACATCCGCCTGAACACTGATGATGGCGAAGTCTCTGTCTTAATCCTGCTAGACCTGAGCGCTGCCTTTAATACTGTTGATCATGGGATCCTTTGGGACAGACTCCAAGACTGGGTTGGCATTTCTGGATCTGGCCTAAACTGGCTCAAGTCTTATCTAGAAGACAGGAAATACTTTGTTGAAATTGGGAGTTGTGTCTCAGACTACATGGCCTTGACTTGTGGTGTGCCCCAGGGATCAATCCTGGGACCCCTTCTGTTCAACCTCTACATGCTGCCACTAGGGCAGTTAATACGCAGTAATAACACTTCTTATCACAACTATGCAGATGATTCTCAGATCTATGTGTCACTGACAACAGGTGAAAATGGGCCGGTGGATTCACTCAACCACTGCCTCCAACAGTTCAGTGCATGGATGCAGAACAACTTTCTCCAGCTAAACTCAGACAAGACCGAAGTTATTATTTTTGGCCCACAGAAACAAAGAGAAAGTGTCAGCAGCTACCTTCATTCTCGGTCTCTTAAACCCTCAAATCAAGTCAGAAATCTAGGGGTAATCATGGACACTGACCTAAACTTTAACAGCCATATCAAGTCAGTAACATCAGCGGCATTTTACCATCTAAAAAACATTTCCAAAATCAAAAACATAATGTCAAAGCAAGACCTAGAGATACTTATTTATGCATTTGTCTCCAGTAGGTTAGACTACTGTAACGGCCTGCTCACCGGCCTCTCCAAACGAGCTGTAAAACAGCTTCAGTACATCCAGAATGCTGCTGCTCGAGTCCTGACCAAAACCAGGAAGTATGATCACATTAGTCCTGTGCTCAGGTCTTTGCACTGGCTCCCTGTACCTCAAAGAATAGACTTCAAAGCAGCTCTGCTTGTGTACAAGTCTCTCCATGGCCAAGCACCAAAGTACATCTCTGACATGTTAGTGCCATATGAACCATCTCGCACTCTGAGGACCTCAGGGTCCGGCCTCCTGTTGATTCCCAGAGTCAGAAGTAAACAAGGGGAATCAGCGTTTCAATACTCTGCAGCTAAAATCTGGAACAGCCTCCCTGAAGTCGTAAGACAGGCCTCTTCTGTGTTCATGTTCAAATCTAGACTTAAAACATTTCTGTTTAGCCGTGTATATGACTGAAAGGTCCTATCTGCACCTTTCTGTCCTTTCCTTCCTTTATTTTTAAACCAATTTTCTAATTTTATCTTTTCTTTTAAAGTAAATTTTATGTAGATTATCTATATAATGTATTGTGATTTGAATGCATTTTTCTGTTTTGTGAAGCACCTTGAATTACTTTGTGTACAAATTGTGCTATACAAATAAACTTGCCTTGCCTTGCCTATTGTTGATTCTCCTGATCCCGTTATTTTATATATACCATAAATGTCGTATTTTCACAACCATAAGGCGCACTTAGGAGTCGAAAATTTTCTTCAAAATGTACAGAGTGTCTTATGGTGCGGCGCACCTAATGTGTTGTTGTGTGACTTCTGTAAAGAGGACATAGGAGAGGACAGCATGAGAACGGTAAGATGGTAAGGAGGGAAGTGTGGACGTGAAAGGGTTAGGGTTAGACACCCCCCCATAGTTCAACGGTGCAGGTGTGTGCATTATACCGAACCCTGAAAATGCTGCAAAGGGACACGCTTATGAAGCACAGTTTAAACTGCAAGCTATCAGCTATGCAGAGGAACATGGGATAGGAGCAGCTGCCAGAGAATTCAAGATGAATGAATCCATGGTTGACAGGTGGAGGAAGCAGGAAAACAAACTGCGACATGTCAAGAAGAAGTAGCTGGGTTTCCGTGGAAACAAAGGAGTTTGGAAGACCGACTCGAGTGATGGATGAGTGATTAGAGAACAGCTGGAAGAATCGTCTCTACAGTCACCATTCAACTGAAGGCACCAACGCTTATAGAGGAAATGAATATTGAACATTTTAATGGAGATCCGTCTTGGTGCTCTCATTTATGAAACAGTGCTAGCTTTCCATCCAGGCAAGGATGGTGGAGCAACTTCCAGCAAATAACAATGAAAAGCTGCTCCTCCTGCAGTAAAAAGATCAAACACAGTTTTACTAAGACTGGGAGGCAGTGCCGGGCGAGTTACACCTTAGTTGTGGATTGTAGATGCTTGGGCTAACATGCCTGCTTGCACTGTTCTTCGAGCTTTTGCAAAAGCCAGCATCATTGATGAAGAGCCGCACTGCAACAGGACAGACTCTGACAATGACGAAAGAAAACTCGGCGTGTTTGATAGAAATTTAGCCCAGCTGTTCATTTCAGATACAGAAGAGGAGGACTGATGGATTTTTGGATGCTGATTGATGACTGAAAAAATGTAAAATAAATCACAACCAACTCAGTTTTGCTCCTGCTGCCTTTTCTAAACACACACTAGCATGCATGTTTTACTGGTATGTTTTAACGTGCTCGCGCCTTAAATCCTGTTGCCCCTTTTTGAATGTGTTAAATACAGAAAAAGTACCCACAACTTTCAGACGATTTTGGGCTGATGGAAAATTGGATCACTAACGGGAGTCCTAGTATTTCAACGGGCACTGCAAGATGTGGACGATCGGCGTTTATATAAAGCTCCTCTGTGGTGTGGTCCACACAAACCAGGTGCTCAATTGCTCTCAAACTAGCAAAAACTGAGTCGTAGATGTTTGCATCTTCTGCAGCAGACAGATTATTTGTCATCATTGATCATCATTGATCATCATCATTGATTGGCATCATCAACAAAGTCATGCGGATGTCGCAGAAATATGTCATCTTTTTTTTTTCACACCTTTTCTCTTCTAACTTGTTCTGTCCAATAGCTGAGCAAACAGATTAAAGCTGAAGGCCTTTTGTGTTGGACAGGTTTTACCATCACAAAAAGAGGTTTGATAACTTTGGAAAACCAAAGTGTGGATTTGTAATAAACCCGTTTTTCTTTATATTATATTTATTTATTTGTTACATTTAGTGTGTGTGGGGTGGGGGGTGGAAGAGAATAAAAGGGAGAGAGGTAAAAAAAGTGGGGGATACAAGCGGCGATTTGAATACGTTATTATTTTAAGCTGTAACAATTATACCAGATCTGCAGAAACACAAATATTACATCCAAAGGTGAAAATCTGAAACGAAGATGAGCGGAAAATATCTGTCCATCAATACACTGTGGGTTAGGAGGGGGGATGAAGCAGACAGGGAGCAGTGTGCATGTGCACGTGCACGTGGGGGTGGAGATACATGCATGCTGCCGAAGTGAACCTTGTATTCATAAGGGGAACCAGATCCTCCCCAGCCCGACCAGCCGGGGGGGGGGGGGGGGGGGGGGGGGCACCCACCCTCCCACCTAGCCAGGGGGGGGCACTCACCCTCCCACCTAGCCAGGCGCAGAGGTGGAACCCAGTAGGGGTGCCCCACGGCACCAGGAGGCAGAGGCAAACCCGGCGTCAGGGCTCCCAGGCTACAGGACAGGCGTGCACCGCAGTACCAGGCAGCCGTGGGGGCCACTGGGCGCCGGACACCGAGACGTGGGCCAAGGACGAAGCCAGGGCCCAGGGGACCCGTGAGCTGCCCACCACCCAGCCAACGCCCCGTCTCTGCAAGCCAGCCCCGGCACCTGACCCAACCAACCCAGAATTTATAAAAATTCTATGAAAATTATTATAGTATTATAATAAAGTTGAACATGATTAAAATCAATATTTTAAAATGCTGTTTTAAAAATAATAAAAAGGTGTATAAAGCTAAATGAAATATATTTAATGAGATAATGGCTCATTTAAAATCTGTGTGCAGGTTTTTCACAATTTTATGATCTTTTTTTATATTAATGAGATATTTCTTGGTTAATTGCGTGAATGCTCAAGGTCGCTTTTATTTTTTTAATTATAAACAATTTGGGACTCCATACTCCTGGAAATGTGACTGGAATTGAATTATGCTGCACGTTTCACGTGGTGGATGTTAAAACAAAAATACAATCCCTTCTATACTGTATTAAGGTAAATATGTTCTAAAAAGGACGGACTTAACATAGAATGTGAGAACTTAAATGTTATAAACCTACTTTTTGGCTCCAAAAAATGTCCACATGTCAACATGAACACAATACAAATAATGTTCACACATTCATTCATACCTATGCATTCAAACCAACTAGTATGAAATATTTCATTCAATCACGCAAACTATTAATTCAAAGGTGAGCTAACACCTGTGCTCAAGTAAGTGTTCACACAGATCAGTTTTGACACAAATTTCTCGCAAGGAATGTGTCAAAACTCAGAGCGAAGTTGTAGCTCACTTGTGATTTGCGCCAACAGATTTGAGCAGTTGTAATCACAAATTTGATGTTGTAACTCTAAATGAACACATGCAAATGTGAGTTTGTCAGTTGTCATTTTGTTTGTCAGACTTTACAGCAGAAGATTTTTACACACAGATGCAGATTTTTTGGTCTCATTTTTTGTGTTACAATCTACAAGCTTTTCCTTTTTGAAATATATCTACATTCATATCTTTGCATTTTCACTTTAATTATGTCACAGTATAAGTGGTTTTTGAGTTGAAAATGAAGAGGCATTTTGGAAGATTGATTTTTTTATTTTATTTTTGAGTAATTTGATGCAGTTACATTGTGAAAATGAAAAGGCATTTCTATTCATCCATTTTAACTGTCAAATTAGATATTTCTAAATTATTTTTGCTACACATGTTCTAGAGAACTGTTTGAAAATGAAATGTCAAATACCATTGTCTTCATCATTTTAATTAAGTGACAGAATGAGCGGTCTTGAAGAAGAAAAAGAAAAGAAGCGGTTTGGCAGATTGCTTTTTCATTTGAATTTTAAATCTACAAATGCAGCTTCATTTTTAAAATGAAAAGCATTTCTGGTATTGACTTTTAATAAAAGTCACTTTTTATTTTATTTGCTACAGAAGAGCTTCAATAGGGCTCTGTCATCAAAATGTCTAAATTGTGCCATGTTTGACAAGTTGAGACAAAAAATAGAAAAGGTGATTCAATGTCTTTATGATCATAGCCTTTCTGCTATAATCAAAGGCCAAAGCGAAAGAGTAAAATAATGCATGCTCACCAATTTTTTTACCTTTCAAAATAAAAGCTGATATTCAATTTGTGTCATTAGAGTTAGAGGAAATTAATTATGTCTTACCTTTTTTGCACTTTTATTTAAAAAGATACATAGAAATGTAACACATTAGTTACACTAAGGAAGTAACCCCCAATTTTTATTTGAACTGTGTTTTTTTTAACTGTATTCAGTTATACAGTCATTGTATGGCTTAATGTAGTTCCGATTTTCACTTTCGGTATGGGACCTTGGATGCTGGACGGGTTGGGGTCTCCGCTGAGGTAATCGACAGTTGCCGGTTGGCTGCCTCGGTCCCGTCGAGGCTGGACCAGAGCTCTCCCAGGGCCGGCGCCTGGAGGCGGGGGTCTGGACTTGCTCTGGATGGGGGATGTCCCTGGGCTGGGGGGGCCTGGGTCCTATGCTGGGGGGGGCTGGGGGACGACTGTTTGACCACCAGCGGGACAGTCTAGCAGCTGTCCCCAACTTACCCCCTTCCTCATATAATCTCCTATTAGGGTGAGGGAGTGGGGGGTTCAGCCTGCAACGCACCTTGGGGGGAGGAGCTACTTGGCAGTGGTCCCCCTCCCATGGTTGCCGTATGGAATGGGCCCCCGGTAGGGGGGGTGATTGGGCATCACTGCCAGCAAGCAGCAGATGTCCTCCTAGCACCCTACCCCCCAATTTTAACAGAACCTTAGACATTTAGGGCCCCTTGGTGGGGAGGGTGAGGGGGACATCACTGTGAGTAATCAGGAGATGTCCCCTCAGTGCCCTACCCACCAATTTTAACTGCACCCCCTTAGTACACACACCCTTCCCCCCTCAAAATATACATTCTAACATAAACACACACACATGCACACACACACCCTCACAAACACAGACACACTAATTTCGCAAGAAGGTGGGACCTTGGACCATCTGTCCCCTACCCCATCCCTGGTAGGGGGTACTGGGCCCTTGGCAACGCGGCCGTGTCCCCTGGGTGCTGGTTTCCTGGGCCCGGTGGTCCTCTCTCCACACAGGGAGAGGGATCCCTGAGCTTTCTGGAAAGGCCAGAAGCCGGGGATCACATCACACCTGGGCCGGGGGTGTCCGTGTCCCTGTGGGGTGGGTTCTGGTCCTTGCCCCCGGGTGCTGGCCCTCGCCAAATTTCCAACTGTGGGTGAGCCTGGTCGGGCCATGTTTACAACACCCCTCGTGGGCCCTCCTTTCTCCCCGGGGTGCCCCCTTCCTGGGCAGGTGTGGCTGGTCCCTGCCTCGCTTCTTCCTGGACCAACCATGGGCCGGGTGGGTGGCTGCCTGGAGGCCGGAGCGGGTCTTCCTTGGAGGGTCCTAGCTCGTACCTGGGGTTGGGGCGGGGGGATGCCCAGAACTCTTGGGTGGTGATGAGGTGCTCGTCTGGGGCTGTGGGCACTCTTCTCGGGTGGGGCCCTGCGTTGGTCTTCCTGGCGCGGCGGGGGGGCTGCTCTCTTGGTTGGGCCAGGGCAGCACTCTCTGTCCCCCCATGCCTCTCTGCTCTCTGGGGGCCTCACAGCGGTCCTGCTGGCCCTGGTCTGGGTGGCGGATGTGATTGTCGGGGGGGCGGTTGTTCTCTGCCTGCTGCCGTGTGGCGTTGGGGGGTTCTGGCTGCCGCTGCTGCGGCGGGGGTCTTGGTGTGGGGATGGCTGGTCACTCCCTCTCCTTCTTTTCAAATTCCACCATCCATTTTAGAAGAACATGAACACTCACCTTTACACAAACACTTTGCGTGATTGAATAAAATATTTAACACTAGTTTGAAGGCATAAGTATGCGTGTGTGAACATTATTTGTGATGTGTTCATGTTGACATGTGGACATTTTTGCAGCTAACAGGTGTGTTTATAACATTTGGGTGTGTGTGTGGACAGGCACCGCCCCTTTGAGATTTGTGTTATATCTGAACCTCACTGTAATGGTAAACACCCAGTAGCGTGTTGCTTTATGCTGCTTCATGGTTTTACCCCCCCCCCCCTCCTATTATCACCCCCTCCCCCCCCTTTCTCTAACATCCCTCTTACTTCTTTCCTCCTTTCCTTTTCCGTCCGGTCCAACACAAAAGATTTTCAAATATGATTAAAATGAATAAAGTTTGCCCTCAACTGCAAAAGGGGTTTATTCAGACATTCCTCTGGTTTGTCTGAAGATTTTTTACCTCTATTGTTAAAGTAAAATATGTCCAACACAAGATTCCCTCCGCTCTCATCTGTCTGCCCAGCTGTTGGACAGGACAAGTTAAAATAAATAAATAAATAAAATAACAGAAAGTCTACTTTATAAAGAGTAAACAAGAATGGAGCCAAGCCTGTCCCCTGTGGAGCCCCTCATCACTCAAAATTGTCTCATTCACTTTTGCCAAGTCTGTCAAACTGGTCTCCCCGAAAAATAATTATAGATCTGTGGAAAAAATAGCTGATATTATGATATTATATAGCAACAGATCATTTTCATTCTAGACACAATCAATACCGTATTTAGGTTCATGGATGATGAATCCCTGAATAAAATACCTGAAACAACAGAATTCCCTCTAACAGTTAGTCCTCCTCTCAATGGAAAGATGCTGGCCTCTGCCTCCACCTGGTGGTCAATAACAGTCACTGCGATTCACATGGAAAACTTGTAAATGAAAATTTTGAGAAGTGCTTGATTACGGTTGTCTGAAACAACATGGAGTAATAAATCAAAGAGCCAAATAATTTCAAGAAATATGACACCTGGATTCCTCACTTTCTACATACGTGTGACGTCACCTGAATCAACAGCAGAGAGTTCTGACATGCAGACAACTTGACCTCAACTTTCACCGCAGCTGATATCAGCTGAAGAAGGATATGGACCTGAATCTAATGTCTGCAGACATAACATGGAAGAGACTAGAAACTGTTTTGAACCCAGAAGAACGGCTGTTTTTTCAGCAGAAGAAGAAATGCCAACCTTGGACAAACAACAGATTATGGACCCTTTTATTTTTCCCTTACAGCATTACTTTAATATATAAAAAAAAAAAAATAATAAATAAAAAATATATATATATATAAAAAAAGTAAAACAAATGATTAATCACTTATTGAAAATGGTTACATTGATCAATGTTTAATGATATTACTTCACTTGCTCCAAAAATTGATAAATTGATTCAAAAATCTTTCCTAATGTAACATAATTTTGCACACGTTTTTAGCTTTTCATACTTGATGAATTTTTGCTATGAAAATTCCTGAAACAGTGTTATGTCTATTTTACTGATATAGTATTATTTATAATCATATGACTGACTTTTATAAGTAACATAATCTGCATATATTTTAGATAACTGATCTGCATTTGGCATGTTGATTTCTAAAATAGGTATTTTTTACATAATAATTGAAGTAATTCATCTTTGTCATGAGCTTTATCGATACCTTATGATTTTTAATTCTGTCTGATAAAAACTGGGAACCGGATATTGATAAATCATGTAATAAAATGGTTATAGTATAACAGGGTGGGATTATATAAGTTCGCTTCCTTCCACTCCCTTTCAAGCAATATTTATTAATATGTTATTCTAAGTTTGATTAGTTACTGTATGAATGCATAACTGATGATTATATTGCTTTTGTGTATTATTTCTACTTAATTGCTTGAAATAAACCATTCCAAATCAAAAAAATCAAATAAAAATTGATTCACGTTTTTAAAAATAAAGCAAATCTAAAGAATAAAATGTCAGAATTTGTTTTTAGATATAATGTACTTTATTGGCAGTTAATCAGAAGGGAGTGAGAGACCAAAGATTAAAATTTAGTTTATTCTAGTTTGTGATTCAACCAATGACTGTAAAGAAATCACAAGCTATTTAAGTTATAAAATGAACCAATAGGATGCCTCAATAAATGTCTGTGGTGCCTGCTGGCCCCCACCTCAAAATTTGATAAACAGATTCTCCCAAGCCCCCTTTCAGTGTAAGGCGTGTGGCCTTCAAACAAGCTTACTCCTAATTGGTGACAGTAGTTGCCACAGAAACATTGATTCAAACTCAGACCAATCACTGTCATCTGGCTCCAACATGGAAGAATAATAGTAAGTGAAGGTAAGACATTTTCTATGGGTGACGTCACATTCTCTCCATCCAGTTCTCTTAGAAAGTCAATGAGTAAACAGTGGGAACCCTAAACAGAGAAAGAAATGATCTTTGTTATTAATTCTGCATCAGGATGAAATGTCCCAGAACTTGTCATAAAATATAAAGCTATTAAAAAGGTCTTGATGGTAGTTTTTAAATCTGAAAATTAGCAACATTTATAAAAAGCAGTGTCAAAAGTGCTTAAGCACAAAAACATTTAAAATTAAAAACAAGTGATGCATCAATTTATTGCATTTCTTAGTTTTTAACATCTGTTACATCATTCTCTATATGTGCAGTCAATGGAAACATGTTGGTCAAGTCAAGAAATGTGACAAAGCAAAAGTGGCTGCTGGCAGTAAACCTAACCAAGATGTGAGGATTTGCATCCGTGTGGTTAGCAGCCTCACCATTCAGCCAGCAAACACATCTAACCACTCACATCCCAGCACACCATCTCAGCTTCAGCTATTGAGCTTCATCCAAAAAACAAAAAAAGGAGAGCATTTAGAGAGAAAGTATTTTATTCATCATACAAAGTACATTCTTGTTACAATGATAATACAATTGTTACGGTCTTGAGTGAGATTAAGAATCTTGAGATGAAAAAATTCATGTCTAACCTTTGACAGCTGAGCAGATTTTGTTTGAAAGCAAGAAACTTAAAGGCGGCAGCAGAGAAACCACTGACGCTTCAGCAAAAGATACAGATACTCATGAAGAAACATTTAACATGACTGAAATATTTATTTAAACATGTGTCCATAAATTCCAGCAAAAATAGACAATAATGAAGAGACTACTATGGTTTATGTAGCTGTAAGAGGAAAAAAGTTATTTATATTTCTGCTTTGGAAAGTAAAGGTTTTGATGGCCTTAAAGAAAAGAAAAACACTTAAAATCAAACTTTTTTTTCATATTTTCTATAAATATTATTATTTAACATGTAGAAAGCCTTTAATTTTTACTATGAGTCTTCATTCTTGCATTTTATTGGATAAGAAGTTAAAACACAAAACGACATTGTTAGGTAGGGTGGTTTCATGCGTTTTCTCTTATCATATGTTTTTGTTAAAATTGTTAAATTTCTTGCAGTAATTAGAAGAAAAGTTTCCTGAAAATAGCAGCTGAGCTGATCACAATGAAATATGAAAAGCTTTTAAAATAATGATAATGTGGTTAAACTACAGAAATCCATTTGCAATAGTCAGTAAGCATTTTTAAAGTTATTGATGCAGAATCTTAGATTAACATTTTATCATCTAATATCATATGACTGTAAAAAAAAAGAAATACTAAACATAGCCATATAGGGAAAGTGTTTCTTTACTGTATTGTTGATTATGACTTTCCTGTGAAACATTTTTGTGTACACAACATGTACATTAAATTGTGTGTTTTGTGTATTTGTGCTGCCAATTTATTAGACATCTTTAGATTTCCTCAGTGTTTATTGTCTTATTTCATTTTGGGCTTTTTAGCAAACAAAACTGTAAACTATGAATTAAAGCAGATTTTAAGGGTAAATGTAAAAAATAAATGAATATATTTATGGATATATGGATATATTATATATATTTGGTCACTTTTGAAAGAGGAATGAAAAACTTACAAAGGATTTAATAAAAGAAAGATGCATTTTTAGTATAAAAATGACCTTGAAAAAGTAAAATAAATCCAATCAACACAATGTTTAACTATTCCTCAGTGAAGAAGCAGAACAGAATGAAGATTTTGCAACAAAAATACTTTATTATTAGCAGAACAAAAAATTATCGTTGGGCGCTGCGTTGTTGCCTGGCTTCAGTTTTTCTATTCTTTTTTTTATTTTAACGTCTGCGTAGATAACATCAGCTTGTGGTTCTCCTGAAAAAATACAGACTTTTAATAGACTGCTATGATACACATTCTTTACTAAATACTTTACTAGTGACTTACCTGCATTAACTGCTGCCGCTCTTTGTTTTGGACAAAGTTTTACTAAAGCGGCGATCAAAGCAGCAAGAAGTAAGAGAGAGACAAATGCAGCAACTGCAGCAAATGTAGGAAATGTAGCCACAGAAACTGACTGTGAACCTGGAGGAAAAAAAATATTATATTTAGAACAAACGAATGATTTGAATTTGTCCAACATTTCCCCGTTAGAAATGTATACTGCACCGTTGCAAGCAGTGATGGTTTTAACCGTCTCATCTCTGCTGACATTGTTCCAGACTTTACACATGATGTCTCCAAGAAGATGTCCATGTATGATGATGGAAACATTAAACACACTGGATCTATCAGATGTGTCTCTGTTCAGGGACTGACTGTGTTTGTTTGATGGTAAAAGTGAGAAACCATTCAAAGTCAGAGTGAGCTCTGCTTCATCTCCCTCATAGAAGCAGGTGACTTTCTGCTGTTCTGGTGACAAACACTGCTGAGACACCGTTAACACAGACACAGGAGCTGCAAGAAAGAAAATATAATGTAGTAAATACATCAACAAGAATATTATTAAAAGTTTATTTTATCTTTTATTACAGTAATAAACAAATTCCTAAATCCTGAATGTATAATATGAGTAAGAAAGCTACAAATTCTGGTTTACTAAAACAAAAAACAACAGATTCCATTTTTCGAAATTGATTACAAAAAAACAGGAAACTGCTATAGAAGGTAAATTAAGTATACAAGTAAAAAAAAATATGCCTATGAAATATTTTCTTCTAAGTATGTATAGGGTTCTGTAACCCTTTATTGTTGTTAATACCCAGTTTGATTGAATTGTAGTAAATTAATTTATGATTTGCCTCTTAAATTATTACTCAATATTCTTACTCTTAGATGAACATTTAGGTTTAATTAGAGAAACGATAAAAAACAGTTGAGTTCATGTCTTGTGTTTCTCAAAGATAAAGTTAAGTAACAAGAACAATTTAGATTTTTTTCTTTATAGAAACTGAGTTTTATTTTCAAGTCAGGAATATTTATTTTAGAAGAAATTTACAAAAAAATGTGAAATAATTAAAAAAAAAGTTTTTCTTACCAAGTACTCTGAGATGTACACTGAAATTTCTCAGTTCTTTTCCAGCAGAGCCAAACTCCTGAAGGGTGTAAACTCCAGCATTTTTCTTTGAGACATTGTTCAATGTGATTGTTCCATTAAAATATGGGTGATCAGTTATCACTTTTCCATTTTGGTCTGTCTGGAAGATTGTGGACCCGTCATGTTTTAGGATCTTCTTGCCACTATGGTTTTTGTCTGACAGATAAAAATGAACAGATTTTCCATCAGCAGTGAAACATGAAGTTTCCTTTGATTCATTAAAGCTGCAATCTGTAAAACATAGAAGAAACAAAGATGAGAAAACAACATTAATTAAGAAATAAATACGTTATTTTAAAACTTATAGTTTAACATTGAAATATTTTTACAGAACTTTGGTTAATTCAAAATCTGTCTGTTTTTCTTGATAAATGAGACTTTCTTCAAAAGTATAATTTCACACTAAAATGTACCTTTTCCAAAAGATCCTGTTAGCAGAGCTGCTGTGATCAAGGAGATGAGAATCATTGTGACTGAAAGAAAAAACACACATCAACATGTAAAACCTGTATGTGATTTACTCATTTAGGAAAAAAGAAAAACAAACTCTAGTTATACTTACAACTGTACTCTAGTTCTTGGGTAAAGGTCAAAATCACCAACGATATGACACAGAGGAGTGAAGGTGTTTCACTCTTTGACTGACAAGACTGAATGCAGCAGAAATGGGACGGTGTGTGTGTTTGTGTGTGTGTGTTTGTCTTTTTCCGTGGCCAGCCTCTCTGCTAAAAATGACAGAAGTATGTGTGTGGTTTTGTAAGTGACAAAAACAGTTGGTCTACAAGGCCGTTGCAACAAAAACTTTCTCTAACACCTTGTGTGTTTTTTTCCTCTGGGACTCCTGATGTTAAATGTATGTTTGTAGTTTTGGGAGGAAAACTTAAAGTAATTAGCAGCCTGTTTTTCTCAATCTTAACCTCAGAGGGTTTTGAATCACGCTCAATAGCCTTGAGACGTCTGTTGGAAAACAACTAAACATACAAATAGTTTTACTTTAGTCTTGTTGATTTGTATTCATTCTAGATTTCTGAATGCACTACATCTCCCAGCAACCCTAGCTCAAAGTTTTTGGATGCCACACACCTGACTCTCATTTGCAATCATTCACAATACTTAAGCACTCTCAACATTCTCAGTGTCTTCTATGTACTGTAAGTGGGATTAACACAGACACCGCTCAATGTAGCAATCAGCCTAAAAACATTCAACATTAGCTGGTAGCTCCTCCCACATGCTGGTAGCTCCTCCCACTGCCCGTGGTGTCAAGTTATAAAAAAAAATTGCAATTTTTGACACGCAGGGCGGGAAACCCCCAACCGCAGGTCATATGACAGAGGTGGGCCATTGTTAGGCTCTTGCCTGGTGCATTCATGGAGCTCCAGTACATAGAAGATTATCAGAACTCCAACAGCCACCCAGAATAAATTAGTCCACTGCTGTATTTTTATGAGAAAAACACCCCGCCGACCGACCCTAAAACCACCTAAATTATGTATATCGCCCAAAGCCATTTTACCTGCAATTTTAGAACCAAAACCGCCCAGTCCTGCAACACTGTCGATGTGTTTTTTCCATACTGCACACTCATACTCCCACCTAGTGTTGAGGGGTGTGCATTACATTAAGGTAAATATGTCCCAAAAAGCAAGCACTTGTAGGTTTGATGTGAGAACTTGAAACATAGAATGTGAGAACTTACACACCAAAAATCTGCATCTGTGTGTAAAAATCTTCTGCTGTGAAGTCTGACAAACAAAATCACAACTTTATTTAGGCTACGTTCACACTGCAGGCTGAAATGACCCAAATCTGATTGTTTTTGCCCCTAAGCTGAGTGGTATTGGAGTCAGTGTGGTTTTTGTTCCGTTTTCATTTTGTTACTTTCTGTATCTCACATGCCCTCTCATTTCAGTTGTCTTGACCTTCCTTTAGTGTGTTCACCTGGCTTCCCTGATGTGCGCACCTGTTTGTAATTCTTTATTTTATCCTCATGCTTATAGTCTGCATCTCTCCTGGACCTGTTGCCAGATTGCTTTGTGCTGTTCAGAGTTACTGTGATCTTTTGGCTTAAGAACTATTTGATAATTAAATTTGAGTTTTCATTGGAAATTCCTGCGTCCTGCAATTTGTGTCCACACCGTATCCTGACAATACAATCAGGCCTAAAAATGGACACAGCGGACGCAGACACATCACAAGCAGGACTTACCAGCCAGGAGTGGATGATCGGTCAGCAGGAGCAGCTGAGCTTTCTTCCGCGAGGTTTAGTGGAGATGTCTGATCGCCATGAGCAACAGCTGACCGCAGTCAGTAAGCAGATTGAGCAGCTAGTGGGACAGATGCTATAGTGGGACAGATTCAGCACCCTTTTACCATCACACTCGCTCCATTCTTCCTCCTCCGCTTTGGTCATATGGCTCCTGTCCAGAGATCTCTCGCCCCCGCGGCTCAGCTGGCCCGACCGGAGAGATTTTCGGGCGACTCCAGGGACTGTCGGGCGTTCATCACCCAATGTGAGCTCCACTTCGAGTTGCAGGCTGTGAACTACCCCACGGATCGCTCCAGAGTGGCTTTCATTGTATCTCACCTCACCGGGAGAGCCAGAGCGTGGGCCACCACGGAGTGGCAACGTGGAGCAGCCACCTGCGCATCTCTGCCAGCCTTTCTCGAGGCCTTCATCAAGGTGTTCCAGCACACAGGGAGGCAGCTCAGGCGCTGATGCGGCTGAGACAGGGGAGACGGCATGTGGCGGATTACGCCATCGAGTTCCAGACTCTCGCTTCAGAGGGCGATTGGAACCCTGCTGCGCACACGGACATCTTCCTAGAGGGACTTTCTGAGGAGATGAAGGACCACCTCACTCCTTTGGATCTACCATCATCACTGGAGCCCCTCATCGCCCTGGCTATCAGGATTGACAACAGGCTGCAGGATTGCAGGCAGGGGCGCCGGCTGGAGACTTTTCAACCCAGGGGGCACCAGTGACCACGCCCCACATTACTCACATCCTTCTGCTGCTCCCACAGACACTCAAGCTCCGCTGATGGATGAGCCGATGCCGCTGGGTCATGGTCATGTCTCCCTCAGAGTGTGTGCAGTGGATGACGGCAGGTGAGTGCCTTTACTGTGGACAGCTGGGTCATTTCTGCAGGGATTGACCAAATGCCGCAGCTCGTCATTAAGAGTGGGCACACTGATGAGTGGTGGCCAAATGCCCACTAGATCAACTTCCTGTCTCCTGGAGGGTCAAATCATGTTTGAGGGTGGGGGGATTCCTGTTCGGGCATTGTTAGACTCAGGTGCTGAGCAGAACCTCATGGATGCCGAGCCAGCCAAGCAGGCAGGCTTAAAGACTGAGTCACTGTCCCACCCTTTGCAGGCCATCTCTCTTAATGGTGGGACTGTGGCCACTGTTAACCAGGTCACTGAGCCGGTCCACCTCATCATTTCTGGAAACTATCATGAGCACACCCATTTTTTTCTGTTTCAATCCTCTCACAATGCGGTTGTTTTAGGTTATCCCTGGCTCATTACTTATAACCCTGGTATTGACTGGTCCACCAACCGGACTACCAGTTGGAGTGACCACTGCCATACTGCCCGCTTGCGTTCAGCTGGGCCTCCGGGAGCTGATCCCGCAGTCCCAGTTAGGCAGCCGTCCTCACATGACCTCTCCAAAGTGCTGCCTGAATATCATGACCTAGGGGAGGTTTTTCCTAAATCCTGAGCCCTCTCCTTACCTCCTCACAGACCCTACGACTGCTCCTTAGACTTACAGCCCGGTGCTGCTCTGCCTAAGAGCCGGCTTTTCAGCCTGTCAAGACCGGAGAGGGAAGCCATGTAGCAGTATATTGCTGACCCCCCTGAGCACGGGTCTTATTAAACCGTCTTCATCGCCTGTTAATGCTGGATTTTTTTTTCGTTGAAGATGGATGGCACCCTCCGCCCATGTATCGACTATTGTGGGTTGAATGAAATCACCATAAAGAACCGGTATCCTCTTCCTCTTATGAATTCCGCATTTGAGGCCCTGCAGGAGGCCCGGGTTTTCACAAAGCTGGACTTACGTAATGCCTATTACCTGGTGCGCATCAGGGGTGGTGATGAGTGGAAGACTGCATTCAGTACTCCACTCGGGCATTATGAGTATTTCGTTATGCCCTTTGGACTTTCCAATGCCCTGCAGTATTTCAGGGGATGATTAATGACGTGTTACGGGACTTCATCCATCATTTTGTCTTTGTTTATTTAAATGACATTCTTATCTTCTCCAGGGATCCCAGCGAATATAGGCGGCGTGTTCGTCTGGTGCGCCAGCAGTTGCTGGAGAATAAGCTATATGTGAAGGCAGAGAAGTGCGAGTTTCACCCCCCCCAGTGTGTCATTTCTGGGCTTTGTAGTTGCTGGTGGGAAGGTGAGACCAGATCCAGCTAAGGTGAGCGCGGTGGTGAATTGGCCTATTCCTACACTAACCGCAAACAGATCTGGCGGTTTTTGGGGTTTGCCAACTTTCTACGTAGGTTCATTGGAAATTACAGCTCTGTAGCTGCACCGCTTACGAGCCTGACCTCCACCTCGTCACATTTTTACTGGACGGTAGCTGCAGACTCTGCTTTCAGGAAGCCCAAGCAGCTCTTTACCTCTGCGCCTGTCCTGGCTCAACCCGACCCTGCCAACCAGTTTATTGTGGAGGTAGATGCTTCTGACAGTGGGGTGGGGGCTGTGTTATCCCAATGGATGGGTGCAGACCACAAGCTGCATCCTTGCCCATTCTTCTCTCTTTGGCTTACTCCAGCAGAGACTAATTATGATGTGGGGGACAAGGAACTCCTGGCCATTAAGCTTGCTTTAGAAGAATAGAGGTACTGGTTGGAGGGGGCGGCTCAGCCATTTGTGGTCTAGACTGATCATAAGAATCTGTCTTATATCCGGACTGCAAAACAGCTGAATCCCAGGCAGGCATGGTGGTCATTGTTTTTTAATCGTTTTGACTTTGTGGTGTCCTACCGCCCTGGCTCTAAAAACATCAAGCCAGACGCCCTTTCCCTACAACAGGAACCAGCCGTGGTGGCCCAGCAGTCCGCAACTGTACTTCCTACCTCCTGTGTTCTGGGTGCGCTGTCATGGCAGCTGGAGAAAGACATCAAGGCTGCACAGACCCAGGAACCAGACCCTGGAGGGGGCCCTTCAGACAGAGTTTTCGTTCCTAAGGCTGTAAGAAGTCAGGTCCTCTAGTGGGCTCATGCATCTCATCTGACCTGTCACCCAGTAGACCGCAGAACCATCTCATTTCTGCGTCGCCGATTCTGGTGGCCCAGTCTGACACAGGACACCCGGGAGTTTGTTTCCGCCTGCATGGTCTGCGCTCAGAACAAGTTTAGTAATCGGCCACCTGCTGGACTTCTCCATCCCTTATCTGTTCCGAGCCACCCATGGTCCCACATTGAATTGGACTTTGTAACTTGCCTGCCCCTCTCTGCGGGTAAAACCGTAATCATGGCGGTTTTACCTGCCATCCCTGCCGTCTACTGCAGGGACCGCAAAACTAGTCATGATTCACGTCTTCAGGCTGCATGGCATCCCGGTGGACATGGTCTCGGATCGGGGACCACAGTTTATATCTCGAGTGTGGGAGGCCTTCTGCGCTGCTTTTGGTGCCACCGCCAGCCTCTCCTCTGGCTTTCATGCCCAGTCTCATGGGCAGGCAGAGAGAACCAACCAAGACCTAGAGGTAGCCCTCCAATGCCTCTGTTCTCACCACCTGACCTCCTGGAGCTTCTTTCTGCCCTGGGTCGAATATGTCCACAACTCTCTGACCTCATTAGCCTCAGGTATGCCCCCCTTCGAATGTTCCCTGGGCTACCAACCCCCGTTGTTTCCTGAGCAGGAGAGAGAAGTAGCAGTTTCATTGGTCCAACACCTATATCGCCGCTGCAGACGCATCTGGAGAGAGGCTCGTGCTGCCCTGCTTCGCTCTTCTGAAACTAACAAGAGACTGGCTGACAGGCATGGTGCTCCTGCACCTGCTTACTCACCAGGTCAGTTTGTCCTGCTTTCGACAGCGAACATAAAGCTCCGGACAGAATCGAAGAAACTCTCTCTAAAGTACTTCGGACCTTTTGAGGTGGTGAAGATCATTAACCCTGTGGCAGTGAGACTACGCCTACCAAGGCCCATGCGGATCCACCCCGTCTTCCATGTTTCCCAGATTAAGCCACATGTCACGAGTCACGTGCAACAGTCTCTCCCTCCACTACCTCCTCCTTGCATCATTGGTGGTCAGCCTGCCTACGATGTGCGCCGCCTGCTGGACGTCAGCGAGAAAGGGGCCTCCGGTACCTTGTGGACTGGAAGGGATATGGGCCTGAGGAAAGGTCCTGGGAACCATCGTCCAGGATTCTGTGCAAGACTTTTATTCGGGACTTTCATAGGCGTCATCCAGACAAGCCTGGTGGTGCTTGGGGGGGGGGGGGAGTACTGTGAGGTACTAGAGCCTAGAGGGTAGTTTTTGTTCTGCTTTTATTTTGTTACTTCCTGTATCTCACATGTCCTCTCATTTCAGTTGTCTTGACCTTCCCTCAGTGTGTTCACCTGGCTTCCCTGATGTGCGCACCTGCTTGTAATTCTTTAATCTATCCTCATGTTTATAGTCTGCGTCTCCCCTCCACTTGTTGCCAGATTGTTTTGTGCTGTTCACAGAGTTACAGTGATTCTTTTAGCTTAAGAATTATTTGACAATTAAATTCGAGTTTTCATTGGAAAATCCTGCATCCTGCAATTTGTGTCCGCACCATATTCTGACATAAGCGACCTGTATCTGACCTTTTCATGACAGGCTTAAGGACACAGATCTGATCTTTTCAAATGCGACCCAGGCCACTTGGGTATGTCGTCCTGAATCTGATACGTATCCAGTCTTTTGAAATGCGACCTCCGTCTGAACGGCCTGGCCACACGAATCCGACCCATACGTCACTGAGACGCTATAAAAATCATAATTCTGCATTGAAGTAGACGTGAACGAGAACATAAACATCAACCATGGCAGACGATGCTGCTGAGACCAGTCAGTGGAAGGGAAGCGAGGTCACCGATTTGATTCATATTTGGGGTGCCAGCTCTATTCCGGCCAAACTCGAAGGCTCTTATTGCAACCGGGCGGTTTTTGAAAACATTTCCAGCGAAATGGCCAAGAAATTACTTTTTCTTCCCTTTTCCGACTGGGTCAGAAGCGCGGGGGACCAAAGGCGGATCCTCCTTCTGCAGTTCACTTCCCCGTTCTGACCCTCGGATTCTCCAGAGCGGGTTAATAAAGAGTCAATAGCATTTATTCTGGGGGAAGCCCTCTTTTATTATTGTTTTCCTTCCTCCTTAACACACAACATGAATGCGATCCCCCAACACACTTCCGCTGCCCCCTCTTATTCCCCACTTTGTGCTGCACGTGCTCTCTTCTCTCTCTTACACACATGGGCCCCAGCATGTACACATACTCATTCCACAACAGCGGGTACAGACGATCCCGGCTCCAATGCCTTCTTAAAATGAGAAGATTGTAATTGTGCTGCTCCTTTCTGAAAATGAATTTAATAATGAAAAAAGAGCTCCGCTGTTGACAACACTGTTATTGACATCCATTGTTAACGTTAGCTACTTTCACAAACAACGAGTAACGTCGTTCACCGTTGAGTACTCTTCTGCGCATGCGGGTCACTTCTGGGTCGTTTCACGGTCACACAGGAGATCACAAAAGTTCGCATTTAATTGGAAATGTGAACGGGCTTGCAAAAAAATCTGATTTTTACAAAAAAAAAATCGAAATTGAGCATTAAGTCCTGCAGTGTGAAGTTAGCCTTCAAGTTACAACGTCAAATCTGTTATTACAACTACTCAAATGTGCTGCTGCGTGTGCTTGAATCTACTGGTACAAATGACAAGTGCGCTACAATAGGGCTCAGACTTTTGACACATTCCTTGTGTGTGAAACTTGTGTCAAAACGTATCTGTCTCGGAAAATTGAACGGGGGGGGGGGGGGGGGGGGGGGGTTAGAGAAGGAGGGAGTCAACCAATCAGAGTGCAGCATTCAGAGGACTTGGTAAAATTAGAAAGGTCTTCAAAGAGTCGGACAGATGCATTTGTAATTCACTCTCTGTGTTAATACAAAATGATTGAGATACTTGCTGTCACATTTGAACGTTTATCAGAAGAGTTATTGAGGCAGCAAGTCTGATTTACGATTATAAAATTAAATATTTCACCATTTATCCTGCAGTCTTACACCAACAAATACACAAACATCTGGACAGAGCATCCTTCTGGTGTCTAAGTAATTCACATTTACAATTAACACATTAAATACATTACATTTCAGATGTGTGTAGCATACATTAAGGTTTGACCTTCAGTAAAAATGTTTTAATTTATAAAGTTTCTTTTTTATTTAAACACTAATGATTGACTTTTTCATGAAAAACTGATAATTGATGGAATATTAAAATATTCACACAAGCATGCTCAGTCCGGTGTGTTTTCCAAACTACATCTCAGAATGTCTTACCTTGCTGCAGTGATGGGATGATGATCTCTGTGAGATTTCTCTTGTTTCTAGTAATCCTCTGCAGATCAGGTATACATGCAGTTTTAGCCACTCTAAGCATGGTGCCTTGATTCCATGTGTTTTAAGGTAATTAACAGGGACTGGCAGACATATATTGAGGAGAACATCGACAGCAGCTTGAGAGCAGCTCTTTTACACACGGGTATTTCTCCGTTCTCCAAAACGTAACAGGGCCTTCTTTCAAAGAGATTTCAGCTCAATCATCTCCGGTTCTCTTGCTGCCTCATCAGTGGTGAAGAAAGGTATGCTTGCTGTTTTAATTTTTATTACATTGAAGTGTTAAGGTACAGGCTTTCATGGTTTTCCATTTACACGGGACCTCTGACAAAAGTTCACTGCTTTGACCTTTCCTGAGCCGAACAGAGCCGAACCCTTCCTGAGCCGAAAAGGGCCGTGCAAACATTCCCATGCGCAGGAAGAAGCTAACCTTTGCTCCAGCAATTGCTATTGGGTTCTGCGGGGTTCACAGATTTGTCATGGACAGATGGGGAAGCATTTTAGTCATTAATATTATTAAGTATGGGCCAGTGTGGTCGTAGACAGAAGGAAGTGGGCGGTCCAGCTGTCGACAGATCTACGAGCCCAGGGGGAGGAGACCAGCGGAGCACAGGATGAAAGTCTTTCTTTAAGAAGCAGTCTTTTGTCTCCAAATCTAAAATTGTTTGCAAGTGAGTCACATGTAAGCGGTGTGCATTGCAGACTCCAAAGTTTTACAGGTATCTGTTAAACTTTGTTTTAGAAAACTCTGTCAGGGAATAAAACTTTGTTAATCTTTACTCTTCTGAATCCTGGTCATCTTTTTCCTCGATGCTTGAACACGTTTAGGAAAACTGCAAGACAAACAGATTTTCCTACAGTGATAAGAGTGGATCTCAGGTCCTCATGCAGGTCCTCAAACCACAAAGTAAAGTTTTCGTCCAGCAAGAAGGGTCACGTTCTACGTTTAATTCATTTTGATTGCAGCCTTCTGCTGTGAGCTCCACAAAGAAGGAAAGTGGGAAAGATCACCGTTTTGGAATGTGCACTTTGAAAAGCTTCAACTTGTTAAGAAAGGAGACAATTTGTGTCAGATCAGGAAGTGACTTGCCATTCCGTTCAGTAAAGTGTCCCGTGTTCATCTTTATACTCTGAATATGGCCATTTTGACCATGAGAATAACAGTCTGCATGCACATGAAATGTTTATTTATTATATTTATGGACGTAACCCGCGCAAATGATTGGCGGTCACCTATGTGTCGGGAGCAGCATCAAAACACACACACTGCCAAATTACTTTTATTATTATTTATTTTGAATACCCTCTGATGGATTTAAGTGCTTTTTAAGAGGGAAATAAATATGAAATGAAGCACATTATATAAAACATAGAGAGCTGAGCTGCTAACTGATTGGCTGCATTGGAGAACTGGCCGTGTCCCATACATAGCACGACTGTGAACAGTCTCAGAGAGGGAGAAGTAACCAAAGGAGCGCATAACATATTTTCCTCTCTGGCTTCAACACCCATGTATTTGTGCACATCCCAAACAGCCAAACAGCATGGAGTTCAGTTCTGCTCATAACCCGTCACTCATGGTGAGGAACTTTACACCCCAGATTCCACACTTCCCGTGAGTCTTAGGTGCTGAAGGCGGGGCTAACCCCCAGGTCGCCACAATGTAATGAGACGCAAAGAGCTGCATGCTTATTGGCCGCATGCGGCTCGAGAGCCGCGTGTTCACCACCCCTGATCTATGTGATGTATTCATTTATTTGAAAAAAACTCAGTTATATTTATGTGTGTACTCTAATTCTTGGTGAAAGATCAAACAATTCAACCCCTATACATAGGGTCGCACAATAATATCGGATAACGATAATTATCGGCCAATACTGGACAGTATGGCATCATGCCAATAATTCCAATGAGAACAAAATTCGCGCATAAAATGCGACGATCACTAAAAGCTTAACCCTCCTGTTATGTTGTGGTGGACCGAGCAGTAGAAGGCAAGGACAGCAAACAATTTTATCAAAAAAATTTAAATTTATTTTTCAAAAAGTGTAGCTGGGCAAAAATGGGCCCTTAAAAGAGGTCAAAGTAACAAAATTAACTCAAGCTTTTAAATGTAACAGAGGACAACTGAACAGACAAACAAACTTAATCAAACTGACCTACCTAATTGGAAACACAAGGGAACATATATAGTGGCTGATCAAACCAACTAGACACACAAGGGGGAACTTAAAATGACTAAGACAAAATACATCAAACAAAATAAACTAAAGTCCAACCTATGGTAAATTAACATACACAAATGAATGAAAATAAAGAACATCAAAATAGAAACTAAAGTAAAGAAACACAGAAAGAGTTCCTTGTCCACTGGGCGATGGTTCAGTCCAATTAGCTGCCTGCTGAATATAAGGCCTCTGCTGACTGGGATGCATTCTTGTGTCAGGCCTGACTTGATGGTTCCAGCAGCAGATGGCAGCAGCAGCAACAATGGTTCCCCTTAGCACTGGTAACTCAAACAAACCATCAAATTATAAAAAAGTAAACTGAAGCATGCTAATAAATGTTATCAAATGTGTGTGTTATGTTTGGAAAAGAAATCCAAAGGTATATGCAAAAATAAAGTGAACAGATATGTAGGGTGTGGTGCAGGATGTTACTGCCCTGATGGGGTGGCAGCGTAGGCAGCCACCACACTCCCCTCCCCTTCGGAGCCTTCATCAGGAGCACAAGAGAGGTAGTCTGCGGTGATGTTGTCTCTCCCTGGGATGTAGTTCACCTTGTATCTGTAGGGCTGCATGGCGAGGTACCATCTCGTTATCCGGGCATTAGTGTCCTTCATCTTCTCCAACCATTGCAGAGCCCTGTGGTCGGTCTCCAAGGTGAACTCTCTACCTAAGAGGTAGTATTTGAAAGAGTCCATAGCCCATTTGACTGCCAGCGCCTCTTTTTCGACAGTGGAGTAGTGAATTTCTCTGGGGAGTAGCTTTCGGCTTATGTAAGCCACAGGATGTCGATAGTCAGACGTGCACTGTAGAAGCACAGCTCCAATGCCTCTTTGAGATGCGTCAGTTTGCAAAATGAAAAGTTTATTAAAATCTGGACTGAAGTACGGGGTCCTTACTTAATGATTGCTGGATGTCCCGAAACGCTGTCACAGACTCCGTAGTCCACCTGATCTTGTTTGGACGTCTTGAGCCAGTCATGTCGGTCAACGGAGCTGCACGGGCTGAAAAGCTTGGGATAAACTTGTGATAAAATCCAGCTAATCCAAGAAAAGACCTTAGCTGCTTTCTGGTCTGTGGTAGAGGACAGGATTCAATCGCCTGTACTTTGTTGACTTGCGGTTTGATCAACCCACCTCCAATGGTGTAACCAAGGTACTCCGTTTCACTCCGGGCAAAAGCACACTTTGCTGGATTGATGGTTAATCCTGCCGCCTGTAGGCACTCCAGAACCTTCTTCAGATGTCTTAGATGTTCCTCCCAGGTGGCACTATAAACCACAATATCATCAAGATATGCACAAGCACAGTCCTTTAAGCCACCTATTACCTGATCCATAAGTCGCTGAAAAGTTGCAGGAGCGCCATGCAACCCAAATGGAAGAACTGTAAACTGAAAGAGGCCCCAAGGTGTCCGAAACGCAGTCAGTTCCTGTGACCGCTCTGTAAGGGGAACCTGCCAATAACCCTTACAAAGGTCAATAGTTGTTAGAAACTTTGCCTTTCCTAGACACTCAATGAGATTGTCAATTCTGGGGGTTGGATAGGAATCAAATTTTGACACAGAATTTAGATAGCGAAAATCTATGCAAAATCTGATAGCTCCATCCCTCTTGGGGACCAACACAACCGGGTGACACCACTCGCTTTTTGAAGGCTTGATGATCCCAAGGGACAGCATGTGATCCACCTCCTCCTTTAGTGGACCCAGGAGACGTTCTGGTACTCTAACTCATTCGCCTCACTGTAGCCTGCTCCCTTAGCACAATGTCATGGTGCACCAAGTTTGTGCGTCCTGGATATTCCTGAAAAACTCTGGAATCAATCAATGCTTTCACCTGAGCTTGTTGGTCTTCAGAAAGATGGTTCAAATCCAAGGTGGTGGGCATTGATGATGGCAGGAATTCATCCACTTCCTCCTCCTCATTGACATCTCTGATCAGCAGTCCCATAGCATCATCTGCAGTCCTGGAAACCCATTCTTTGAGAAGGTTAACATGGAGTACACGACTGGACTGTTTGTGACCTAGGGTAGAAACCTGATAGGTTGTAGCCCCAAGTTTCTTTTGGACCACAAAAGGGCCTTGCCATTTGGCTAGTAACTTACTGTCACTTGTAGGTAACATTACTAGGACTTTTTGACCTGGCAGGAAGCTTCTTTGGCGTGCTTTTTGATCATACCAGCTTTTCTGGCGTCTCTGTGCATCAGCCATGTGGGCCTGCGCCAACTCGCTCATCCTCTGCAGCTTTTCTCTCATTTGAAGAACATACTGAATGACATTAGGAGGTTCTTCTCTGTCCTGCTCTCCTTCCCAGGTTTCTCTCAAGAGGGTCAGGGGTCCCCTTACTTCATGTCCATAAAGTAATTCAAAGGGGGAGAACCCTGTTGAAGCCTGGGGTACCTCTCTGTAGGCGAAGAGGAGATAAGGTAGCCACTGATCCCAATCAGACCCGGTTTCATTGACGAACTTACGAAGCATTTGCTTAAGAGTCTGATTAAAGCGTTCAGTCAACCCGTCCGTCTGTGGATGATAAGGAGTGGTCCGCAGATTCTTCACACCCAGGAGCTGATAAACCTGCTTAAGCAAGTTAGACATGAAGTTAGTACCTCGGTCTGTCAAAATTTCTCTGGGGAAACCCACTCTGGAGAAAAACTGCACCAGAGAAAATGCCACAGCTTTTGCCTTCACACATTTCAGTGGAAACACCTCTGGGTACTTGGTGGCATAATCAGTGATGACTAGCATGTAGCGGTTTCCAGATTTACTTTTCTCCACTGGTCCCACCACATCCATGCCAAGGCGTTCAAACGGAGTGCCAATGATTGGGAGAGGCTGGAGTGGAGCTTCTGTGGTACATTTCAGTGAGGTTTTCTGGCACTGAGGGCAACTCTGACAGTAACGTTGGATGTCTGTACGTAAGCCAGGCCAGTAGAAGTATTTCATCACACGCGCAGTTGTTTTTTGCTTCCCTAGGTGGCCAGCCCAAGGTATGGTGTGGCCTAGGCTGAGTACTACATCTCGAACCAACAGAGGAACCACCAGTTGCTTCACTTTACCTTGCTGGTGATAAAGAACTCCATTCTCCACCAAATACTCCCTCTTTGACTCCTCAGCGGCTTCCGCTGCTTTTACAAAACAAGACGTCAAAGTTGGATCATTTAGTTGCATTTCAACAATGTTAGATGGCAGATTGAACCCTAGACCCACTTCTGGAGTTGCTTCACCAGGCGGATCTACCACAGTGTGTTTAAATTTCTCTTGCCTTTTCTGACTGCGTGTTTTGCGAGACTTCCCGGGTTTTGTCTCAAGCTCAGCATCGTAGAAAGGTAAAGCACAGAGAAGTGGCAGATTCTCATCTGTATTTTTAGCTTGAGCTCTTGTAACCGCAACAGCACTTTCTCTTGGGTCCAACAAGTCATAAAGAACTGGCAGGTCATGACCCAAAACAACTGGGAAAGGAAGGTCATCAACCACTCCTACTTTGATCAGATACGTTTGTCCTTGAATTTCTAAGTAGAGATCAGCAATTCAATTCAATTCAATTTTATTTGTATAGCCCAAAATCACAACAACAGTCGTCTCGATGGGCTTTGAAGTAAAACATGAACTCAAAAGGATCATGAATACAAAGAGTCAATAGGAAAATACTAAAATAAACTAACAAACTGACTAAGCTATACTGGCATCCCTGCCCTTAGACCCCCCTTCGCGGTAAGGAAAAACTCCTAAAAAACCGGATTCCGGAAAAAAATGAAGAAACCTCAGGGGTGCCCACATGAAGGAGGGATCCTCCCCCAGGACGGACAGGCGATTAACCAGAACTCATAGAGAAGAATTAACTTATCTAACTCTACATCTACATATTTAAAGTCCAGCAGACGAGCTTCATCCAGCCGGGGTTGGGGACAGTCAGGGGCGCGAGTCGAGCCGGAGACAGCAACCACAGCCAGGTTTAGGAGCAGGAGCAGAGACGAGGTACACAGTCAGGAACAGGAGCACGGATGGGCCAACTGGAATCTGGAAGCACTCCCACTCCCCAGGAGGGGAGAGGGATAGAGGGACAATACATGAATCGTACTGCACCAAACAGAGGCATGGAGAACTAAATGATAAATGATGATCACAGATAGAGAAGAGAGGAAGTGTAGAGGTAGATGAGAAAAGAAAAGTATTGGAAAAGGACAGAAAAGAGGACAGAGCCCCAGTGCACCATAGTTACCCCAGCTTCAACTTCTAGCAGCCTTTTAAAATAATAGTTATTGTTATTTAGTTTAATTTAAACAATTAACATTAAGTTAAATAATCTCTGAATACTAACTAGTCTGACAATAAGCCTGTCCAAAGAGGAATGTTTTCAGTCTAACTTTGAATGTAGAAACTGAATCTGCCTCTCTTACATGAGCTGGGAGTTTATTCCAGAAAACAGGGGCTTGGTGGCTAAACGCTCTACCTCCAACTGTACTTTTACTAATTCTAGGAACCACAAGCAGTCCTGCATTTTGCGAGCGAAGTGTTCTGATTGGATGGTAAGGGACTATGAGGTCATTAATATAGGACGGGGCCATTCCATGTAAGGCCTTATAGGTTAACAGGAGGATCTTGAACTTGATTCTAGAATCAACTGGGAGCCAATGGAGTGAAACTAACACAGGAGTGATGTGATCTCTTCTGCTAGTTCCTGCTAACAATCTAGCTGCTGCATTCTGAACAAGCTGGAGACTTCTTAAGGAACTCTTAGGACACGCTGCTAACAGCAGTAGGATATAGTTTTTTGTCACCATGTACACAGCAGATGGACACTGTCTCTTGAGTGGAAACAAGGTTGACTGGTACATGTTGTTGATGAATTAAAGTCTGTGTACTGCCAGTGTCAATTAGTGCATTGAAACATCTCCCATTAACCTTAACAGTGGTCATTTTAATAGGCTGGTTGGCTCGACTTTCCAAAGCATGGCTCTGATATGGAACAAAACACATCTGAGTGAGCTTAGCTGAACTTTTTGGGCAAAGGGGTTTAATATGTCCTTCCTGGCCACACAAATAGCAGATTGGTGGTTTATTGGACGATTTTGCTGGTTTACTCATCTGATCGTCATGCACAGGCATTCTCGGTGTTCCTGGAGCCAGTCTGTGGTGGTGCTGTGGGGCTGTTGGCCTGCGTGAGTCTTTTACACCCTTCCATTGCAGGTTTCTCCATGGTACATTTTTCTTGCGAGCAGCCACAAACACCTCTGCCAGTGTTGCGGCTTCAGCTGCTGATTTAGGCCCATGCTCTTTTATCCAGACCTGAAGCTCAGGAGACATCATTCTTAAGTATTGTTCCATGATAATTATCTCACCAATTTCCTTTACCGTTTTACCTCTGGGTTGAATCCACTTATCATAGAGTTCCTTGAGACGGGCATAAAGCTCCTTGGGACTTTCGTCGGGGCCCACTTCCAAGGAACGAAATCTCTGTCGGTAAGACTCAGGGCTGATGTCATATTTATGCAGGATTGCAGTTTTTACTTTTTCATAGTTCAAAGAATCATCGACATCCATGTTAACATAGGCACTTCTAGCCTTACCGGTGAGCAGTGGGATGAGGCGGAAAACCCAGTCTGACTCCACCCACTTGCATGCTGTTGCTATGCGTTCAAAAGTTATTAGAAAATGTTCAATGTCATCATTTTCTGTTAGCTTTTCCAACCTGGGATCCATAGAGAAGCGAGGGTGAGTGGTTACTTGCTGTGCCCCTGCTGGCTGATGTACGGCCTGTGGCAGCCGATCATCTGAACCAGACTCCTCCGTCGGATCAGGGGCTGATGAGGGGTAATCAGGAACAGGTGACGTCCGGGCCTGCACCTCCATCTGCAAAAGCTGGAACTGATGCTGCAGGCTTTTTAGCCTGTGTTCCTGCTGCTTTGCTTCCTCCTGGAGTCTCATTTCTCGGGCTTCCTGTTGTCCCATAAAGGCTTGGAGAATACTAGTAAGATGTTGCAAAGTAGGCTCTTCACCTTCAGTACCTGTACCAGCTCCTGAAGCTCCAGCCTCCTCCACCTCTCCATTGTCCATGTTGGTAGTGCTGCAGTCCTTATGTTCAATGCGGGCTCTTGTGGTTCTTCCTCCTCGTTGCATGGCTCAAAAAAAAAATATTTCAGGGGATTGCCAGGGGGAAAGAAAAAAAACTGTCCTTAAACTGCTGTTCCCACTTCTGACACCATTATGTGGTGGACCGAGCAGTAGAAGGCAAGGACAGCAAACAATTTCATCAAAAAAATTTAAATTTATTTTTCAAAAAGTGTAGCTGGGCAAAAATGGGCCCTTAAAAGAGGTCAAAGTAACAAAATTAACTCAAGCTTTTAAATGTAACAGAGGACAACTGAACAGACAAACAAACTTAATCAAACTGACCTACCTAATTGGAAACACAAGGGAACATATATAGTGGCTGATCAAACCAACTAGACACACAAGGGGGAACTTAAAATGACTAAGACAAAATACATCAAACAAAATAAACTAAAGTCCAACCTATGGTAAATTAACATACACAAATGAATGAAAATAAAGAACATCAAAATAGAAACTAAAGTAAAGAAACACAGAAAGAGTTCCTTGTCCACTGGGCGATGGTTCAGTCCAATTAGCTGCCTGCTGAATATAAGGCCTCTGCTGACTGGGATGCATTCTTGTGTCAGGCCTGACTTGATGGTTCCAGCAGCAGATGGCAGCAGCAGCAACAATGGTTCCCCTTAGCACTGGTAACTCAAACAAACCATCAAATTATAAAAAAGTAAACTGAAGCATGCTAATAAATGTTATCAAATGTGTGTGTTATGTTTGGAAAAGAAATCCAAAGGTATATGCAAAAATAAAGTGAACAGATATGTAGGGTGTGGTGCAGGATGTTACTGCCCTGATGGGGTGGCAGCGTAGGCAGCCACCACATATGTCATGGGTCAAATTGACCCGTTTTCAAGTTTGAACATCTAGGAAAAATAGTCAAAGTATTTTTTCAGCATGAAACTTCTTCTGCTTGCCTCAATTAGTGTAATCAACATATTTTATGAAAACGGTTCATCTCACATATTTGCAACTCCCCCTGCATGTTTATATCACATAGATACGATTCGGGTCAATTTGACCCGGCAGTCAAACTGGAGTTACAAGGATGTCTTATTATTATTAGTATTCCTTTATTTGCAACTGTAAGACACATTTCACCCCAATCACAAACATAGACACACACACACACGCACACACGCACAGGTGCATAGGTGTTATGACTTTTGACAGGAACTATTTATGTTCTTGCGGCAAAACTCAACCCACATTCATTGGACACTTAACAGGGGAGGGGCAAAACGTATAAGAGATTCTCTGCATGGGAGTCCTTCTAACATTACACAGGCAGACCTTTACAAAATGAGCAGCAGAAGCAGAAAGATGACAGTCCAGGAGGCTCTGGAAGTCATCACTAATCATGATCAGAAGAAGACTATCTTGAGCTAAATTCTGATTGTAATGAATCCGATTTTGAGCCAGATGAAGGAATTGTTATTCCTGTTCCCCCAAGCAAGACATTTATATCAAAGAATGGTGAAATAAATTGGTCTTCATCCCCAAATATGCGTCAGACAAACCTGTCTGCAGACAACATAGTAAAGACAGTCCCAGGGCCCACTATGATGCCAGTGACTCAAGTGACCATGTAAATGCAATTGGGGTTTGCACGCGGAGCAAACAAAATAACAAACAGGTAGAGAAGCTGGGCTTAGATTCACCGCTTATGATTCCAGATCAGCTGCTTCCTAATACTTAATAATAATTAATGACTAATAATAGTTGTCATCCGTAAAATTAATATAATTTATTGGGTTTACTGGATTTAAAGAAAAATAAATAAATAAAAAAGGAGTCTGCATTAAAGTAAAACTTTTTTCCATCATCTCACTTAACTTAACTCTGGTGTTTGAGAAACAGAAAAGTCTATTCAAGGTTGTGGAAAATGGATAAAAGATCAAAGGAAACATCACGCTCATAAAAAACAAAAAATAATTAGATTAAATAATTAAATAAATATCCTGTCTGGAACATTATCATGTATAAAGTAAAATGTTTTGTTAAAAAAAACAATGTTGTTGCATAATGAGGACATAAAACACTTTATGTTCTAAATGTGTTTTTTATTTATTTTTCGTCCTCAAAAAGTATCGATAAGAGTATCGTTAAAATACCGGATCGATAAGCAGTATCAATAAGAGTAGTAGTACCGTTAAAACCTTAACGATACCCATCCCTAGTCACTCTTGTGCTATGTATGTACAGACAAACACAATTCATATTGCAATTGCTTGTCTGTTGTACTGTGATTTTGTTCTTTTCTGGTTCACAGTGCATATATGTAAAACTAAATTTCAAGATTATGTTTCAATGTTATGTAAACCTATTGTATTTTATATGTTCGTCTTTCAAAAGTAATACAGTAGTGAAAAATAAAAAAAAATTGAACATGTATATTTTTAAGAAAAAGAAGTGAATTATCTAATAATTGAACCACTACCTGTTAGAGGTAAGGAACACAATTTCACTAAGTTTTAATAGGATAATTAGTAATGGAGTTAGTAATGAAATATTCACACTGCTTGTTAGGATTTTTTGGGTTTCAGACATTTTTAAATTAATAAAACATGCACCGGGTCAAATTGACCCAGAAACATCATCTTTGTTCCTCACAAATGAACATAACAGGAGGTTAAACTGTCCTCACTTCCTCACTCACCACTCTGTATTTAGTTGTGGCTACCGGATATTTTCGGGCTGCCAGATGTTCTCGGGGTCCTTAGGGGTCCTTCGACCAATGATGACGTCACACTATTTGATTGGCTGTAAGTTGCCACGATGACGTCTAACTTAGTGATTGGTCAATTTCAAACTTTCTGTTATTTGTGAGCTTGATAATACAATAACTTTCCGTTATTTGTGAGATCGCCAGCACTATAACTTTCCGTTATTTTGTAAGATCGTCAGCACTACAACTTTAAGTTATTTTGTAAGACCGATAGGACCAATCTTTCCGTTATTTGTGAGAAACATGGATGAATATTACGTCGAAATTTCCCACTACATTGCACAAGGGACTTATCATAGCCTCACCCTCACTTCTAGGAATCCCGACAGCAGAAAGGCGACCATTCGAAAGACGTCAAAGAATTACACAATTAAAAGTAAGTAACAACAATGTGATGTGTGAGACTTGTTTGATACACTCAGATGTCACTGTTTTTGAAGACGGATTTACTACCAGTATAATTAGTCATTAGTCAGATACTAAGTTAACGCCAATTGAAGTTAACATTCTCTTTTCCTGGTGGTTATTAGATGAGCAGTTGTATTACAACCATTGGGACAACCTGCGCTTGGTCGTGTTTCAAGCGCAGGTTTGCGACATTTTAAGGAGCTGCCACGATGACATTGGCAGTGGGGGTCATCATGGCAGACGGCGGACATTGGAGAAGGTTTTAGCATCGTACCACTGGAAAGCTGCACGAGAGGATGTAATGAAATGAGTAATATATTTGGACTACTTGAGCTATGTGTTCCCCAGAATGATAATTAGGATTTTCTGACTTAATTAATTAATTACTGAAATTAATTTATTTCAAACTATTTCAAAGGTTGATGAGTGTCCCTGCTGTCAGCACCACGAGACAGTTAAAACTGTTGCTCCTGTTCTTCATCCCATCCAAGTTCAGGAAGCTTGGAGTGTCCTTGGGATAGACCTGATTGGTCCCCTTCCTACCACTGCAAAGGGCAAAAGGTATCACTAAATTTTGTAGTGTGTCTGTGTGTATACATTTATTTAAAGTTAATATAATCAGTTTTTGGATTAAAAACACCCAACAGAACATGACAGTCGTGGGTGCAATGTATATTAAAACTAACTGAATCTTATGTTGCAGGTTCATTCTAACAGCCACAGATCTATTTACCAAGTGGGTCCTGGCAAAATCCCTCTATACCAAAACTGCCACAGAGGGTGTCAAGAAAAATTGTCAACATTTTGCTTGACTTTGGACTTGTAGAGAGGATCATTACTGATCAAGGGCGGGAATTTGTCAATGAAGTATAGCTACTTATTTGAAAACATTGTATTAGTGACATTAAATATTTGTAATAAATTGTACTTTATTTTTCAAGGCATAACCTAATGTGTCTGCAGGTCAACCGTGGTGTTTTTGAGGCTTTGGGTGTGAAGCACTGCATTACATCAGCCTACCATCCCCAGGCCAATGGACAGGATGAGCACACTAATCGCAACATCAAGGCTGGGCTTTCCAAATACTGTGGGGAGGATAAAAATGACTGGGATATCCATTTAAGGGGAATAGTGGCAGGCATCAACACAGCTAAACAGGTAATGTGTAAAAATGTGTGAGTGAACCATGTTTACCAAGACAGAAGAACTGTGTAACCCTTTTTTTTTTTTTTTTACACAAACAGAGATCAACCAGGTTCACACCCTATTGTGCCCTGTTTGGAAGACACCCTTGCACAGCAGGTGTGATAAATGTCACACAAGAAGAGGGGGATGACAAAGACGTTCTTGTAGTAGAGGAGACGGAAGAGTACCTGGAGGCCAAGATAGCAGAAGTTGCTGATTTGCAAGCAAAGCAGTGACGTGCGGTGAGGTTAATGGCTGGTGAGGCACTGACGTCATCAGTCAGATTTACAAACATATGAACCATACTGAGTAATTTATTCACCATTTGATTGACAACAGTTAACGTTTTTTGTTTAAAATATCATTTCAACATGTTTTTTTTTCATATACAAACTGCAGCATAGAAAAAAAGCACAAACCTTATTATCATCTTACCTTTACTTGTAAATAAAGTCCATACGCCGCTCCTTCTAAAGAAAATGACTAGCCGCTTGCTATCTCTTATTCTATTATTTTTTACCGTCATAATCTCAGGGCTCACCGGCGCCCCCTAACATGAGGCACGAGAACTGCTGGCCTCACCCAGAGGCTTTTTCGCCGGCGTTTAGCGTACAGCACAAGAAACATGTCCCTCACATACAGTTATTTATAAAAACAAACACTGTACATCACATACATCTGCTAAATTATGTAAACTCAGCTCATATAGTACAAGTGATTGAACCGACATACAGAGAGACTGCAGTACCGTCTGACTGCATAGGTATTGCGCAATCCAAGGTGAGGCTCAGCGGGCTGGTGCCTCATCGCACGTCGCTTCTTAGTATCTGAATGGCAAATGCGGAAATTCAGCGATTTTGAAAAGAAAAAACACCCAAAAATGGTACATTTAAATGGAAAATGACTGCAAAGCACAAATTAATGATTAAATATAATAAATCAATTTATTTTTTCTCTTTTCTTCCCATAATGACAATGGCAGCCTCACCTGCCTCTCCTGACTGCACGTCACTGACGCAAAGGTAATGGTAAAATAGAAATACATGCATCTAGGCATCTAAAATGTCATTGTTTCAATAGCCATTCCATAAGTATTTATATTTTCTCAGATTTACCAGAACATAAAAAATGCACAGCAAAAACAAAAAATGGAATATGAGACCAGGAAAAAACTAAATGTAAAATCGTTCATCTTCAAAGTTGGTGATGAGGTCCTTAAAGCCAATAAAAAATAGGTAGGACGAAAAGGAGGACGCCTGGAACTGGTCTGGACCATATGTGATAGCCTCAATTTCAGAAAAGGGTGTGGCGACCCTGTCCAGTAAAGCAGGAGTTCAACTGAAACAAAATGTGAATAATTCACATCTGAAGCCATTCATCAGTCCTAAATTGAGAGGTATTATGCTCATTAATATAAGGAGAAATGTCACATTAGAGGTTTGTTTTATGTGACGTGCCAGTGGTTTGACTGAGCCTGTGGCACTTGCATAATACTGTACTCTTGTTTTTTAGAGTCCAAAGGGCCAAAAAATGTGAATTCCTCAAGTGGACAGCTTCCAAGGTACATTTTTTAAGTGCAGTTTAGTCAGTCAGTTTGGCTGTGGTAGTAACGGACACACAACCTTACTCTAGTTCAGATGTTTTTTTTGTCTTTAAACTTAAAAGACAAGTATGTACTTATAACTGTGTGTAACATGTATGTTGTTCCAACATGGAAGTCTAAGACCGGGGATCCATTGGCTTCTCTTCCTGTAAGGCCCTTTTCTGTGACCTTTTCTCTTGCTTTACACAGCTTGACTTACAATTTAGCAAATTTGCTTGTTTAAACCTCCAGGTTGACATTCAGTTCAAAGACTCAATAATTGTCCCTGCCTGGAGCCGACAGCCTGGAAGAGCAGATCACTATTTGCTTTGTGTTAGTTTATTTCAAATATTCTCCAGAGTCTTAGTGAAAATTTAACCAGTATATTCAGTAAATTTATCTTGATGTAGGGTGTAATTATAGTTCTTTTGAAAATGGTTCACAGGTTCTGAAGCCAGCAAAGAAAGAGCTGTTTCTGCTGGATTCGCTCAAACCAGATGGCTTTGGCGACAGTTGTTTCCATACCATCTTTAGGTTTTGTAACATAATAAATCAGCCCCGTTCTGTGGCTTGTTCGGTTTGGGATTTATAAAAAAACAAATTCACAGTATTTCAATCATACAGGTACAGAACATTTGGGCCCGATCTGGCAAATTACACGATTTTAATTTTCTAATCTCTGCTTCACAACCATCAGGTCTGCTTAGGAATACTATGAATTGCAATATTTAGCTACTCTATAGCCTCATTCAAAGGCTGTTTTTTTAAATTTTAAGCCTTGTTCAAAGGCTGTTTTTTAAAGTTTAGCCTTGGTCTAAGGCTATTAATTTTTATTTTTAATTTGTTTTGTTTTGAGTTGTGTTCAGTTGCTATTTATTTTCACATGGGAAACCACTATGAGGTGGATCATTTGTATTTCTTATAATTTTGACAGTGGCCTCACTCATCATTGCTCCAGGTCAGTGGACAATAAAGTTTGGCAGAGATATAAAGGTAGACGCCACCTGTGTATTAGCATTGTATGTTGTTGTAAATGTCTGTATTTGTGTTTTTAACATTTCTATATTTTCATCATTAATCGTTGACCAATTTGATAGGGTTTTCCTCGCCAAACAACTGGAAACTCCTGTGGTATCTTCATCTTGATGGTAAATTATCATGTATTCTCTATTTAAGTGAGGGTGGGGTTGAATAGTGTATTATTTGAAACTATCGTAACTGGACTCATCTTCTTTGCTTTTCACAGTATGCGCTCAGCATGAGCACAGGGCTTCCATTTTTGTTCACCTAGGTCAGTACTTTTTTTCCTCAGACATGGAGTGAGTATAAAAAAGGACCATATATGACTTTTCCTTTGTAAATTCTTTATTAAGATTAAGATGAATTTTATTAGTAAACCATTTACATAGGAAATGTCATTTGGCTTTTTTTGTTGTCTTTTTTATACTCACTTCATGTCTTATAATTTCATAAGACTGAGTCTAAGCCAGAATGTGTTCTACACTTTGTGTGGGTATTATTTTGTGTGTAATATTTCTTATGTAGAGGGACATGCCACAGATTTGCAGATGGTGGTGTGTTAGTCTGATGGAAAGGTTTAAGATAGACGGGTACGACAGCTGTAAATGTAACTTCCAAAACAACAAAATTACTTCAACATTACTTTTACTTTTTGATCTGTGACTCATAACACCCAACAGCCACGGACAGAGATTTGCACACTGGACCAATGAGGCTAAAGCCTTGCTTCAAGGGTCACTGCAGCCGATATACAGCATCCCAAAGGTCAGAAAGAGGGAACATAAGGTGAGACTGCTGACGGCACCAAGCTGCATGCTTTTGTTTATGCTTGCTTCATGAAGAAACTACATATTTTTACACAAGCATACATACTCCTCTCCCCAAAGGTTGAGTCTGAAGAGGCCAAGAGGTGCTTCATATTGGAGGTAATCTCAATGTCATAAGTTTCTTAAACTCCAACCGGTGAAGACTACTGGACACATACACACCAGAGGGACTAGCATATGGATTATCTTATTAAAATCAGCCAACTTATGCTCAGTCCATTTGATGTTTTTAATATGTTTTATTTTGCCTAACCTGTTTCTTAAAGTTGCCAGCATGTGTCCTCTCTGAAGTTCTCCAGGAGGTGGTACTCCTGGAAGGAGATCAGGCATATTTAACACTGGCTCTTGTGTGCACCACCTTCAGAGACATTGTGTCCACAGTCAGCTTCAGGAGACGGGCACATTTTCAGTGGCTCGATAGTAAGGGCTTTATTTAAGGGTGCAGTTATGTACAAGATTCTATGCTTTTTCCCACCAGCTCTGTAGAAACTTCACTTTCATAATTTCATAATTTCATAATTTGTTTTCCACTGGTGTAGCGACATGGAGCAGGTTTTCTGCATCCTACAGACAGGAATTTTATGTGATGTACAACATTGGAACCTGCTGTGGATGTAGACAGTTGTACAAAAACAACACACCTGGTAAACAACACTGGATGGTTTGACTCTGTTTTCACAATTAGTTTTGATTTAAATAGCCATAAACCACATGCAGAGTGTGGTGGTGGTCATTAATCAGTATAATTTTCATAATTTTTTTTTCACAGGATAAGTTGGAACAGGGAAGAGGGGAGTACTGCAAGGGATCTACTCCGAGGATCCTTACCCAGGATACTGCAGCCACTTTTGCAGCCAAATGCAATAACTAAACTTAAGTCAGACACATAAACTTAGATTAAATTTGATAATTATAATATATACAAGAGAATAACGTTCTATCACAGTTAGTGATCATAGGAGCTATGTTATGTGTTTAAGAATTTAGTCATGTGCTTTACATTTTATTATTTGATAAGAAATTCAGTTGTTGCAATTTTAACAAACAAATATGTGTCTCTTTCGTTTGTAGGTCCTTCTCCGCTGAATTGTGGCAGTTTCCGACCCATGGATTGGTGGAGAGAGCTGGCGCATTACTGTACACAGACACTCACAGGCATATATATATATGTTACGGGGGAGAAAGGAAGTACCCAGGCGCAGAGAGGAGAGAAGGCAGGAGGTTGCAGGGGGAACAAGGGTTTTAATATTAACAAAAAAACTACAAACCAAAATCCACTGCTTAGCAGGCTAAGAACTAGAGACTTGAAACATACAACACTCGAAACCAGGGAACAGCACAATATGGACCAGCACAGGAGGAAGGGAAAGCCAAGACTTAAATACATGCAGACAAACGAGACACAGGTGGAAACACTCAGGAAGGATGGGGACCAAAGTAACACTCAAAACTACAACAAACCAGGAAACACTACAAAATATATATATATATATATATATATGTGTGTGTGTGTGTGTGTGTATTACACACAAACACTTAAGCATTTGTTCTAGTGCCAATACTTGTTTTTTTTTGGTCGTTTGTTTTGATAAAACATGAAGAGCAAATAAAAATTGAACAAAAAAAGTGTGTTGTTTTTTGTTATAAGTTTTTTAATGCTTTCAACAAGTTTTAAACGGGATATATAAACTTTGCAATCATAAATGTTAAATCTGATGAAGTTCTGTAATTCCATAGTGTGGAATTCGATTAATGCTTAGGACTGTAGGCTGCTCCTTTTGATTATAGTTTTCAAATGACAATGTTTTTTTTCTGAGATAAAAAAAAAGGGAAACTGACATTTGGGAGAATTAAACCAGACTGGACACCATAAATAAATATTGTTTTATACAGTCATACATTTGCTCAAATTGGAAATATACGTTTATATTGCCAATTGTTCTCCCTGTACTACAGTACAGTTTGCATTTGGTGTAACAAATAATAATGTCAGACATAACAAACAATTATGTCAGACACCTTAAAATTAAAAATTCCATTATTAGTTATGAGTGAGAAAAACTTTACAAAAGGAAACGTAAAATCGCTAAGTAGTTTGTCCAACTGGTATTACCGTAGGGTGACGTCATTATTGGTCGAAGGACCCCTCAGGACCTAGAGAACATCCGGCAGCCCGAGAACATCCGGTACCCACACCATCAAGGTGTCTGCTCATCCCTCCTATCCTGCAGCTTCTGTCTCATGTAAGTGATGTCATCTCTCAGCGCCTGCACTTCAGAGCTCTGTCTGCAATGTGGCGCAGGTCTCACCCATGTGGGCTTATTTTACCGTGTCTGAGACCAACGACTCAGTCGCTGTTTGCAAAATTATTTCGACAGAATGGTCTCAAAGAGGGAAAAAGGTCAAGCTTTAACACCACAAATCTCACAAGCTATTTAAAAATTTACCACTGTGATGTGTGGAAAGAATATGAAGCTGGGGTTAGCGCTCATTCTGGAAAAAAAACAAAAAAAAACCAACAAAAACAACTGGAGGACTTGCATGGAAATAGCTGTCAGCGCCGTGCAATAGGATTGATGGTGAGTGTTTTTTTCCTTCTGCTGCAAATGTGCTGGATGAAAAAATTAACAGCTAACCTGTCAGAAAGCAGAGATGCTACTTGTTGTCAGGAAAAATCTCCCATTGGTCCATCCATCCATCCATCCATCCATTTTCCTCCGCTTATCCAGTACTGGGTCAGCAGTCTAAGCAGAGATGCCCAGACTTCCCTCACCCCGGCCATTTCCTCCAGCTCCTCTTGGGGAACCCGAGGCGTTTCCAGGCCAGCTGACAGACATAGTCTCTCCAACGTGTCCTGGGTCGTCCCCAGGGGTCTCAGCCTAGTGGGACACGTCCAGAACATCTCTCCAGGGCGGCGGCCAGAAGTATATGTGAATATTGGAACGAAGATCCTTGATTTTTGGCTCAGCTCTCTCTTCACAACTGACCGAAACAGCGATCACATAACTACGGACGCTACTTCAATCCGCCTGTCAATCCTGTGTCATGGTGCTTCTGACAGCGCTCCTCCCCCTCCCCTTTCTGCTCAGTTCCTGATAATCACCAGCTGTGGACACCCAGCTCATCACCTCCAGTGTTACTTAAGGAGATCCTGATCCAGCATTCATCGCCAGTTTGTTGCTCCTCTACGGTGCCTATGGTCATCCATGTATCATGTTCACGTAGCTTATGCCTCCTGCTAATCTTGTTGTTACGCCTTGCCTCCAGGAAACCACATCCACGAGTGTCCACCTGGTTTCTACTCCAGAGCACTTCCTTCACCAAGTCTGCCATTCTACGTCTACATCTGCCTTTTATCTGCCGAGTCCCTCCAGCCACGCCACAGCCGAGCTTCCCGTTCCTAATCGCTCCGCTCGCTCACTGGACTCCACCTTATCAGTTTGCAAAAAAAACAAATGTAATTGTGGTGGTTTATTTATTTTTGTCATTTTTTCTGTTTTGTAAAATGCTTGAAAGCCTATGTTTTTGAAAAGTTTATTTCTATGAGCAACCATTAGCTCTTGGCCGCCAAGCCGAATCCCTCCACCAGATGGCTTCAGCGCAGCAAGATCTTTTCCGCCGTCTGGATAATATTTCCCAAGCCCTGGTGGAATTAACTAGCCAACAGTCGACTAACGCTCCTTTAACCTCCCCACCTTCAGTAGCCGGGAGTTCTAATCAGCTCACCGCTCCTTGGACCCAAGAGAACTTTCGGTTACAACCAGAACCTTTCCAAGGTGACGTTAATTCATGTGGTGGATTCTTCTTACAATGCCAATTAATTTTTCAGCAGGCCCCGCGGTATTACCATGCCGACCACTGCAAGATTACTCTGGTAGTTAATTCCTTCAGGGGTAAGGCGCTTCAATGGGCTCAGGCCTATCTAACGGCTAATCCAATTTTTCAAGTGTCATTCGAATGTTTCATCAGGGAGTTTCGACTGGTCTTTGATCAATCCCGTAAGACAGAAGAGGCGACTAACCGCCTTCTGGGATTAAAACAAAGCAGCAGATCTGTAAGTAAACATTTAATTGATTTTCGCATCCTAGCGGTGGAGGCTGGATGGCCGGAAGTTGCCCTAAAAGGGGTTTTCTATTAATCACTTAATGATCAGATCAAAGACCATCTCTGTTCACAGCTGGAAGCCAGAATATTCGAGGAGCTAGTTACAGCAGCTCTTCGTTCTGACGTAAGGCTCCGCGAACGTCAGGTAGAAAGAGCATGAACTGAGAAGAAAACTGTAAATAACCCTGTGTCTAAACCCCCCCCCCCCCCCCCCCATGCCAGAACCTCCTTTCATCTCACGCGAACACGTCTCCCGCTCCTCTGAGGAACCCATGCAGATTGGACATTCAAAACTCACACCGGAGGAACGCCGCAGACGCAAGGAAGAAGGTACCTGTTTCTATTGTAGACAATCTGGGCATCATGTGCAGCAGTGCTCATTACATTTAAACTCCAAAGCCCCCTGCTAGAAGACAGGCCGCGGGAGGGTTCCTCCACTATTAGTCAGGAAAATAACTTTCTTTATTTACCTGTCAAGCTATGTCACCAGTCTCAAGTTCATGAATGCCAAGCCCTCATAGACTCCGGTAGACTCCGGAGCCGAACAAAGTTTTACTGACAGTCACTTAGTTACTAAAGTCAGTCTCCCCACAGACCCGCTTGATCATCCTGTCAAGGCGGCTGGACTAGGTGGTCAGCTGTTCACCCGCATCACTCACCATACCAGACCCGTGCAACTGATCACCTCCGGTAATCATCATGAAACCATGCAATTCTATATCACTCAAACTCTTCAATCTCCTGTTATCTTAGGCTTCCCATGGCTCCGCAGTCACAATCCTCAGTTCAATTGGGTCAATCATCACATAACTAACTGGCGCACCCATTACCTTGCCAACTGCCTCCGCTCCGCCGTACCATCAGTTTCTCCCAATCAGGAGCCTGCCCCTGATATTGACCTCTCCAAGGTACCCCCATGTTACCATGATCTCAGGACTGTTTTTAGTAAAAGCAAGGCAGGGGCTCTACCCCCGCACCGACCTTATGATTGCTCCATCGAGTTATTAAATGGGGCCACTCTCCCCAAGGGACGTTAATTCAGGTCCCGAAAAACTCGCCATGGAAAAGTACATCCATGAATCACTTTCTTCGGGCCACATCCGACCCAACTAGTCACCAGTTGGGGCTGGTTTTTTCTTTGTCCAAAAGAAAGATAAGACTCTACGGCCATGCATTGATTACCGAGAATTAAATCAGATCATTGTTAAGAATAAATATTCTTTGCCGCTCATCAGCTCCACCTTGGACTCCCTTCAGGAAGCGCCTGTGTTCTCAAAATTAGACCTTCGTAACATGTACCACCTAGTCCGTATGAAGGAGGGGGATGAATGGAAGACTGCTTTCAACACCCCTCTTGGGAATTTTGAATACCTGGTGATGCCCTTTGGGCTCACCAATGCCCCTGCAGTTTTTCAACAGCTAGTTAATGACGTCCGCCGAGACTTCCTTAATAGGTTTGTCTTCGTCTATTTAGACGATATTCTCATTTATTCACCCAATCACGATCTCCACACCCACAATGTTCGTCATGTCCTCGAGCGTCTTCTCGAAAACCAGCTCTTTGTAAAGGCTGAAAAGTGTTAATTTCACGTGTCTACTGTTTCGTTTCTTGGGTTTATTATTGAGGCTGGCAACATCCGCCCCGATCCAGCCAAGGTTTCCGTTGTCGCCAACTGGGAACCTCCCGATTCACGCAAACAATTACAACGCTTTCTCGGATTTGCCAACTTTTACCGTAGATTCATACGTACATACGTAACTACAGTGCTCTCGCCGCTCCTCTCACTCAACTTACGTCAATTCATAAACCTTTTATTTGGAGCCCAAAAGCCCAGGCCGCTTTCGATAAACTCAAGGGGATGTTTATCTCCCATCCTCATCCAACCGGACCCCCAACGTCAGTTTATCGTAGAGGTTGACGCCTCCGATACCGGTGTCGGAGCCGTTCTTTCCCAACGTGACGTTTCCTCTGGGAAACTTAAACCCTGCGCCTTCTTTTCACGCAAACTATCACCTGCTGAACGAAACTATGACGTTGGTAACCGCGAACTCCTTGCCATAAAACTTGCTCTTGAAGAATGGCGCCACTGGCTCCAAGGTGGCGGAGCAACCGTTCATAGTTTGGACGGACCATAAAAATCTTGCTTACCTCCGTTCAGCTAAGCGCTTAGCCTTATGCCTGGCGCTCAGGCCCGTTGGTGCCTTTTCTTTGATCAGTTTTCTTTCATCATTACTTATCACTACTCCCCACTGCCGCCGAAATGGCCGACATTCTGGTTCATCAGGTTTTCAGATACTACGGGATCCCCAAGGACTGTTTCAGACCGGGGACCCCAGTTCGTGTCCCAGGTCTGGAGAACCTTTTGCTCTGCCCTAGGAGCTACTGTTAGTCTAACCTCTGGTTATCACCCCCAGTTTAACGGCCAAGCGGCGCGTACAAATCAGGAGTTGGAAGCTGCCCTTCGTTGCCTGGCTGCTCAGAATCCTTCCAGCTGGTCCAAGTTCCTAGTATGGATTTAGTACGCCCACAACAACCATCCCTCCTCTGCCACCGGTATGTCACCCTTTGAAGTATCACTTGGTTATTCTCCTCCGCTGTTCCCCTCTCATGAGCTAGATTTGGCAGTTCCCTCAGTGCAGCATCACCTGCAATGCATCCAGTGCGTCTGGCGCCAAGCTAAGGACGCTCTTTTGCACACCCGGGAGAGCAACTGTCATCTGGCTAACCGTCCCAGGAGAGCGGCCCCAGATTACCAACCAGGGTAAAAAGTTTGGTTTTCCTCAAAGAACATACCCATCCAGGTCATCTCACGCAAGCTAGCACCCCGTTACATTGGCCCTTACATCATTGACAAGATCATTAATCCTACCTGTGTTAAACTACGGCTCCCGGCTGCTTTAAAGATTCATCCCTCGTTCCATGTTTCCCAAATCAAGCCCTTTCTGGAAAGCCCCTTATGCCTGCCGTCCGCTTCCCCACCACCCGCTCGGCCCATCGACGGCGCGCCTGCCTTTACGGTCAGTCGGATTCTGGAAATTCACCGCTGGGGCTGCGGTCACCAGTACCTGGTAGACAGGGAGGGTTACGGTCCAGAGGAGCGCTCTTGGATCTCCCGCTCCATGATCCTGGACTGTTCCCTCCTGGATGACTTTTTCAGGGCACACCCTGACCGCCGTCCTGGAATGGAGGCGGTCGTTGAGGGGGGGGGGGGGGGGGTGCTGTCACGGTGCCTGTCAGTTCACCTTCCCCTCCTACAGCTCTCACCACCTTGCTGATTGGAACCAGCTGATCCTCATCTTCTCATCATCCTGCCGGTCTTCATATGGGAGCTCCTCACCAGTATCCAGCGCCAGTCTGTTATACTCACTCCGGTGCTTATGCCTGGCCTTTTAGTCTCAGCTAAGTTTATCTATTCTTTATTCTTACCTCGTCTTGTGCTTACCTTCAGGTTCCTGCCTTTGTCACGCCGGTGCCCCCCACTCCATGCTGGTCCTGCCATCCTCAGCATTCACGTCTCGCTCTGTGCTGATCCCGCCGTCCTCGGCGTCCACGCCACGCTTCAAGCTGGTCCCGCCGTCCTCGGCGCCCACACCACGCTTCAAGCTGGTCCCGCCGTCCTTGGCGTCCACGCCTCATCTCAAGCTGGTCCCGCTGTCCTCAGCGCCCAAGCCTTGCTCCCTCTGGCTCCGCGGTTCAACGCGCCCTTGTGTCGCCCTCCCCTTTATCTGCATCAGTTCAAAGGACACCAAGCTCAATCCCCGAAGGAGATCCGTCCACGTACCCTCAGAAACATATTTACCATTGGTAAAATAAATCCGTTCAAAGTCATCCTTGCTGTGAATTTTCTTCCGGGTTTTAGCGTCTGGGTCTGCTACGTCAACGACGTCATGACAGCTTTCTCTGTTCACAGATGTATGACAGACTAAAAAGGCTGATAATGTGTTTGTATAATCTGTTATTCAATTCATTTGCAGGTAAAATTAGTTCTGGAAATTTGTTGAATACACAAGACCTGTTCGCTCTTACTTTGTTCATTCATCCAGTTTCTACCGTTTTATCCCTTTCAGGGTCACGGGGCTGCCGGAGCCTATCCCGGCCACTTGTGGGCGAAGGCAGGGGACATCCTGGACTGTTTGCCAGTCTGTCGCAGGGCCCTCTTAATTTGTACTTAGTAATAATTTTTTCTTAGGTATTAAAAAAAAATATTGGATGAGTATAGGTATTGGCTACAAGAGGCAGGAAAATATCTTGTATCAGTTGTAAAAAGTCATTATCATGCATCACTGCTTATAAACCTTCTTCACAGCAAAGTGAGGGTGTGTTGCTCTTGACAAGACTGAATGTTGCAGACATAGGAAGGTGTGTTTGTGGGTTTCATTTTGAGGTTTTCTGTGGCCAGCTTCTCTGGTGAAAGAAAAAAAACCCAGAAGTATCTGTGTGGTTTTCTAAGTGACAAAAACTGTTGGTCAACAAGGCCGTTGCAGCAAAAACGTTTCTCTCACACCTTCTATGTGCATCTATTCTATGTGAATATTAATGTTTAATGGATGTTGGAAGAAAACTTAAAGAATAGAAAAGTTTCCTCAAAACAGCAGCTGAGTGGATCACAATACAATGTTTACCATCCTGGACACTAAAACAGTACAACTTTTTCAGAAAACTTGTCATTTCATGAGTGAAGAACATCTGAGGAAAAAAAAGCTGACTTCCTGCAAAAAAATATAGTTTACCAGAAGAACAACACATGTGATCTTAGACAGATACATTGATATCTGTGGGGTAAAGCATTCTTTAACTTTGTTTACAAAGTTTTCTATAATTATTTGGAATCAACATCATCTTTTAGCTTTCAAAAAGATAAAAAAAACTAAACCGTTCTCATGAGTGGAACGTTTAACAGTCCACATGTCTTTATTTATCTCCACCTTAACCACAGAGGAGTTTGAACTGCACGCAAAAGCTGTGAAACGTCTTTGTGAAAACACTTAAACATAAAGTTTCACTTTAGTAAAGTTCCATTTTCTTTTATGATCTGCTAATTAAAACACAACAAAAATCATTTGTTTGCTTGAGGACATTTTAGACAGTTTCACAATTTAGGTTTTTAAAATTTTTAACCACCTTTTTTAAAGTGAAAAGGGTCAGAAACAATGTTTTAACATTGTTTTTTCTTTCTCAAAAGTTTAATATTAAATACCAGATTTACTTTGATTAGGGAAATAAATTAATAACGATGCTTTTTTGTCCACATCTTTTTTTGGGAAAGATGTGGAATCATGTAATCATGGAGGCATTTTTTCAGTAAAAATGAAAGTAGACACTTTCTAAAATGGAATCAAGGAAGAACAGAGTAAAACTTATCTTGGTGAAAAGTGGAAGTCAATGAGCTGCATTATTCAAAGACACAGGAAGACAATTGTTCAAGAACTCTGGCCTTTAAAAGAAATGAGAACATATAGATGCAGATAATGGAACTCAGTAATGGATTTATTTGATTTTACAATCTTTAAGGAAATCATATTTGCTGCTATTGTTTAATAGTATTTACATTTGTGGACATCACATTTCTGGTTGTCTAGACTACAGTGCTATTTTTTCTCTCTGAGTGCTTAGAAGAACATTATAATGTCACTCACTATTAAAACATTTAAACTAACACCTATAATGTGGACTGAAATAGGCTGAAAAACAAAAAAATAAATGAAAAAAGATGTTTCAAGTAAGTCTGAAGTGATTTTAATTTTCATTTTTTAAAGATATTTCAAGGTTAAATTCATTCATATTACAGATTTACACAGTTCACACAGCACAAAAGACACAACTGATTAACATATTATTTAAAAAAGAAGTAAAAAAAGTAACAGATCAAGAAAAATATAACATGTATAATACACACGATAGAATATTCATGCATTTCCAGCTATTTACTTTTTATATTTTCCAGCATCATTGACTTAACGTGATATTTACTGCTGCACGGTGGTGCTCACAGTCCCGGCTGGAGGACCTGCACAAGAACATGAATGGGGGACCTTTATGTGTGGAGTTTGCATGTTCTCCCCATGCATGTGTGGGTTTTCTCCGGGGACTCCAGCTTCCTTCCACCATCCAAAAACATGCTTTGTAGATTAATTGGTTAATCTAAATTATCCATAAGTGTGAATGTGATCGTGTGTATTTGTGGACACTCTACCCTGTGACAGACTGGCGACCTTTCCAGGTCCCTGCCTTCGCCCACAGGTGGCCGGGGTAGACTCCGGCAGCCCCGTGACTCCAAAAGGGAATAAATGGAAGAAGATGAATGAATGACATTTACTGCTTTCTATATGTTTTGTCTTCTGCCACATGAGCTCAGTTCCACCAAATAATTTGTATTTCCAGCTGTTACAGTGAAGAATAGCGGCTCATGTACATTCTCAATATTTCAGAAAAATAATGTTTCTCTAGACTTAATGACTGGGATTTAATTTTCTTCTACAAACTCTGTTCTCCTCTGACTGCAAGTTGAACTTTTCAAAAATAATAACAAATATACCATTCATTCATTCATTCATTTTCTTATCCGTTTTTCCCTTTCGGGGTCACGGGGCTGCCGGAGCCTATCCCTGCCACTCATGAGCGAAGGCAGGGGACACCCTGAACAGGTCGCTAGTCTGTTGCAGGGAAGAATTTCAACAATCACACAACCATTCACTCTCACACTCACACCTAGGGACAATTTAGAGTTACCAATTAACCTATGAAGCATGTTTTTGGACAGTGGGAGGAAGCCGGAGACCCCGGAGAAAACCCACGCATACACGGGGAGAACATGCAAACTCCACACAGAAAGGTCCCCCATTGATGTTGATTTTCATGTCCCCCAGCCGGGACTTGAACCGGAGGCCTTCTTGCTGTGAGGCAAGAGTGCTAACCACTGCGCCACCGTGCACAAAAGATTTAATAATGAAGAAAAGACACATTAGCCTTAAAAAGTTTAATAAAATGGCATTTAAGAAGGAAGATAAAAACATATCAGTCAAACAAGTTGATAAAGAGAAGTAATGTGGCTTCATCTTATGGTAACAGAAAAACGGTAGAAAAACAAACATTTCATGTACTTTTAAAACTCTTACAGCACAAAACATTAAATTAAAGTAACGTAAATCTATTCATTGTCTTCAGTGGAGCAAAGACAGAAGAACAAATTGACATATTAACAATACTTTAAGGATAAATGAAAATGATTGTCAAGCTCTATCTTGGAGTTTGGCTTCAGTTTTTCTCTGTTTTTTTATTTCACTTTAACTTTCATGAAGATGATTTTAGTTTCTAAATCATCTCTGGGTCCATGTTGTAAAATTTCACCATCATACCTATTTTCTGCTTTTTGTTTTTTACAATTTCTAATTAGAGCGGCGCTCAAAGCAACAAAAACTAAAAGTGGAAACAGTGAAGCGACTGCAGCCACATAAACTGATGATTTGAATTTGTCCAACATTTCCCCGTTAGAAATGTATACTGCACCGTTACAAGCAGTGATGGATTTAACCTTCTCATCTCTGCTGACATTGTTCCAGACTTTACACATAATGTCTCCACGAGGCTGTCCATCTAGGTTGTAGGAAACATTAAACACACTGGATCTATCAGATGTGTCTCTGTTCAGGGACTGACTGTGTTTGTTTGATTGTAAAAGTAAGAGACCATTGAAAGTCAGAGTGAGCTCTGCTTCATCTCCCTCATAGAAGCAAGTGACTTTCTGCTGTTCTGGTGACAAACACTGCCGAGACACTGTTAACACAGACACAGGAGCTGCAAGACATAAAATATATTCAAGTGAAAACATCAGCAAGAATATTATTAAAAGTTTGTTTTATCTTTTATTAGAGTAACAAAGACAGTCCTAAATCCTGAATGTATAATATAAGTAAGAAAGCTACAGTTTCTGGTTTACATGGAAAACCATTTTCTTAGACAAAAAAAAGTTAACTCCAGCTTTTTAAAAATTGATAACAAAGAAGAGGAAACTGTCATAGAAGATAAATTAATTTTAGAAGTAAAAAAAATTATGTCCATGAAATATTTTCCTTCTAAGTATATAGGGTTCTTTAACACTTTATTGTTGGTAATACCCAGTTTGATTGAATTGTAATAAATAAATTTCAGATTTGCCTCTTAAATTATTACTCAATATTCTTAATATACTCTTAGATGGACATTTAAGTTTTATTAGAGAATCGATAAAAAACAGTTGAGTTCATGTCTTGTGTTTCTCAAAGATAAAGTTAAGTAACAAGAACAATTTATATTTTTTTCTTTACAGAAACTGAGTTTTATTTTCAGGGCATAAATATGTCATTTAGAACAAATTTACAAAAAAATGTGAAATAATTAAAATATGTTTTTCTTACCAAGTACTCTGAGAGTCACACTGGAATTTCTCAGTACTTTTCCATCAGAGTCAAACTCCTGAAGGGTGTAAACTCCAGCATTTGTCTTTGAGACATTGTTCAATTTGATTTTTCCATTAACAAGTTTAAAATATGTGTGATCAGTTATCACTTTTCCATTTTGGTCTGTCATAAAGATTGTGGACCCGTCGTGTTTTAGGATCTTCTTGCCACTATGGTTTTTGTCTGACAGATAAAAATGAACAGATTTTCCAGCTGCAGTGAAACATGAAGTTTCCTTTGATTCATTAAAGCTGCAATCTGTAAAACCTGGAAGACACAAAGATAAGAAAACAACATTAATTTAGAAATAAATATGTTATTTTAAAACTTATAGTTTAACATAAAAATATTTTTACAGAACTTTGGTTAATTCAAAATCTGTCTGTTTTTCTTGATAAATGAGACTTTCTTCAAAAGTATAATTTCACACTAAAATGTACCTTTTCCAAAAGATCCTGTTAGCAGAGCTGCTGTGATCAAGGAGATGAGAATCATTGTGACTGGAAAGAAAAAACACACATCAACATGTAAAACCTGTATGTTATTTACTCATTTAGGAAAAAAGAAAAACAAGCTATAGTTATACTTACAACTGTACTCTAGTTCTTGGGTAAAGGTCAAAATCACCAACGATATGACACAGAGGAGTGAAGGTGTTTCACTCTTTGCCTGACAAGACTGAATGCAGCAGAAATGGGACGCTGTATGTGTGTTTGTGTGTGTGTGTGTGTGTGTCTTTTTCCGTGGCCAGCCTCTCTGCTAAAACGACAGAAGTATGTGTGTGGTTTTGTAAGTGACAAAAACAGTTGGTCTACAAGACCGTTGCAACAAAAACTTTCTCTAACACCTTGTGTGTTTTTTTTCCTCTGGGACTCCTGATGTTAAATGTATGTTAAATGTACATTTGTAGTTTTGGGAGGAAAACTTAAAGTAATTAGCAGAAAACAGCAGCTGAGCTGATTACAACGATCCCCAGTCTGGATACTAAAACTACAGATTTTCAGAAAACTTGTCATTTCACATGTGTGAAGAACATCTGAGAACATCTATGGACGTTTACAAAAACATCAAAGACAGAACCAAACTAAACCATTCTCATGAGTGGAACGTTAACAGACCACATTTCTTTGTTTATCTCAATCTTAACCTCAGAGGGTTTTGAATCACGCTCAATACCCTTGAGACAACTCAACATACAAATAATTATGGCCTGCAGCAGCAGTCACTGACTGCAAGGACCATATTGTTTTCACAGTTCAAAAGATTTTGGCACCTTTCAGCGAAAATTTGCCCCCCGCCGCGTACTTGAAAAGTCACCCCCCCAAAGTTGATGACAACACGGCAAGCGATGCCGTAAAAAAAAACGAATGGGTCGAAAATCGCATATGGGGCCGGAAAAGTTTTTTTTTTTCAAAATTGTAGTAGCTTGTAGGAAGGAATGACATGGTCGTTGTTCTTCTTCAAGTGTAACTTTATTCCCGAACAATAGCCGGCTCGCGCCGTGTACAACCGGCTGGCAGTTCCCCGTCCAGCTTCACCCGTGAACCCTGGGGTGGCTCAATGCTGCCCCCTCGTGGCCTGAACGGCAACAGCCCCTGTGGCTATACAACATCTCTCCCCCCTTAGACTAAAAATACACCTCCTAAGGGGGCCACTTCAACTTATTTAAACAAGGCCCAAAAAACATACATAAACATTATAAAGAACGCCGTTACCTTCACATTACTTGCCTTTTTTTTTTTTTTTTTTTTTTAAATACAAACTCCAAAACAATTAACCAAAAAAAGAAAAAAAAATTCACGTTACATAATCTTTCATGTACGCTGGGGGCTTCCTGGGTCTCTGTGAACGTCTCACGTCTTGGTCGTGGCTCTGTTCTGACCGGCTGCGTCCTCCACTCTCAGTGACTTCCCCCTCACCCTCTGAACTTTTTTCCACACTCAAACCTTCCCCCTCACTTGATGGAAGCAATTCCTTATCCTCTATCTCTGCTTCTGTCACCACCCCAGGACTTTCTGGTTCCATTCGCCGGAACAACTGATCCACATGGCGTCTGACCACCTGTCTATTGCCCAAAACAACTCTGCAGGACACAGGTCCTGTCATCTCCTCAATCAAACCAGGAATCCTCCGTGGACCACTGGCGTAGTTTCTCGTGTACACCAGATCTCCCGCTTCAAAGGTGCGCTGTCTGCAATGTTTATCATGGTGTTCTTTCTGTTTTGCTTGCCTTCTGGCCACTCTATCTTTCAAGTCTGGATGTACAAAATTCAGCAGACACCTCAATTTTCTGCCCATCATCAGCTCTGCTGGAGACCTACCCGTAGTTGTTTGAGGGGTGATGCGTTAAGAAAACAGAGCCCTGTTTACTTTGGTCTCCAACGTCTCCAACGTCTCTCCTTTGCTTTTCTTCATGAGTTCTTTAAATATCTGCACCGTTGGGTTGGCGGAAGTCGTAGATTTTCAATGGCTTGCACGTGGCGAGTTCGCAAAAGTGGCGTACTGTTAAAACTCTTGTGTTTATCATTGGAATACTGCGAAAATTGAATGCACGCATCCATGGCTGGAACAGAACATAGTGAAAAACAATGGATATGGCCATAAAAGGAATGTGGGCGTGGTTAACAAAAAACCTTTGTTGCTAAGGACATCCAAAAGTTTACTTTTTTCAATTTGTCTGAAACTGTCGTTGATCTGTTTGTTGTCCACGGACGGACCCATCGCCAGCGTGTGACGTCATCCAGGAAGTGGCAGCGAGGGTTCAGTCTGCACACCCAGAGGCGCTCATCATAATATCGGGGGACTTCAATCATGTTGATGTGAGCTCTCACTTAGGGGTTTTCACACAATATGTGAACTGTCCAACTAGACACAAAAACACCCTGGACCTGTGTTATGTGAATTTAAGATCTGCCTACACTGCAGTGGCTCTACCCCCCCTTGGTAGGTATGATCATAACCTCATTCAGCTCAGACCATCATATAAGCCATGTGTCATGAGGCTGCCTAAAGCTACCAGATCCTTTAGACAGTGGACTCCTGAGACAGCAGCCATGCTAAGGGACTGTTTTGAATCCACTGACTGGGACTTGCTGGTGGGAGACAGTGACATTGATCAGGCTGTGGTGTGTGTCACTGATTACATCCACTTCTGTACAGATGTGGCAGTGCCTCTGAAAAAAGTACGCTGCTTTCCCAATAACAAACCGTGGATTAAAAGCAGTATGAAGCACCTGTTAAATATGAAGAAGCAAGCCTTTAAGACTGGTGATCAGCACAAAGTGAGGGTGGCTCAACATGATCTGAGAAGAGCCATAAGGCGCGCCAGGAGGGATTACAAATCTGGTCTTGAGATGAAGCTGCAGAATAAGAACACTAGGGAGGTATGGAGCGGCATGAGAGCCATTACTGGCTTTAAGGAGAGGGGATGGACTGTGCCTGGTGATGTGGCCAAGGCGGATGAGTTCAACCATTTTTATAATCGGTTTGATTCTGTACACGCTCACCCATACCCAACCATCAGTGACTCCCCCACCTCTGTGACCGGCTCCCCTTTTCCACCCAATGGCAGGTCCTTGACTTCTGCTGCTGTGACTGGTTCCTCTACTACACCAAGTGGCAGCTCCTACACCTCTGCGGCTGTGACCTGCTCCTCTCCTCCACCCAGCAGCGCCTGCTCCAGCTCCAGCCCTGATGCTGTACCACCTATGAGTGTAGAGGAAGTGTGCATAGAGCTCAGGAGGCTCAATGGTTGGAAATCTGCTGGTCCTGACGGAATATCACCACGGTTGCTAAAGGACTGTGTGTCAGAGCTGGCGGTGCCTCTTCAAACCATCTTTAACAGGAGTCTTCAGACAGGATGTGTCCCTGGCTTGTGGAAGACCTCATGCCTTGTCCCAGTGCCCAAGGTGACAAGGCCTGCAGGGATGAAGGACTATAGACCAGTTGCCCTGACATCTGTCACAATTAAGACTTTTGAGAGGCTACTACTCTGGAGGCTCAAACCCCAGGTGGAGGGGGCGTTGGACCCCCTTCAGTTTGCCTATCAGGACAGTATGGGAGTGGAGGATGCAGTCCTGTATATGGTCCATAGGGTGCTCTCCTTTCTGGAAGGGACTGGCAGATATGTGAGGGTGATGTTTTTCGACTTCACAAATGCCTTTGATACAATCCAACCTCAGCTGCTGAAGAGGAAGCTCGAGGGAATGGGAGTTGATCCAGTTTTTGTTCGCTGGATCCACAACTATCTGACTCTTAGGTCACAGTTTGTCCGACTGGGAGACTGTAAATGGTAAATGGCGTATACTTATATAGCGCTTTCTACCTTCTTACGAAAGCGCTTTACAGTCACAGTTCCATTCACCCATGCACACACACACATTCACACACACACATTCACACACTGGCGGTGGCTCCGCTGCCGAACACTGGCGCCAACCTCCCACCAGAGGCAAGGTGGGGTTCAGTGTCTTGCCCAAGGACACTTCGACACATGGGCGTGCAAGGCGGGAATCGAACCTGCAATCTTACGATCATAAGTCGACCGCCCTACCGCTGCACCACGGCCGCCTGTGCATCTGGAACATTGATGAGCAACACCGGAGCACCACAGGGAAATGTACTATCGCCTTTTCTCTTCACACTCTACACTGCTGACTTTAATTATTCATCTGCAGCTTGTCATGTCCAGAAGTATTCGGACGACACTGCTATTGTGGCGTGTGTAAAGAGAGGGGATGAGAGTGAGTACAGGGAGCTCATCACCAGATTCACCTCCTGGAGCAGGGACAATGGTCTTGTGCTGAACACATCAAAGACCAAGGAGATGATCATTGACTTTAGTAGGAAGTCCTCCCATCAGCCAGTGATCATCGATGGTAGGGGAATCGAGGTGGTTGACTCCTACAAGTACTTGGGTGTGTACATTGACCACAAATTGGACTGGTCAGAGCAGGCTCATGCTCTGTATAACAAAGGGCAGAGTAGGCTGTTCTTCCTGAGAAAGCTCCTTTGATGTATGTACTGACATGTTGCTCCTCTTTTATCAGTCGGTTGTGGCGAGTGCTGTCTTCTATGGGGTTGTATGCTGGGGTGGTAGTATGACCACAAGGGATTGCACTCGTTTGGACAGACTGATTAGGAGATGTGCATCTGTGATCGGGAGGAGGGTGGACTCTCTGGGATCTGTGCTGCAGAAGAGGATGAGGGCCTTGACTCAGAGCATCCTGGACAATCCCAGACATCCCTTGCACAACACGATGTCTGGTCAGAGGAGCTCAAGGAGTAATAGGCTCCTCTCACTGCGCTGCAGGACAGAGCGCTTTAAGAACTCATTTGTCCCTACAGCTATCAGGCTATTTAATGAACCTGCCTGATATGAACTGATATTTTGTGAACTGTCTTTTTACTGTTGTTTGTTGTGTGTGGTTGTGTGTTTTGCTGCCGGACACCTGAATTTCTCCTTTGGGAAATTAATAAAGTTTAAATCTATCTATCCCAAGGTGACCAAAATATAAAACGGTTGCTATGGAGATAAAATCAACAGAAAAGCCGCCATTTTGAAAAAAGTGGATTTTCTATCAACTTATTACATGTAGCTCTTACCAATGGCACATTGTGTTAAAGTGACTTTATGATGCTGATTGCTAAGCTAGCACTTTTAGCCACAATAGCAGATTAGCATAGTTAGCATAATTAGCATCTTATGCAATGTGTTTTTATAAGCAGTTGATGACGCTGATCACAATGCTAGCACTTTTAGCCACATTAGCACAACTAGCATAGTTAGCATAATTAGCATCTAAACCAATGTGTTTTTCTGAGTCCGTTGATGATGCTGATTGTGATGCTAGCACTTTTAGCAAAATAAGCACAACTAGCATATTTAGAATATGCAGCTTTGACTAGCCTTGAGCAAAGGTGGGCGCTGAGGGTGATGGTGCTGCATAGAGGTAGGCAACGGGTGCGGCAAGCGCCTGCAACGCCGCTTGCGGCTTTAATTTTACTTTAGTCTTATTGATTTGTATTCATTCCAGAGTTCTGAATGCACTACATCTCCCAGCAACCCCAGTGCACAGTTACTGGATGCCACACACCTGACTCTCATTTACAATCATTCACAATATACTGAAGCACTTAAGCACTCTTAACACTCAGTGTCTTCCATAAATTGTAAGTGGGATTAACACAGACACTGCTCCATGCAGCAATCAGCCTAAGAAAATAAGCTGGTAGCTCCTCCAAAACACGGCTCCGGTGTTGAGCTAATAAAAAACAACGCAATTTTGAAAAGGTGGTGCGGGCCAGCAAACACGCAATAGCAGGTTATATGACAGAGCCTGGGTCTGCCTGGTGCATTCATGGTGTTTAGGAGTTTAGGAGATTATCGGAACTCCAACAGTCACCCAGAATAACTTAGTCCGCTACGATATTTTCATGAGAAAAACACCCCTGCAGTGTTCGGGTTGTCAGCGGCGCTCGATCGGGAGATGTATGGGCCTTCTTGAATGCGGTGTTCGCCGCAATATCTATGGTGAGCGTGCGTGCTGCCGTCTTCCTGTGTTTTTCTGTGTTGAGGCTTTCTGAGTTTGCGGCTCTTCCTGGTTTCCTGCTCAATCCAGTCAGCGGTGACGTCACGCCCCCACAGACCCTGGGAATTGCAGTTCTTTTTCTTAAAGGTAATGATGTGCACCTGGTTCAGTTTCTGCTGTGTGGCTCTGTGTGATCCAGTTATCGTTTCAGGGATTGTGGGGTCTTTTCCATAGTTGTGAAGGCTGGCGGTCCTTGCCTGGTTGGGTTTCTCATGCTGGCTGAATTTTTTGTGGCTTTTGGTGTCTTTCTCTTTTGATGTTTGTTATTAAGGACCTGGTTGTGAATCTTGGCCATCATTCGATGCTGGCTTTGTTATGGTGGCTCTCTGTTTTGTTTCTACTGCTGTGTACATTCAATAGTTCAGCCAGCATTTGGATTGGTCCTTCGTTGGACCTGTCTCTCATCTGTGGACATTTTACTTGTCATTGGTCTCTTTTATGCAGCATCAGTGGCTCCTTTTCTCATTTTTTCGCTTGGTCCGGAAACAGCAATTCTCGTGTCGTCACTACCGCATGCTCGGCGACTGGTTCTCCTTCACCCTTCCTCTTTTGGGGCCTGCTGGTGTGTGGACAGCCCACGCCACTCTGTGTTCCCCAGGGTGTGTTCATCTAACACTATCTGCTGATATGCATGACTCTGTGTTCAGCCCTAGCCTTCGGGGAACTAACATCACACCCTTGTGAATGTGTCAGCTTTGTCTGCGGGCCCATCTTCTCAACCAATCAGATAGTTTGTTCTCTCTCTCTCTCTGGTTTGGTCAGGGGTTTCTAGCTGGTTTGTGGTCTCTTTCCAGGGCCTCATTTTCCCGTTTTCGAGTCAGCCCCTGAGGGTGGCCGCTCAGAAGTATTCAGGCTTGAAGCAACTTATATTAGACCTGTCGACGCCTCGCAGTTCATCCATTCTGGGCATCAGCAGCATAATTCCTCATGATCCTTCCAGTTTTGTTTGTTTTTGGGCTTCAGCTGACCATGCCATCTCCATGATTTATTCCGCTGCACGCAATGCAAGGCTGGGGAAGGCAGATTTCATTGATGTTCTCACTGTTCTGCCTCTCCGACCCTCCCAGTGGCATCTTCTTGGCGTTAGGTGGTTTTCAAAGTGTTTATCCGTTTTGCCTTTCGGCTGTCGTGAAAGTCCTCATTTTTTCGATTACTTTTACTTTTTTCGATTACTTGCTGCTGCTCGAGTCCTGACCAAAACCAGGAAGTATGTTCACATTAGTCCTGTGCTCAGGTCTCTGCACTGGCTACCTGTACCTCAAAGAATACACTTCATCTCTGACATGTCAGTGCCATATGAACCATCTCCTACTCTGAGGACATTCAGGGACCGGCATCCTGTTCATTACCAGAGTCAGAACTAAACAAGGGGAATCAGTGTTCCAATATTCTGCAGCTAAAATCTGAAACAGCCTCCCTGAAGTCGTAAGACAGGCCTCTTCTGTGTTCATGTTTAAATCTAGACTTAAAACATTTCTGTTTAGCCGTGTATATGACTGAAAGGTCCTATCTGCACTTTTCTGTCCTTCCTTTCTTTTTAAATCATTTTTTTTCTTTTCTTTTAAAGTAAATTTTTTCATTGATTATTTCTATGATGTATTGTGATTTTAATGCATTTTTCTGTTTTGAGAAGCACCTTGAATTACTTTGTGTACGAATTGTGCTATACAAATAAACTTGCCTTGCCTTGCCTTTCGTCAGAACCCCTGTGCTGGACTTTGTGTAATCCTATGGGCTCCCCTTCATTTTGCATCTTCTTGATTTCTCAGTGGTCACTTTTCCTCCTTTATCCCCGGTCTTTGCATATCTGTGGTCGCGGCTCATTTTTGAATCTGAGTTTCCGCTTTATCTGAGTAAGACGTATGGTCCTCCACCCATCTGGATTTATTGTCTGCCATGGATCTCTGGTTCATTGATGCAAGCCTCTCTGCTCACTTTGAAATCCCTCACATTCGTGGAGCGCATTGTTTTCAATCTTTGGATGTATAAATGAGATTTTGTCACTGTTGGGCTACCTGAATTTTTGCTATGTGCATTATTCCCCACAGTCATTTGTTCATCTTGTTTTCCTCATTCTAGGAAGTTTAGTCCTGGACCTCTGTGTTCCTGTTGTTCTGGATGTTCCTCTATCTTGCGTTTCTGATCTCCTTCCCAATGCTTGGAGTGTTTTTTGTTAGGACGGTGACTCTTTCGAATCTTCGGTCTCCTACCACTTGTCTTTTTCTGATGCTGCGCCCTCTGTTGGTTTCGGGGGGAATTTTATGAAGAATGGTTATGAGTGTACGGCTGCTAGAAATGTAGGATGAACCCAAATCCAGAGCTCTAACAGATCGTGGTGTTCTGAGAGAATACAGCCACGGAGATTATTAAAGATGGTTTCAAGAAGTTCAATGATAAATAGTTTAATGCATCGTCGGTTGACTTGGCTTAGTGTTTAAATAACTTTATACTACGAGAAAATTTTATCCCTGGCCATAGAAACAATATGGCTGATGCTCTCTAGCTTCAGTCCAAGAGTTAAAAAATTGGCGTCCGCAAGCCCATCCTCAGTCTGTCCTGCTTTCAAGCAGATGACACTCAACTAAGAGCATCTCCATTTAATGACTTGCTGTCATCTGCCTCTAAATGCATGAAGTTCAGCCCAGTTAAAATACTGTCAAAACCTATGGTCCCTCATGGATCTCAAATTGTTCTTCCTTTGCAGTATCAGACACCCCTTTACCTATTAATATTTAAGTTATCTGTGCTCTTGTTGTCCACCTATTTGAGAACCGCTGATATCCAGTACAAAGCATCAAATCCAGCTGAGCTGCCATCCATTGCTACGTGAGATGTTGAACTTCCTCATCTACGAATCTCCTTGGTCCCTGGATACCCTTCCATTCGCTTGCCCCTCCATGGCCTTCTGAAGAGTGCATCCCTCTGGAAATGACAAAAGGTTACTTCTCTTACCATTGGTACATATAAAATTTTGGTTTAAGATTACATGCAAGTTCCATTTTTCACTGTCGATTCTCTGTTGGAATCTGTGCTTCTGATGGCTTTCTATGGTGCGGTGAATACACAAATAGAACCTTCTCTTTAAACTCACTACTTGATTTCACTTTGTCAGATTTATTCTTTAAAATCACCTTTATTCTGTTTATCTCAAGCATTCTAAAACTGATCAGTTCTAAGTTATTTATATATTCATTAACAAGAATAATACTGCTTTTGTCTTTATCTATGCATCGCTTCCTGAGCCTGCGACCCCTACTCCCCGGTCAGTAGGGATGGGTATCGTGAAGGTTTTAACGGTACTACTACTCTTATTGATACTGCTTATCGATCCGGTATTTTAACGATACTCATCAATACTTTTTGAGGACGAAAAAAAATAAAAAATTAAGAACATAAAGTGTTTTTTTTTCCTCATTATGCTACAACATTGTTTGTTTGTTTTTTAACAAAACATGTTACTTTATACATGAGAATGCTCCAGACAGGATATCTATTCAATTATTTAATCTAATTATTTTTATTCTTTATGAGCGGGATGTTTCCTTTGATCTTTTGTCCATTTTCCACAACCTTGAATAGACTTTTCTGTCTGTCAAACAACCAGAGATAAGTTGAGTTGAGTTGAGTTGAGTTGAGTTGAGTGAGATGATGGAAACAAATTCAATTACTGATCAATCAATTAGTGGGTGTGTATAAAAAGAACCCCAGCACACCAGGCCTTCACATCAACTGCAACTTGACCTCTGACAACATGCCTAAGATTCACCCTGAGACCAAAGCGTTGATTATCAAGAGGCTGAAGACCAGATCCACTGCTGAGGTGGCAGACAACTTCAATATGTCTCAGCGTCAAGTACAAAGAATAAGAAAAAGATTTGAAGAGACTGTTTTTGACAAGCCCAGGTCCAGCAGACCCCGCAAGACAACTGCTCGGGAGGACCGTTTGTTGGTTGGAAAATCCAAGGCCAGCCCCTTTTCCACTGCAGCAGAGCTCCACCAGGCCTGGTCACCTCAAGTCCCTGTTTCAACCAGAACAGTTTGTAGAATTCTGTCTCAAAATGGCCTCCATGGTCGAATCAGTGCCCAGAAACCAGCACTAAACAAAAGGCAATTGAAAAAACGTGCGGCATTTGCCAAGGCCCACAGCCTGCTAAAAGGATGGACGCTGGAAAAGTGGCAGAAGGTGGATTTCTCAGATGAGTCTTCAGTTGAATCACATCACAGCCGCCGCAAATATTGCAGTAGACCAACTGGAGCCCGCATGGACCCAAGATTCACCCAGAAAACAGTCAAGTTTGGTGGCGGAAAAATCATGGTCTGGGGTTACATCCAGTATGGGGGTGTGCCAAACATTTGCAGGGTGGAAAGCAATATCAATAGCCTAAAATATCAAGAAGTATTAGCTACCTCTTACATTCCCAACCATAAAAGGGGTCAAATTCTGCAGCAGGATGGTGCTCCATCACATACTTCCATCTCTACATCAAAGTTCCTCGAGGCGAAGAAGATCAAGGTGCTCCAGGACTGGTCAGCCCAGTCACCAGACATGAACATCATTGAGCATGTCTGGGGTAGAATGAAAGAGCAAGCAGGGAAGACCAAACCAAAGAATCTTGATGAACTCTAGGAGGCATGGAAGACTGCTTTCTTTGCTATTCCTGATGACTTCATCCATAAATTGTATGAATCATTGTCAAAACTCATGGATGCCGACCTTCAAGCTCATGGAAGTCATACAAGATATTAAATATGGATCTCACAGTAGCACTACTTAATTCACTGATGTTATGCAACATATTTTTGTTTTTGAAGTATTATTTGTTAAATTTTCACATTACTCTCTGTAGGCGACAAAACTTTTGTCTTGCCAAAATGTGACCTTTCTGTGTTCGTTAAATGATCAATCTTTCTTCAGTGAAGCAATTTTATTTTAGTATATTGAACATAATTTGGGAGGGTTTTAGCTTTCATTTGAGACAATTCTAAAACCACTGGATTCATTAAAAGTGAGGTTATAGGTTTTTGTTGCTACAAAATGGATAAGCGACAAGACTTTTGTCAGGGACTGTAGCAATACAGTCTGGCTAAGTTAAAAACATTTTGTGGAAATAGATTTTGATAAAATGGGCCAGACTGTTGCTTAAAACCCGGCACCATAGCATATGTGTTACAAAAATTGATCACTCATATGAATCAGTAAATTAAGCTTGTATTAAGCCAGGACCAGATGTCACTGGTGGGACTGGCACCAGGAGACGCAGACTTAACGTAGGCTTGCAGCTCCGTTAAGTCGTGCAGTGCGGTAGAAATGTCCTGCCCATCACTGGTGCCGTCCGGGATGAAAGTGCAGCAGGTGTCTCCAACCATTTTGCACACACCTCCCGATGATGCAGTTAGGAGGTTGAGCACGAGTCGATTTTGCAGAACCATAGTTCTTATGGCCGACATCTCTGCATTGGAAAACTTGTAGGTGGTGTTAAGGAGTCTCAGCAATGCGTACCTGTTGATCTCAATGTGGTCTCTTACTTCTGCCACTGCGATCCATGGAAAGAGTGATTGTCCGAATTTGGCTCCTCCACCCCAGATGCGGAACTCCCAAGGGACTCCAGTAGTGGTAGTCATTTGTAGGGCATTCATGCAGAATTCCGATGCAGCACGTTTCCGTCGTGCGGGGTGGGATGTAGGGACGGTTCTGTTCACGAAGTACACAGGTGGAACCAGAGGGACCAGAGCACAAAGGCCTCCCCAGTTTGGTGGAAGGGATGGATTGGCAGTGTGTCCGCACAGGAAGTCCCAATCAGCTAGGACCCTGGATCCTCGGTCCCCAGGCACTATGGTACTGCAATCTGCTTGGTTTTGCCTACCTTTGGTCTGGTTTCTTATGTCAAATGTTCGTCTGATCTGGAATAATCCACAGCTGATCCTGTTGGTATTCTGCATACAAGCTGAGTAGTTAGATCGAACTGTAAGATTGTAGTCACAGAAGGTCAAGGTAATGTTACACAGATGCCAGGGCACCATGCCCACTTTCACTGTGCCATTGTTGTATACACAACGTCCAAGTGAGCCAGGCTTTATGCTCACCAAAGATATCACCTCTGGGAGCTTAATGTGGTCTTGTGGCAGTTATATCTGCTCCTTTTGGTAACCACAATTTCTTTTCCTGCAGTGGAGCTGAGCTTTTCATGTCATGCAAGATGCTAGGGTCTATGAGTTGTGTGTTTTCTGTTTCTGCAGAGTATGTCCCTGTGTTGTGGTGTCCTGCCGCAGCTTGTTTTGCAATTTTATCAGCAAGCCTGTTCCCTATTGAGATTGTGTCTGTGTTTGCAGTGTCTGCGGCACATTTACAAACTGCTAACCTTGATGAGGCCTTTATGGCTTGTAAGAGGTTAAGTAAAAGTTGTGCGTGGGTGTCGTGTTTGTGGAAGTTTTCATTCCTCTGCGTTCCCATTGTTTGGCAAAAATAAAAAAGTGTGGAATAAGCGTACTGGCTGTCTGTGTACACTGTAAGATCTTTTCCTTTGGCTAATTCACATGCTCTGGTTAACGCTGCTTGTGCTGACATGCTAGGAGGAAGCTGAGCTGCTTCAAAGATTCTCTTTAGGTAACTGGACGACGGAGTAGCCAGTTTTGGTTTTTTCCCATTTTCGTTTTTGAGCAAGAATCGTCTACAAACCAAGGCATGCCTGTCGTTAAAGAGGTGTCAGTTAAGTCTGGACGTGGTAACTGTAATTTGTCAGTTGCTTCCAGGCAATTGTGTGGCTCTCCATCCTTTGGGAGAGGTAGTAATGTTGCTGGGTTTAAAATGTTGCAACGAGCGATTGTGATGTGTGGTTGGGCTAATGACGTTGCTGTATAACAGAGATGTCTCGCAGGTGAAAGCAAGTTCATTTTGCTTTGTAGAAGTAAAACGTCAACGGCATGAGGGACTAAAAGTTGTAAAAGGTGAAATAATGTTACATCTACCGAGGAGGTTACGGCCATCAATGCAGCACAAACTGCCTGTACACATGGTGGTAGAGATTGGGCAACAGGATCAAGCTTTTTGGAGTAAAATGTAAGGGGGTGTAATATGGCTCTGTGTTTTTGCATTAATTGAAATTAATTTTATTTCTATAGCACCTAATTACATACACAAAAAAAGAACAAAAATAAAAGAGAAATGAATAAAAAAAAAGCTTAAAGAAGAGAAGTAGTAAGTAAAAGAGCTAAAATATAAAAAAACAGTTAATATATGAAAATATAAATTAAAATAAATTAATGCTAAAAAGTGCATTAAAATTTCTAAAACACCTAAAGTTTCAATTGGAACAAGGTTGGAACAAGGTAAGACATAAAAAGTACAACATTAGCATTAAACAAATACTGTAAATATGTGATAAATTATAATATGACATTTACATTTTTTTTGTTCAAAACCTCAACAGTGGGTGAGGCCCTCACATCTTCAGGCAGGCTGTTCCACAGACGAGGTCTGCAGTATCTAAACGAAGCCTATTCGTGGATTTTACTTCTGACCTTCAGCAGGCCTGCACCTGAGGATCTGCGGGCTCTGGGAGGTTCAAAAGCTAAAAGCAAGTCTGAAATAAAAGGACCAAGAACATGAACTCTCTTAAAACTGTTAAAATAATCTTAAAAATGATCCTAAAGCTGACAAGGAGCCAGTGCAGTTATTCTAAGCTTGGTGTTATGTGCTCTCTCTTCCTGGTTCTTGTTTAAAGGTGTGCAGTGTTCTGGACTAGCTGCGTGTGATAAGAGGGGTTTTCTTTACGACAGAAAGGAGGTCATTACAGAAATCTGTTTTTTATGTGATAAAAGCATGAAACAAGATTTCAGCACTGGTCAAAGCTAAAGTCAGCTTCTAGAATCAAACCAAGGTTCCTTACTATCACAGACAGTTGGTTGATGGATAAAAAAAACCTTATCTCTCTCTCTGCTTCAGAATCGATAACAAAGACTTCTGTTTTGTCTTCTGTTTTGTTTCTGAGCTACAAAAGTTCTCTCAAATTAATATTTTAATGTCTGAATTACAGTTTAAAAAGCCTGTCCAACAAAAACACCATCCACACACCAAACCACAACTGGTTTGTTAAAACACAGACAAAGCACAGGTTAACACACAATTACGTTTAACAGTTCTTTCAAAACTAAAAGAAAAGCACAAAAATACACAACACAACAACTAATGGTATTAACACTTAGCAAAATAAACCATTTCACTGAAATGAATCCTTTAATGTAAGACTAGTCATGTTTTTCTTTTTTATCTTTCTATTCCTCTTTTTTCTCTCTCTCATGGTCACACACACACACACACCTACACACACACTGCGCGCCTACACTGACAGCAGAATTTTACTCGATCTCACTCATACTGTCTTTCGTTTAACAACTACTTCTTTCTATTCTTCTATTTTTAGTTGTCCTTTCACACCATACTTTATCTTTTATTTTAACATATATTGTAGGTTGTTTGGTTGTATTTGGACTATATATATTTTTTGTCCCCCTGTAAAGGAGCCCCGTCAGGGGATTTACTCATGTTACTACCCATAGTCACAACTGTAGGCCAATGAATTTAAACACAAATCAATTTTAATCGTCTGCAGTCCACACTTTTGAGGTTGTAGAAAAGATGCAAAAAACTCTGAGAATACTTTGGTGACCTTGGCCAACCAGGAGGTATGGCACGCTATGTTCCGAGTTCTTGGTCCAGGGAGATCGAACTAGTTCGACTCTCTGACACCAAGGTCACTTTGATATGTATGCGAAAATATAAAAATTTATATGTGTGTATATGTAGTAATGCAATTTTGTATATTTTTCATTTTTTTGTATTTTATTTGTATTTTTTAATGTTCCCTGCCACCTGTACTGCCTTTTTACAGGAGTACTCCAAAGAGGGTCTTTAAAATACCTCTCCTTCTTTTTTACTTTTGCATGCTGGGACTGGTTACCCGTTTTAGCCAGAAAACTTTTCTGCTACTTTTACTCTTTGCGCTTAGGACTGGTTACCTATTTTAGCCAGAAACCTTTTCTGCTATTTTTCTCTTTGCGCTTGGGACTGGTTACCTATTTTGGCTAGAAAACGTTTCTTTTCTTTTTTTTTTTTTTTTTTTAACTTGTCCTGTCCAACAGCTGGGCAAACAGATGAGAGCTGAGGGCCTCTTGTATTGGACATATTTTACTTTAACAACAGGGGTTATTAATCTTCAGACAAACCAGAGGTATGTCTGAATAAACCCCTTTTGTAATTGAGGCCATACTTTATTAAATTCCATCATGTTTGAACATCTTTGGTGTTGGACTGGACAGAAAAGGAAAGGGGGGAAGAAGAGAGAGGGATGTTAGAGAGAGAGGGGGGATAGGAGGATGATAAAAGGAGAGGGGGGGGTAAAACCATGAAGCAGCCTAGAGCAACAACTTCACTGGATATTTATCATTACGGTGAGGTTCACGTGTAATACAAATCTCAAAGGGCGGAGCCTGTCTACACACACTCAAATGTTACAAACACACCTGCTAGCCGCAAAAATGTCCACATGTTAACATGAACACAATACAGATATTGTTCACACACGCATACTAATGCCTTCAAACTAACTGGTGTGAAATATTTCATTCAATCACACAAACTATTAGTGTAAAGGTGAGCTAACACCTGTGCTCAGGTGAGTGTTTATGTTCTTCTAAATGGATGATGGAATGTGAAAAGAAGGAGGAGTGTCCAGCCATCCCCACACCAAGACCCCCGCCGCAGCAGCAGCGGCAGCCAGAACCCCCCAACGTCACACGGCAGCAGGCAGAGAACAACCGCCCCCCGGATGATCGCATCCGCCACCCAGGCCAGGGCCAACAGGACCACCACGAGGCCCCCAGAGCCAGAGAGCAGGGAGGTACGGAGGGAAGGAGAGTGCCGCCCCAGCCCAACCAGGAGAGCAGCCCCCCCGCCGCGCTGGGAGGGCCCAACGCAGGGCCCCACCCGAGAAGAGTGCCCACAGCCCCAGACGCGCACCTCATCACCACCCAGGAGATCTGGGCATCCCCCCGCCCCAACCCCAGGTACGAGCCAGGACCCCCCAAGGGGGGGGAAGGGTTGATCCCAGCCCCAGGTGTAGACGGGCAGCCCATCCTGCGCCGCTGGACCTATCTCCCCCGAGAAGGACCCCCCGCCAACCACCCCCCCCCCCCCCCCCCCCCCCCCCAGCACGGGCAAAGAGACCACCCCACCAAGCCAAGCCGGACCACCACCCAACCCCCCCACCACACACCCCCCACCGCCAAGCCCAGAAGACCACGCAGCGCCCCGGCCCACCCCGCCCAGGCACCGGACCCGGCCCCCTGGCGAACGGGATCCCCACCAGCCCCCACCGGGCAGCGGAGGCCCCAACCCCCACCCCGCATCACGGCAGAAAGGCAGGGAGCAGCGACAACCAGGCCCCCCACCCTCTAAGTCATGGAGTTAGCTATGGGAGACCAGAGAGACTGAATTCTTTCAAAGTTACTTGAACTTTGGGCTGACATTTTTTCCAAGCTGATATGATCAAAAAGCAGATTTCTGTATTGACTTATATTTATATTTTTCTTGTTTTTCCAATTTATTAAGATGTTTTTTTTAGCAATACAAAGAGTTATGAAAATGATATTTATTAATTCTCCTTCTACCTCGATGGCACTCATGTCACCAAGCACGCAAAGTGAAGGTGAGCTGTGATTGGAACCTTAAGCCAGGCTGATAGATCGGCACATACCTGCTGCCAGAGAGCATGGACAGGCGTGCAGAACCACAGTGCATGCACGTAACTCTTGGGTAGATTACTGTCACAGTGTTCACAAATGTCTGAGTTACTGAGACCCATCTTGAACATCCTCTGTCCAGTGTAGTAAATCCTGTGGAGAGTTTTGAAATGGATTAGCTGCAAATTTGGACTTTTTGTCAGTTTAAAGGTGTTTAGACAAAGTTCTGACCAAAAGTTTTCATCTGTGCTGATGCTCAAATCTGCATCCCATTTTGTTATCGGAAGTGAAATATTATTATCTAAATTACATAAAAGTTTGTATATTTTGGAGAGAGTTTTGTTTATTGAAAAATTAATCAGAGTGGTAACTACATCTGGTAGTTTTAAATCGTTGTCTCTGTATTTAAACTTTTTTAGTAATAATAGACTTAAGTTGCTGATATTCCAAGAAGTTATTTATTCCATGTTTGTCTTGAAGTTCCTGGGGAGTTATGAATCTTCTATCAATAATTAAGTGCTCTAGTAACATCACGCCCCCTGCTTGCCAAAATGGGAAGTGTATCATCTTTTTGTTTATGAGGATGTCTGGGTTGTTCCAGATGGGTTGGGGGAAAAATAATTACCTAGATATTTGATATTGCCTGATTTAACTGGTATCGTGAGTCTTTGCTCCACATTACTTTTTAGTGGTAATAAAACAGATTTATTCCAATTAATGGAGTAGTCTGATATGGAGAATTCATTAATGGTTGTTGCCGTTTCATTTACAGAACGTGAATTACTTAAAAACAGTAATATATCGTCTGCATAGGGACTAATTTTATGATGGCTGTGTTAGGTTTTAATTCCTTTAATGCTCTTGTTCTGTCTTATTGCTGCAGTTAGAGGCTCAATAAATATAGCAAAAAGAGAAGGGGAGAGTGGGCAACCCTGTCTGGTTCCTCTTCCAAGAAAAAACCTGTTGGAAGTCTGTTTATTAGTTCTGACTGATGCATTGGGGTTGTGATATAATAGTTTGATCCAATTGATGAATGATTCTCCAAAGCTAGAAAACGTTTCTGCTATTTTATTCTTTGCGCTTGGGACTGGTTACCCTTTTAGCCAGAAACCTTTTCTGCTATTTTTCTCTATTTTTCTCTTTGCGCTGTGATTGTGTGCAAAACTCACTCAGTCCTGTGGTTCATCACTTCCGGTCGGATCTCGTCAAGCCACCGCTGGCAGATGAGGGTTAGACCTATAACGCTGGCCCGGCGAAGAATTCACCTCCCAGGACTTTCTTCCGGACAGCCTATATTGTCCGGGCGTGATCACGGCTTCAGCGCGTCATCCTCAGTCCACCACCGGTGGGTATGTTGAGATCCGGGTCACGGCACCAAGATGTCAGGGTTCTGATTTTTTCCTTAATAAAGAGAAGAACAACACAGGAGATGAGAACTTTTGCTATACTTCTGCAGAAGGAGAAATGGATCTGTGACAGCGTGAACTGTCACAGAGGAGTTCTGCCATCCTAGTGCATAAAGCCTTCTTTTATTGAAAACTGAAGGCTCCAGACATGAATGTAGGTCATTTAATCAGAAACAATAGGAACATCATATTCTTGTATAATCAGAACTTTTCAAGTCATTGTTTTCTTACTGAAAGATAGAAATGAGACAAACATACTAGGGCTGGGAATCACTGGGTACCTCACGATACGATACGATACGATAACGATACTTTGCTCACGATAACGATACTATCACGATATGGCGATAATGCGATAATCGATATATCTCGTCTCTAACAACTCACGATATATCAAACTTTAAGAAAGAAGAACTTTTAAAAACAGCTTTTTGGAAAATATTTCCCCATTTATTTTTTATTTTTTAAACACCATGATCATAAACAACTTGTGTCCTATTTGGTGTAATGAATAACAGACTTTTGTGTAACATTGCTGAAATCAGTAATACTCTGTCTTTGACAAACAATGACAATTTTTATTTGGAAATATCTGTAAAATTCAGTTTAAACAATAGTGAACATGAACAGCAGTGCCATTATTTAGTACAAAATTGCTGTAAAAAGGATAAAAAATGAATGAGTCAAGTAGCTGCCAGACATATTGGTATTAACTTTTGAAAAACAAAACCATAGCCATCGCTTAATTGAAAAAAATAGCTGTAAATCAGATATTTATTCTGTGAACAAATTATATTGTCTTTGCTAAAAAATAAATGACACCATTTAGTGTAAATGTGGTGTAAACAAAAATATAATTCTCACAGAAAAATAAAAATCAAGTAGCTAGGACCTTTCCTTTAAGTTATTTAAGACATAAACTGCTTTAAAAATAAATTACCAAGGATAAAATACATCAAAAACTTGAAGTGCATCTAAAAGTTAACGTCTTTGTGAACAACACGTTTGGGGTAAAGCTGCATGTGATGTATGTTTATGTTCATGTTTTTCTGGAGAACCACAGACTTTTTAGCGTCAGAGGAGAAGGGGGGTCTAAGAGCAGGGATGCCTCTCTTTCTTCCGTTTCCATCTCAGCCGTAGCTCTGGTCTGGCCGTACAGTACAGGGATCCTTTTTTCAGTATTTCCGAGAGGGAATGTCAAAGCGTGGCTCTACTGCATTCAATAAAAACCCAAATCCCTCGTTCTCCACCGCGCTGCAGGGACCGTTTTCCGTTTGTTATTGCCGCTGCTCTGTCTCTCAGAAGACAGCGGTAGCTTCGTCTGAAAAAAAGTATCCGCGTCGGTCTGTGTCGGCTTCAGGCCAGCAACAGCCACAGCTTTCATACACAACTCCGGGTGATGCAGCTTCAATGCTGCCGGCGCGTCTTTTAACTTACTGCCGTCTTTCTCATTGTTTTCCCGCTCCGCCATCTTTGTTTGAATGTGTGTTCTTCTTCGTCAGCCCGCAACAGCCAATCTCACAACGAGCGCCCCCTATCGACCCTCCAAGGAATTGTCTTACCAAAAGATGGTTAATATAACGTTTTACAGGGTTTTTAAACGTAAATAAAAGGTCGATACTTGATGAAGACGTATCGATAATTGATCGTGGGACTAAATATCGCGATATATCACCATATCGATATTTTGGCACACCCCTAAAACATACCATAGTGATAATAGCGTGTAAGCAAATGATAATTACATAACCCTAACACTGGCCTCTGTCTCCACCTGGTGGTCAATAACAGTCACTGCTATTCACATGGAAAACTTGTAAAGGAAAATTGATTCACGTTTTTTAAATGAAAATATCCAAAGAATGTAAAAAAAAAATAAAAGGTCAGAATTTGTTTTTAGATATAATGTACTTTACTGGCAGAGGGGATTGAGAGACCAAAGATTAAAACTTAGTTTATTCTTTCTCTGTTCTAGTTTGTGATTCAACCAAAGAACTGGACTGAGGGATCCCTCACCCCTAGCATTACTCCAAGAAGCCAAAATCCAATAGACTTCTATAGAGGAATAAACAGCTATTACTGTAATTATATTTGTTAAAATAACCATTCATCATTCATGCATTTTTTAACATGTTCTTGCTAATTTGTTTTTTTCCCCACAATATTTCTTTTTAATCACAAGCTATTCAAGTTATAAACTGGAAAACAGGATGCCTCAATAAATGTCTGTTTTGCCCGCTGGCCCCCACCTCAAAATTTGATAAACAGATTCTCCCAAGCCCCCTTTCAGTGTAAGGGGTGTGGCCTTCAAACAAGCTTACTCCTAATTGGTGACAGTAGTTGCCACAGAAACATTGATTCAAACTCAGACCAATCACTGTCATCTGGCTCCAACATGGAAGAATAATGGTGAGTGAAGGTAAGACATTTTCTATGGGTGACGTCACATTCTCTCCATCCAGTTCTCTTAGAAAGTCAATGAGTAAATAGTGGGAACCCTAAACAGAGAAAGAAATTATCTTTGTTATCAATTCTGCATCAGGATGAAATGTCCCAGAACTTGTCATAAAATATAAAACTATTAAAAATGTATTGATGGTAGTTTTTAAATCTGAAAATCAGCAACATTTTTAAAAAGCAGTGTCAAAAATGCTTAAGCACAAAAAAATTAAATACAAATACACTTTAAAGAATTAGAAAAACAAGTGATGCATCAATTTCTTAGTTTTTAACATCTGGTACATCATTCTCTACATGTGCAGTCAATGGAAACATGTCAACAAGTCAAGAAATGTGACAAAGCAAAAGTGGCTGCTGGCAGTAAACCTAACCAAGATCTGAGGATTTGCATCCGTGTGGTTAGCAGCCTCACCATTCAGCCAGCAAACACATCTAACCACTCACATCCCAGCACACCATCTCAGCTTCAGCTATTGAGCTTCATCCAAAAAACAAAGAAAGGAGAGCATTTAGAGAGAAAGTATTTTATTCATTATTCAAAGTACATTCTTGTTACAATGATAATACAATTGTTACGGTCTTGAGTGAGATTAAGAACCTTGAGATGAAAAAATTCATGTCTAACCTTTGACAGCTGAGCAGATTTGGTTTGAAAGCAAGAAACTTAAAGGTGGCAGCAGAGAAACCACTGACGCTTCAGCAAAAGATACAGATACTCATGAAGAAACATTTAACATGACTGAAATATTTATTTAAACATGTGTCCATAAATTCCAGCAATAATAGACAACAATGAAGAGACTACTATGGTTTATGTAGCTGTAAGAGGGAAAAAGTTATTTATATTTCTGCTTTGGAAAGTAAAGGTTTTGATGGCTTTAAAGAAAATGAAAAACACTTAAAATCAAACGTTTTTTTTCTATAAAAATTATAATTTTACATGTAGAAAGCCTTTAATTTGTACTATGAGTCTTCATTCTTGCATTTTATTGGATGAGAAGTTAAAACACAAAAAGACATTGTTAGGTAGGGTGGTTCCATGCGTTTTCTCTTATCATATGTATTTGTTAAAATTGTTAAATGTTTTGCAGTAATTTGAAGAAAAGTTTCCTGAAAATAGCAGCTGAGCTGATCACAACAAAATATAAAAAGCTTTTAAAATAATGATAATGTGGTTAAACTACAGAAATCCATTTGCAATAGTCAGTAAGCATTTTTAAAGTTATTGATGCAGAATCTTAGATTAACATTTTATCATCTAATATCATATGACTGTAAAAAAGAAACATCCTAAACATAGCCATATAGGGAAAGTCTTTCTTTAAATCTTCTATCAGAAAATTACTGATTATGACTTTTCTCTTAAACTTTTTTGTGTACAAAAAATGTACATTCAATTGTGTCTTTACTGTTTTTTGGCGGCCATTTTATTAGAAATCTTTATATTTCAGCTTTTAGTGTCTTATTTTATTTTGAGGCTTTTCATTAAACAAAACTGTAAACTATGAATTAAATCAAATTTTATGGGTAAATGTCCAAAATAAATGGAGTTAAATATATTTATTTACTTTAAAAGAGGAATGAAAAATTTACAAAGGATTTAATAATAGAAAGCTGCATTTTTAGTATAAAAAATGACCTTGGAATAAAGTAAAATAAATCAAATCAACACAATGTTTAACTATTCCTCAGTGAAGAAGCAGAACAGAATGAAGATTTTACAACAAAAATACTTTTTTATTAGCAGAACAAAAAATTATCGTTGGGCGCTGCGTTGTTGCCTGGCTTCAGTTTTTCTATTCTTTTTTTTTATTTTAACGTCTGCGTAGATAACATCAGCTTGTGCTTCTCCTGAAAAAATACAGACTTTTAATAGACTGCTATGATACACATTCTTTACTAAATACTTTACTAGTGACTTACCTGCATTAACTGCTGCTGCTCTTTGTTTTCGACAAAGTTTTATTAAAGTGGCGATCAAAGCAGCAAGAAGTAAGAGAGAGACAAATGCAGCAACTGCGGCAAATGTAGGAAATGTAGCCACAGAAACTGGTTGAAAACCTGAAAGACATAAAACATTAGATTTAGAAGAAACGGTTGATTTGAATTTGTCCAACATTTCCCCGTTAGAAATGTATACTGTACCGTTGCAAGCAGTGATGGTTTTTACCGTCTCATCTCTGCTGACATTGTTCCAGACTTTACACGTGATGTTTCCAAGAAGATGTCCATGTATGATGATGGAAACATTAAACACACTGGATCTATCAGATGTGTCTCTGTTCAGGGACTGACTGTGTTTGTTTGATTGTAAAAGTGAGAAACCATTCAAAGTCAGAGTGAGCTCTGCTTCATCTCCCTCATAGAAGCAGGTGACTTTCTGCTGTTCTGCTGACAAACACTGCTGAGACACCGTTAACACAGACACAGGAGCTGCAAGAAATAAAACATATTCAAGTAAAAACATCAACAAGAATATTATTAAAAGTTTATTTTATCTCTTATTAGAGTAACAAAGACAGTCCTAAATCCTGAATGTATAATATGAGTAAGAAAGCTACAGTTTCTGGTTTACATGGAAAACCATTTTTTATAAAAATAAAAAGTTAATTTCCTTTTTTTATTGATTACAAAGAAAATGGAAACTGCAACAGAAGATAAATTAATTATAAAAGTAAAAAAAAAAATATGTCTATGAAATATTTTCTTCTAAGTATGTATAGGTTACTGTAACACTTTATTGTTGTTAATACCCAGTTTGATTGAATTGTAATAAATTAATTTATGATTTGCCTCTTAAATTATTACTCAATACCCTTAATATACACTTAGATGGACATTTAAGTTTCATTAGAGCAGTGGTCCCCAACCACCGGGCCGCGGCCCGGTACCGGTCCGCGGGACACTTGGCACCGGGCCGCGGAGTGGTACCGAGCCGCGGGAAATGTTGGCACCGGGACGCACAGAAAGAAAAAATAATTTCCGTTTTATTGTTTTTTTTTTTCGACAAAAACGTTTTATTTTGAAAAGTGACCGGATTCTCTCTGTTACATCCATCACACTTAACGCATGTCAAAGTCGCGACACCAAACATCAGGTGATACACCCCGCTAAAATGAAACCCAAACAACCAAAATGAGCAACAAAACAAACTTCTGTAGAAAATTGCTTTGACAAGGGGAAAATTATTATTATAATTGTTATTATTATTACTAAAGCGAAAATACCACCCCCGGTTCACGGTAAATGTGTCTTGCGTTGCACCTCAACCCCCCAGGGTTAGGAGAGGCTATAAACACGGGCTAACAACATTAGCTTGGCTGCACGTAAATGTTTGGGAATAAGCCTTTATTCAGCCTTTATTTTGTCGGGACACAACTGGAAACACAAATCCACGTGATTGTTTGGACAGTTTCTAAGGACTGAGCGACATTTCTGCTTTGAAGCTCACACACCGACCCAAATGTGTGAGCTGGCGGGCCGAGCTCTGCTCGGTTCTCGTTAGTCCTCCAGCCGCTAACCCAGAGCGGCGGGTCAGCTCGCAGTACGAATGCTCACACATAACAACACAACAAAACGCACACGTAACAAAGCACCCTTCCCTCAAACACATTAACAAATCCGCCTGCTCTGCTCAGAGAGGTTCACTCGGTCTACCGGCACCGGAGCCCGAACGCAGAGCTCGGGTGCCGGGTCCAGACCTCACTGGGCACGAAGCGCTCCTCCCCGGCACCCCCTTCGTGAGGGGTGAGAGAGAGTCAGAGAGCCATCGGGGCGAGAGCGGAGCGGCGCTTTTTAGGGGGCCGCCGCAGAACAGATGATTGGTCCAGTATGCGCTCCAAAGCTTTCTATCAGCGAAACACCGTCTATGAATGACGTAAACCAGAGCAGAAGTGACACACGATCGGAATGACCGTTTACATGTACCACGATCGGATAAAGGATCGGTATAACCCACCTATCTCGATCGGAAAGAAAGATTTATCCGAACGAATCTGACCGGGGCAGACTATTCCGAATGGCGCGTTTACGTGACGCATTTTCTTTCCGATAAGGCATTCTTTCCGATTACTTTTGCCCATGTAAACGCAGCTACTGTTGATGTGTTTTATCCCCCCTGCATACTCAAACTCCCACCTAGTGTTGAGGGGTGTGCATTGTATTGAGGTAAATATGTTCCAAAAAGCACACACTTGTAGATTTAATGTGAGAATTTGTAACATTGAATGTGATAACTTACCCACCAAAAATCTGCATCTGTGTGTAAAAATCTTCTGCTGTGAAGTCTGACAAACAAAATCACAACTGACAAACTCCCATTTGCATGTGTTGCATGTGTGAAAAATGCTTTTGATGGCGGCGCGTGTAGACGCAGCGACCTCACTCTCTCCCGACAGTGCGATGTTTTGTTCGTCAAATAAGTGTTTGTCTGCAAGTTTTTGTCAGTCTACGTCGAAATACAGGTACAGTCGACAGGCTCTCTTACACATTCGGAGAAGCAACTTCTGCCAAGCTTTGAACACGGAAACAAAGACGCTAAGGAGCCTCGGACTGCTACGCGGGCCAGCTAATCCCCCGAACTCGCCTGCTACCCCTCTCCCGGAAAGGAGGCGTCGGAAGCGGTGTGCAAGGACGAAGAAGCGGGGCAAGAGCGGAGGGGTCCGAGCTAGGCTAGAGGCTAAGCCAGCTCGCCCAGCCATACCATCCATCCTTCTGGCCAACGTACGATCACTGGACAACAAAATTGATGACATCCGACTACTAAGATCAGCGAATCGAAAAGTGAGTGACTGTTGTGCGCTAGTGTTCACGGAAACATGGCTTAATGACAACATTCCGGACTCTGCTATACAACTGGAGCAGTTAGCATGCTACAGAGCCGACAGGGCTCTCGTAGACGGAGGAAAGACCCGGGGCGGCGGGGTCTGTGTTTACATCCGGGACGCTTGGTGCCGAGATGCCACTGTAGTATGCAAACACTGCTCCCCACTGGCGGAGTTTTTGATCGTAAAGTGTCGCCCTTTCTACTTGCCGAGGGAAATAAGTTCGATCCTGCTGGTTGCTACTTATATACCCCCAACTAACAATATCAGCGACAGAAATGCGGCACTGAACGAACTGTATCAAGCCATCAGTGAACAACAAACAGCACACCCAGACGGTTTCATCATCCTCGCAGGAGATTTTAATCATGCTGATCTTAAAACTGTTCTCCCAAAATTTCATCAGCATGTCCATTTTCCAACCGGGGGTGACAACATCTTGGACTTTGTTTACACTCAGCACAAAGGAGCATACAAAGCCTCCCCCCTCCCCCACATCGGCGCCTCTGATCACCTCACTGTGATGCTAACGCCAGCATACAGACAGAGAGTGAAAGTGACCAAACCTGTTCTGAAAGAAGTAAGGGTGTGGCCACAGGAGGCCACTTCTGCTCTCCAGGACTGTTTTGGGTCGACAAATTGGGAAATGTTCAAAGAAGCAGCCACCTATAACAACACCACAGACATCGAGGAGTACACAGACACTGTGACGTCCTACATCACCAAATGCATTGATGATGTGACCCATAAAAAGAACATCATCACTTGAGCTAACCAAAAGCCATGGCTGACAGGGGACGTCCACAGGCTGCTGAAGGCGAGAGACAAGGCCTTCAGAGCTGGGGATCAACCAAGCTTGAGAACATCGAGAACCAACCTGTCCCGTGGCATCAGGAAAGCCAAACAAGATTACACACACAAAATAACCGCTCATTTCAGGGATAGCAAGGATGCTCAGAGACTATGGCAGGGCATCCAGACCATCACGGACTACAAACCTGCACCGCGAAGCTGTGAGAGCAACACCACTCTGCTGAACAACCTGAACAGCTTCTTTGCACGCTTTGAAGCACAAAACCACACTTGCCCACAGAAAACACCACCACCTCCGCACGACCAGCCTCTGTGCCTGTCTGTCGCCAGTGTAAAAAGGACACTCTCCACCATCAACATCCGGAAAGCAGCGGGTCCAGACAACATCCCTGGCAGTGTGCTAAAAGACTGTGCGGAGGAACTGAAGGATGTCTTCACAGACATCTTTAACATCTCCCTGAGGCAAGCCATTGTCCCATCAGGCTTCAAAACTGCCACCATCATACCTGTGCCAAAGAAATCATCCCCATCCTGCTTCAATGACTACCGTCCTGTGGCACTGACACCCATTATCATGAAGTGCTTCGAACGACTAGTCATGTCACACATCAAATCTTACCTGCCCCCCACCCTGGACCCATACCAGTTTGCATATAGAGCAAAACGATCCACAGAAGATGCAATCTGCTCTGCCCTCCACCCAGCTCTCACTCACTTGGACAAGAAAGACTCATATGTGAGAATGCTGTTCATAGACTTCAGTTCAGCATTTAATACCATAATACCACAACAACTCATCTGCAAACTGGACAGACTGGGCCTCAGCATCTCCCTCTGCAACTGGCTGTTGGATTTCCTCAGCCAGAGGCCTCAAGCAGTTTGTGTTGGCAACAACATCTCCAACAGCATCACCCTGAGCACAGGGGCCCCTCAAGGCTGTGTGCTCAGTCCCCTGCTATTCACCCTGCTGACACACGACTGCACACCAACCTATAGCTCCAACCACCTTGTGAAGTTTGCGGACGACACAACACTAGTGGGGCTCATCACCAAGAACGATGAGACCCACTACAGAAAAGAGGTGGAGCTTCTGACCATGTGGTGCAAAGACAACAACCTCTTGCTTAATGTTAGCAAGACCAAAGAGATTGTTGTCAACTTCCAGAGAGGCCACACCCAACACCCCCCACTCACCATCGAAGGTGCTGCAGTGGAGAGGGTGAGCAGCACCAAGTTCCTGGGGGTGCACATCAGCGAGGACCTCTCCTGGACAACCAACACTGCATCACTGGTCAAGAAATCACAGCAGCGCCTCTACTTCCTGCGCAAACTCAAGCGGGCAAGTGCTCCACTACCCATCTTGACAACATTCTACAGGGGAACCATCGAGAGCATCCTTTCCAGCTGCATCACTGTGTGGGGTGGGAGCTGCACGGAGAAAAACAAGAAAGCTCTACAACGCACAGTGAAAACAGCTGAGAAAATAATTGGTGTATCACTCCCCTCCCTACAAGACCTATACACCACCCGCCTCACCCACAAAGCCATCACAATCGTAAATGAAGCAAGCCACCCTGCACACAGTCTGTTCAGCCTCCTGCCCTCTGGAAAGAGATATAGGAGCCTCCGCTCCCGCACTACCAGACTCAGCAACAGCTTTATCCATCAGGCTGTGAGACTGCTGAACTCACTCCCCTCCCCACTCACAGCGCCAGCCAGCAGGACCACCGGAATAGGATAAACACCCTCCTCCACTAAGTGTTGAAGGACAAAACACTAACACTGAACTGAGACAATTAACTACCTCTGCATATGCAACTGCACATGTAAATAATATTCATGTAAATAATATTCATTCCTACCAACTACCTTACCTAAATGCACACAGTTGGCTCATGCTGCTTTAAGAAAACCTGCACCTTGTTTTAACATATTTATTGTCTTCACATTTTATTATTTATTATTACTTAGAGAATAGGCCTGTTTCTTGTAGTGCATCTGCACTTTACTGTTGTTTGTTGTTTGTCTACGCACGGGACTGTGGGAAACGTAATTTCAATTCCTTTGTATGTCAAGCACATGTGAAGAAATTGACAAATAAACCTGACTTTGACTTTGACTTTGACTTCATTTAGAGTTACAACGTCAACTCTGTGATTACAACTGCTCAAATCTGCTGCTGTGTGTGCGTGAATCTGCTGGCACAAATCAGAAGTGTGCTACAACTGTGCTCTGACTTCTGACACCTTCCTTGCGAAAAATTTGTGTCAAAACTGATCTGTGTCCGATATTGGAACAAGGGGGGAAGGGGGATAAAGGAGGAGGGAGTCAACCAATCAGAGAGCAGCACTCAGAGGACTTGGTAAAGTTAGAAAGGTCTTCACAGATTCGAACAGAATTTTTTACCTTGCTGCATTGATGGGATGATGATCTCAGTGGGATTTCTTTCGTTTCTAGTAATAATGATATCGTCTGGGGGGGGGTGTATTTTTAATTTTTCGTTATTATATAATTATTATTCGTTATTTTACTTTATTACTTTATTTATTTTATTTCCCAACTAATAACTCATCCGTGATGAAAAAATAATGTCCAGTATAAACTGAGGGAAGTGATTTTAACAAAATAAAAAAAATATATAAAAAAGAAGTACACTTCACTTGATTAGTCAAGTGGACCAAGTGTCTCTGAGCAGAGCAGCCGGACTTATAGCTTTGTGTTTGAGGGGAAGGGAGGATGCTTTGTTTCGTGTTCGCTATGTGTGGGAGACTTCGGACTGTGATCCGTCCCGCAGCTCTACGTGAACGAGCTACCAAACTCAGGAGAACCGGGTCTCCCGGTAAAAGTGTGTGTCCAGGTAGAGCTCAGACCGACAGCTCACACAGCGGCTTTGGGGCGGTGTGTGAGCTTTTCAAAGCAGAAATGTCGCTCAGTACATAGAAACTGTTCAAACAATCATGTGGATTTGTGTTTCCAGTCGTTTCCCGTCAAAATAAAGGCTGATGTTATTCCCACATATTTACGTGCAGCCAAGATGCAGATTGCAGCATTTTCCATATGGATTATATGTTCATCCAAGGCTAAATGTTGTTAGCCCGTGTTAGCCTTCTCCTAACCCTGGCTTCTTCTGTCTCTGTTCTTCCACAAATAAAGCACTGACCACACGGATTAAAATTAAAATAATGAGCGAACAGACACTTCATAATATTCATAACATTAATAAAAGCACGTTTAGAAGATCATCTTGTATATCACAGCCTTCTGCTGTGAGCTCCACAAAGAAGTAAAGTGGGACAGGTTGTCGTTTTGAATGTGCACTTTGAAAAGCTTCAACTTGTTAGTAAAGGAGACAATTTGTGTCAGATCAGGAGTGACTTGCCATTCCGTTCAGAAAAAAAGGAAGAATCTTCCCATTCTACCAGAAACCTCCTGTGTTCATCTTTATACTCTGAATTTCACCATTTTGACCATGAGGGTAACAGTCTGCACCCACATCAAATGTTTAGTTTTATTTTTCTGGCATTGGGCATAACCCGCGCAAATGATTGGCGGTCACCTATGTGTCGGGAACAGCATTAAAACACATCAAAACACTGCCACATTACTTTTATTATTATTTATTATTTATTTTTAATACCCTCTGATGTATTTGAGTGTGTTTAAGAGGGAAGTAACTATGAAATGAAGCACATCATAGAAAACAGAGAGTTGAGCTGCTAACTGATTGGCTGCATTGCAGCTCTCACCCATGTGGGCTTATTTTACCGTGTCTTAGACCAACGACTCAGTCGCTGTTTGAAAAATTTGTTTGAGAAAAGTTTCACAAAGAGGGAAAAAGGTCAAGATTTAACACCACACATCTCACAAGCTATTTAAAAATTTACCACCGCGATATGTGGTAAGAATTGCATGGAAATAGCTGTCAGCGCCCTGCAATAGGATTGATGGTGAGCGTTTTTTTCTTCTGCTGCAAATATGCTGGATGAAAAAATTAACAGCTAACCTGTCAGAAAGCAGAGATGCCCAGACTTCCCTCACCCTGGCCACTTCCTTCAGCCCCTTTGGGGGGACCCCGAGGCGTTTCCAGGCCAGCAGACAGACATAGTCTCTCCAACGTGTCCTGGGTCTTCCCCAGTTAGCCTTTGCCTAGTGGGGCATGCCCGGAACACCTCCCCAGGGAGGATAGGTGAGTATTGGAACAAAGAGCCTTGCTCTTTGGCTCAGCTCTCTCTTCACCACAACTGACCTAAACAGCGACTGCAAAACTACGGACGTTGCTCCGATCCGCCTGTCAATCCTGCCCATTGATCCAACCACAGTTAAAAACAAAAAAACCAAATGTAATTGTGGTGGTTTATTTCTTTTCGTCATTCTTTCCAGTTTGTAAAATGCTTGAAAGCCTATGTTTTTGAAAAGTTTATTTTGCACATCAGTTAAAAACAAAGCAAGAATGTTTGCACTTTAAGATTAAACTATTTCTTTTTCATGTTATATCGGGCATTATATGTATTAAAAAATGTACTTGTTACATTGGTATTCAAGTTAAAGTCATAGTATTTTTTCTGACCATTGAGATGCACTTTCTCTGTTCACAGATGTATGACAGACTGAAAAGGCTGATAAAGTGTTTGTACAATCTGTTGTTCAATTTATTTGCAGGTAAAACGAGTTCTGCAAATGTCAATCAATCAATCAATGTATTATTTGAATAGCACCTTTTAGGCAGAAGCAACCAAAGTGCTTAACATAAAATCACATAAAATCAGAGTCAATATGATACAATAAAGAATCAATAAAAGCAATAAAACAATTAAACAAGCTGACCCACTAAATTCGCTCACTGGAGTTAAAAGCCTGGCTAAAAAGATGAGTTTTTAAAAGTGACTTAAAATCACTGACGGTTCTGGCAGACCTGTGTTGAATACATAAGAGCCATTCGCTCTTACTTAGTACTTAGTAATATTTTTTTCTTAAGTATTTAAAAAAAATATCAGTTGAGTATAGGTATTGGCTACAAGAGGCAGGAAAATATCTGGTGTCAGTTGCAAAAAGTCATTATCGTGCATCACTGCTTATAAACCTTCACAGTAAAGTGAGGGAGTGTTGCTCTTGACAAGACTGAATGTTGCAGACATAGGAAGGTGTGTTTGTGGGTTTCATTTTGAGGTTTTCTGTTTCCAGCTTCTCTGGTGAAAGAAAAAAAAAACGTATCTGTGTGGTTTTCTAAGTGACAAAAACTGTTGGTCAACAAGGCCGTTGCAGCAAAAACGTTTCTCTCACACCTTCTATGTGCATCTATTCTATGTGAGTAATGTTTAATGGATGTTGGAAGAAAACTTAATGAATAGAAACGTTTCCTCAAAGCAGCAGCTGAGTGGATCACAATACAATGTTTACCATCCTGGACACTAAAACAGTACAACTTTTTCAGAAAACTTGTCATTTCGTGAGTGAAGAACATCTGAGAAAAAAAAGCTGACTTCCTGCCAAAAAATATGGTTTACTAGAAGAACAACACATGTGATCTTAGATAGAAACATAGATATCTGTGGTGAAAAGCATTCTTTCCCTTTTGATTAAAAAGTTTTCTGTAATTATTTGGAATCAACATCATCTCTTAGCTTTCACAAAGATGAAAAAACTAAACCGTTCTCATGAGTGGAACGTTTAACAGTCCACATGTCTTTATTTATCTCCACCTTAACCACAGAGGAGTTTGAACTGCGCTCAAAAGCTGTGAAACGTCTTTGTGAAAACACTTTAACATATAAAGAATTTCAATTTTATCTTATGGTCTGCTACTAAGAAAAAAAAAATCATTTTTTGTGTATACATGTTAGACAGTTTCACAATTTAGGCTGCTACAATTTTTAACCACCTTTTTTAAAGTGTAAAGGGTCAGAAACAATGTTTTAACTTTGTGTTTTTATTACTTAAATGCTTAATATTAAATGGCAGCTTTACTTTTATTGGGGAAATAAATTAATAACTCATTCATTCATTATATTATCCGTTTTTTCCCTTTCGGGGTCACGGGGCTGCCGGAGCCTATCCCGGCCACTCATGAGCGAAGGCAGGGGACACCCTGAACAGGTCGCTAGTCTGTTGCAGGGAAGAATTTCAACAATCACAAAGCCATTCACTCTCACTCTCACACCTAGGGACAATTTAGAATTGCCAATTAACCTATGAACCTATGAAAAATTAATAATAATTAATAATTAATAACTATGCAGCTTTTTTTTTATCTTTTTTACTTCAATTGAGACTTTTGATAAAGAGGGAAAAGCTTTGATCGTTGGTTATCTCTTCAAACTAAAGCTGTAAAGTGGCAGTCATTCTGGACAACATGAAAGTAGGAACTAGTCTCAAGCAGAAAAAAGGGAAAGATGTGGAATCATGTAATCATGGAGGTGTGGACCCGAGGCAACTTATTTCTCTTTTGGCGGATGCACACAGAAACTGGGCAGGAGACAGAGGTACCAAGATTAAAATTATTTTATTACAAAATGTTAAAACCAATTAAAATTGGACCCATTTAAAAGACATGCACAAACAGATTCAGTCTGCGAGGACCAGAAGACTTAAGGGAGGTGGAGGCTCCCAGAGAACAAAAATAAGATTTCACCCCACTCACGTGATGCAGACCACACACACACTTGTGAACCCTTCACCCAAGGACACGTCACTCCAAACCGGGGGGGGGGGGGGGGGGGATAGCCTCCACCTAGAACTTAGGGCTGGCACCCGAGTCCTCAGCACTGAGGGAGGGGGGAAAACAAAGGTGGATTACACAATAAAATGCACAATTAAAACACAGTTCTAAAAGAATTGTATAAAAAACAAAATAAAAGAAACTCTCGTGAGAGTAAGTCCGCCCGTAGGGTGCTGCTCAATGAACGGAGCGCAGCCGAGCTTTTATTCTCTATGGTGGTGGAGGAGGATTCAGGCGTGACGCCATTTAGTCCTCCGTCGCTCAGGCTCAGAGGCAGCTGAGGAGCACCCGGGCCCGGCAGAACCCTGGTCAGAGTCCACAGGGATTCTGGACACGAGCAGTGACAGTTCCTTAAAATATTTCTAAAATTCAATATAAAAAGCAGCAGCTGTTCAGCCCGTGGGATCGTCAGAAAGTCCCCGGCGCTGCAAGAACAACAAACATTACAAAAATAAAACAAAAACAGCTTAAAGGCAAGCGCAGGACTTGACCCTCGCCGGCTTACCAGACACACTGTTCGTCACCTGGGAGCAGCGCTCAATTGCAGAGGCTGTATTTTGCTCCAAATCTGTGCCTGCAGGGGGGTATTCCAGAAAGCAGGTTATGCTAGCTCCCACGGTAAGTTTGAGGCTAAGGAAGTTGATAACGTCAGCTTTCGGTTCCAGAAATGGAGGTATGTCTCAGGGTAGGTCAAGTTGCCATGGCAACTCACGCTCTGAACATAACCTGGTCCGGAGCAGGTTTAGTTGAAGCTTAGTTTGTTTTGAGAGGGGTGAAGCAGCATGGTGTGTCCATTTATAGATGATTTAGTGGATGAAGAAGCTCAGATAATACTTTTCCACAGTGAGAGGGTGATAGGACCACATATGGATGTTGGAAAATTAAACTTGTTTACTTTGATCTAACTTAATTATTTGCTTCAGTTAAGAGAAATCATTTTTTTGTTAAGTCACCTTAAAATAACACATAGTTTTCAGACAATTATTTTCCTTTCATTCAAATTAATTCAATTAAGTAGGTGTAACTTTGGTGCTGCTGTTAGATCGGCACCGCAAGGGATTCTGAGATATCATTCCCTTTGCCTGTCTGGACGGATTTGGGTTGAAGTGTGGCTTTTTGACTAAATATGTTTAGTTGTTTTACTGTGTTTTGCCGAGTTATTTTGTCTTACTGTGCTTACGTCTCAGCACCATGAGTGAGAGCGAAGAAGAGCATGATGAGTTTTTATAGCACCCCTACACTAGAGCCCTGCGCGGGACTATTTTCTTCATCCCGCCCGCCGAATTTCTGACCAATCCCGCCCGCTCCCGCAACGTATGCGTTACACTCCCGCTCGCATCCCGCAATATGTATGTCCACTCCCGCAAAACTCAGAGAATTTATTCCCGCACTGTAATAGAGATGCATTGATTTTGTATCGTCTCCCGTCCCGCAGGAAAAAAAAACACGTATTTGTATTGATATTATTAAAGAGATTCATGTCCCTCCTCCAGCCTCATTTTTCCATGCATTCCTCTTTTGTGTAATCTGCAACTTAATTATTAAATATATTTTCAGTAATCCTGTTCGGTTAAGTGTGCGTGTGTCCACGCGCAGACAGACGGCCTGAAGGAGTATGCAGGCTGCAGCCAGGGGTAGTTGGCCTGAAGCGCTGAACCAGCTGATAAAGCTGCAGGTCAAAGTCATTTGAATTTATGGAGGAGAAAAAACATTGTAATGGTTCAACAGAGCTGAAAATCTATGAATTTTTTCCTAACGGAAAACTACTTTTTTTTAGCTTCAGCCTTTTCCAGTTTTTGCTGTTTTGCGCCTCAGTTGGGCTTCAGCACGCAGATCTGAACACCATGCGTGTCTCACGATGAACCTCGTTTGTGGTTCTTCTCTGCTTTATCCATTAACATCATGTCTCTGCCTGGAAACCTGCTCCTTCCTATCCAGCGCAGTGTTGGCAGATAGAGTAACAGCTCTTTCATCCGTGTGCTGCGCTATAGAGCGCCCTGACTATCGTGTCAACCTATGATGACCGTATTTTGCGCTCTGTGTTGCACACTTTTAATGAGCAGCAGACCACTGAACATTTGTGCGTTTATTTACGGGTTCTTTCCAGTACAGCAGCGTACGTAGGCTCATACAGGTGGGTGTTTTCTAGGAAAACCGAACTCTCAGCGCTCATCTCTCTTCTCTTCCCTCTCTTTCATGCTGCTCTGCGCGCTCCCGCATGACGTCAGTCTTGCTCGACAGCGCTCGTTCCACCTGCTGGCCATTTACAGTACTACACGAGTTGTAATGAACCAACAACACTTCAAACAGTTTTAAAATTAACAAGGGGGTGGTTTATTTTCACTGTCCCTACATCTGTGTTGAATACACTGGGAGCGCGGGGAAAAACAACTCTCAACTGCAGAGGATGTGAACAGGTGAACAGGTAGAGAGGAAAAGCAGGTAGAGAGGCGGGGGAGGGGCTTTGGCTTTAAACTGTCAGAGAGATGGAAACACAGGCGTCAGATTCAGACGCAGCTTTCACTGCGGGAGTTAAAGCAGAGACTTTCTCTGGGATAATATTATGAACTCAAACATGGAAACATGATTACCAAGTAGAACTCTTCAAAATAATAAACCGGATCTCTCCACATTCTTCGTGTCTAGCATGCATTGATGCACGCATCGCTCCATGCAGCGATCAGACCATGACTTTAGCTCGTAGCTCCGCCCACACGCGACCGCGGTATCAGGCTTTAAAGAGCATAATTTCTAAGAGGCGGGGTGGAGCGTTGCACACCCTCAACAACAGGTTAGATGACAGTGGCCATTAGGCGTCTCTACCTGGTGCGTTCACGGAGCTTACATAAGAATCCAACAGCCGCACAGCCTAACGTGGTCCGCGCTAATAAATATTCATGAGATATCCATGGCAACACTGATCCCGCAGGTTTTTTTTTTGCCGCCCGCAGCACAATTCAAATCGCCCAATCCCGCGAGATTTGGGTTCCCAATGCAGCCCTCTACCCTACACTCTCATTCTGCAAGTACGATGATGGGAAATTCTTTAATTAATTTTTGCACTCCGTGCATTTTTTATCGTCCTTTTTTTGTTTTAAGAAATTAGCATATTCACCAGCTCAAACTTAGACATACGAGAGTTGAATATATATATATATATATATATATATATATATATATATATATATATATATATATATATATATATATATATATATATATATATATGTCTCACAAGGAAAATGGAAACAAGATCAGAAACTCGTGCGTTTACTTTGTTTGTTGATTTTCTCCAAGCAGAAATTCTTTTTTTTGATGATGCAGCCGTGTTACTTTTTTGTTGGATGTATAATCTTCATACGCCGTCATTAAAATCTCAGACTCCGTCTCACTTCCGTCTCAAGTGCAGCGCTTTCTTTTTTTCCCTCACGCGTTTCCATGGTGACTCCAGAAATCGGCGATCTGTTGAGAATGTCTTTATGTACACGACGTGCACGTGTATTAACCCAGGGTTACCAAGTCGAGCGTAATTACGCCAACTCATATCCGGTCTTCTGGAACCAACATACCCAGAGTAAGCAAGTTCAGGCGGATATCACCCAGAGTTCAGGCTTAAAGTCAGGCTAGTTTAAACATGCTTCCTGGAATATCCCCCAGGTCTCATCCGGCGCTGCGATGCCAAACCGGAGGTGTGCAAACAGGAAGTGGGCGGTGCCACTGGCCAAATGCTGCCCATGACGAAGTGAGGGCTGCTTGGCCTTTTATAGCGCCCCATGAGGCCACTGCTTGTAATGATCCTCCAAGCCACACCCGAGCCATTCAATCCTACCACAATCCTCCCCCACAAAATGCATCGTCGGCCCGACGATGATGCAAAACAAAAACAAAAAATCAAAAAGCGGACTACAACCATCGTCTAAAAGCAACCATAGCGGAGGTGCTTACAGAGGAACAAATTTGCCCTTCCCCTATAGCCCTAGGGAGCCTGTGAATGTTGGAATGGTGCCCAGCAGTGGGCCGTGAAGTGCGACGTACTGGTATGCAGCTTTGATCCAAGTCAGCTGGTAAGGTGACTCTGGACGTAGAGGATACAGCAGCTGCCACAGTCTCAGCCTCAGAAGAGACTGATTCAACCGGCCTAAGCTGCTGTTCGAGTCTGTTGTCCCCTACTGCCTCACTGGGGCAGTCCTCTCTCAGGATGAACCAGTCACCGGTCTCCATGTGGTCCTCTTGGGGTAGGGGGCGACTCGGTGGGGGGTGGCTCGAAGAACGAGCAGCCTGCACCTCGTCTTGTCCCTGCTTTACAACGGCCTTCAATAAGGACAGATGGACTTGCCGGGGTCTACAGGGGCCATCCCTGGGGGAAATGGTATACACTGAGGCCCCCTCCGTGGGTGCCTTCAATATTTTATGTACCCTGTGATCCCACAAATCCCTAAAGGGAGGGTCCCTTACCCCTTCATCATGAACCCTTTTCCTGCGATCAGCAGCAGCTCGCAGCTTCTCCCTGGTGCCCTTAAAAGCCAGTTCGAGCCGAGCCTTGTGTTCCTGGACCCACTCCTGGACAGTACCCCCCACTGGCTCCTGTACCCGGCCCAACAAAAAGTCGACCGGAAGCCTTGGCTCCTGTCCAAACATTAGAAAATAGGGTGACTCACCCGTTGACTGATGGGGAGTCGTATTATAGGAATACACAAGCTGCGGTAGGCACATGTTCCAGTCTCTCTTCCGGGACACTGGTAGAGTTCTTAGCAGGTCATGTAGGGTTCTGTTGAAGCGTTCACATTGCCCGTTACCCGTTGGGTGGTAAGGTGTGGTGCGAGATTTTTCTACTGCATAGAGGTCGCAGAGTTGATGGATTAGGGTGCTCTCAAAGCTCCGCCCCTGGTCAGAATGTATTCGGGCTGGCACGCCAAATTTGGAGAACCATTCTGTGACCAACACCTGGGCCACTGTTGATCCCGAGTGGCAACCGCCATGGTGTATTTACTAAAGATGTCAGTCATTACCAGAACATTCTCTATGCCACTAGCCGTGGGCTCCAGCACTGAAAAGTCCATGGCCAAAATCTTGTTGGGCCTGGAGGCCAGCAGATGACCCATGGGCGTGCGGGCTGCCGGGCGAGTCACCTTAGCCACCTGACACCGCTCACACTGACTGCACCAGTCTGCCACTGCCGATGACATCCCAGGCCAATAACAGCGTTGGCGCAGCAAGTCCAGGGTCCTGTCCACACCCTGGTGACCATGCTGTTGATGGACTGCTGTCAACACTTCCTCCCTGAGCGAGGCAGGAAGCAGGATTTGTAGTACTGACTCCCCTCCATAATCCCGAAAGTTCCTCCTGTACAGAACCCCACCTTGTTCAACCAGCCATCTCCACTGTCGGAGCAATGCTAGTGTGGGCGGAGACAACTGCTTATGCTCCTGTGGGTTTGGACGAGTCTGCCGTTCCCAGAAAGACAGAAATTGTTTCAGAACGGGATCAGCCCGTTGGAGTGAAGCCATGTCCGAGGGGCTGTGATGGGGCAGGGCAACCATAGTGGCTTGGGTCACACTGACATTCTCTGTCCGTTGCACCTGCTGCAACGACTGGGGCAAGCTGCTGCCTGCAAGACCATCCTTCCAGGCCTGCATGTCTGGGGAGTGCTGCCTGGACAATGCGTCCGCGTTTCTGTTGCTGCGCCCTGAACGGTACCTAATTTCAAGGTCAAACGCTGCCAGCTGAGCTGCCCACCACTGCTCCATGGCACCAAGCTTAGCAGTGGACAGATAGCTGAGGGGATTGTTGTCGGTGTAAACCACGCATTTCTGTCCCAGAAGGTACTCCCTGAATTTCTCAGCGACAGCCAATTTAAGTGCCAAAAATTCCAATCTCATGGAGCTGTAATTCATTGGGTTCCTCTCGGTAGGCCGCTAGCCTCGACTAGCGTAGGCTATTGGCCGCACCCTACCTTCTTGTTCTTGGGAAAGAACGGCTCCAAGGCCTCCGTTGCTAGCATCGACCTCTAAGATAAAAGGGCGGGAGAAGTCCGCATACGCCAGCACTGGTGTTGTAGTCAGCTTAGCCTTTAAAGCCTCAAAGCTGCGCTGGCATTCGTCCGTCCAGTGGTTCTTTACACCCCGTGCAGACTTTTTTCTGACCTTGTTCCCCTCCAGCTGACAAGGCAGAACACAGGACTGGACTCAGATGCAGAGTTTAAGGATTTAATTTCTTGAATCAAGAGAGAAGCTTGCTTTGGCAGGTGAAAGCACATGACAAACAGGCACAGGACAAAGGGAAACACAGGCTATAAATACATGAGGAGGAGAGGCACAGGTGGGAATGATCAGGGATGATGAGGCAGACACAGGTGTGGGGAGCAGACACAGCAGGAAGGGGAAGGTCTGGAACAAGAGGTAGGTTAGACTCTCAAAACAAAACAGGAAACCCCACACGAGACAACAGGAAACTTGACGAGACATGACAGAACCCCCCCCCTTAAGGACCGACTCCTGACGGTCCAGGAGCCCCAGACCTAAAGAAATCCGTCAGGAGCGACCTGTCCACAATAAAGCGTTCTGGAATCCACTGTCGCTCCTCCGGACCGTATCCCTTCCAGTCCACCAGAAACTGGCGACCCCGGCCCCGCTTCCGGACAGCCAGAATCTTCTCCACCGTGTACACCGGACCACCCGCCACCATTCTGGGCGGAGGGGGTGGCTACGAGGGAGGCATCAGGGAACTGTCTATCACCGGCTTCACCTTGCTGACATGGAATGTGGCATGGACCCGGAGGGACCGGGGCAGCCGAAGGCAGACCGCTGCTGGGTTGATGACCTTGGAGACGCGAAACGGACCCACGAACCTTGGAGCCAATTTCCGACTTGGAACGTGCAGGTTGAGGTCCTTGGTCGAGAGCCAGACCTTCTGACCGGAACGGTAGGTGGGAGCGGGACGCCTTCGGCGGTCAGCGGCTGCCTTGACCCTGTCCTGTTGTTGAACTAGGACCTGCCGGGCAGCCTCCCAAATGCGACGGCAGCGGCGGACCAGGGCGTGGATCAACGGAACTGCAACATCGGGTTCCAAGGCTGCAAACAGGGGTGGCTCGTAACCGAAGACACACTTGAAGGGCGAGATGCCGGTAGCTGAGGTGGGCAGGGTGTTGTGCGCATACTCAACCCAGATCAAGTGCCTGCTCCATGTTGAGGGGTTCTGAGAGACCAAGCACCGGAGGCCGGTTTCCAGCTGTTGATTGAGACGTTCAGTCTGGCCATTGGATTCGGGATGGTAACCCGAGGTCAAGCTGACCGTGGCACCGATGAGCCGGCAGAACTCCTTCCAGAACCGGGACACGAATTGAGGCCCCCGATCTGACACAATGTCCTTCGGGAAACCGTGGTACCTCACAATTTGGTTCATGATGATCTCTGCCGTGCCTTTAGCTGAAGGCAGTCTAGGCAGGGCGATGAACTTGACCATCTTAGAGAACCTGTCCACGACCATAAGAACAATGGTGTGACCATGTGAGACAGGAAGGCCGGTGACGAAGTCCATGGAGATGTCCGCCCACGGTCTGGAAGGTACAGGAAGGGGTTGTAGGAGCCCCATGCGACGACTGGTGGAAGACTTGTTCCTGGCACAGACTGAACAGGCAGAAACGTACTCCCGGACCTCCGGCTCCATGCGAGGCCACCAGAACCTCCGAGAGATGGCATGCATGGTCCGCCTTACTCCCGGATGACAGGAAAGCAGTGAGGTGTGGGCCCAGTGGATCACCCTAGAGCGCAGTGTTGGGGGTACAAATAGGCGATTCCTTGGGCAACCACTGGGCGTTTGCACCCCACTGTTAGCCTGCATTACCTCAGATTCTATCTGCCAAGACACCGCTCCAACCACACAAGTCAGTGGAAGAATAGGTTCAGGTTCTTTGGCAACAGGCGCAGGGTCGAACTGACGAGACAGGGCATCCGGCTTGACGTTCTTGGACCCCGGCCTGTAAGAGAGGGAAAAAGAAAAACGATCAAAAAAGAGTCGCCATCGGGCCTGGCGAGCATTAAGTCTCTTGGCAGTCCTGATACACTCAAGGTTTCTATGATCGGTCCAGACAATGAAAGGGTGCTCCGCACCCTCCAGCCAGTGCCACCACTCCTCCAGAGCCACCTTGACCGCCAACAGCTCCCGGTTGCCGATGTCGTAGTTGCGTTCAGCCTGCGAGAGGCGCCGGGACAGGAACGCACAGGGATGGACCTTCCCATCCAGCTCCGACCGCTGTGATAGGACAGCCCCTAACCCTTCATTGGAGGCGTCAACCTCCACGATGAACTGACGGTGTGGATCAGGCATAATGAGCAGTGGAGCTGATGTGAAGCGGCGTTTCAGCGCCCAGAAAGCGGTCTCGGCCGCAGGCAACCACCGGTACTGCACCCGTGGGGACTAGAGGGCATAGAGGGGTGCTGCAATGGAGCTAAAACCCCGGATAAAGCGTCTATAAAAGTTTGCAAAGCCTAGGAACTGCTGCAGCTTCTTTCGGCTGTCAGGTGTCGGCCAGTCCCTGACTGCGCTGACCTTGGCTGGATCCATCTTTACCACCCCTGCTGACACAACAAAACCTAGGAAGGCGACGGTGGAAACGTGGAACTCACTCTTTTCGACTTTGACGTAAAGGTGGTTATCTAGAAGTCGCTGGAGGACTGCGGAGACATGGGAGACATGAGAGTCCAGGTCCCAGGAGTAAATCAAGATGTCATCCAAATAATCATACACAAAATGATCCAAGAAGTGCCTGAGGACATCATTGATCATGGCCTGGAAAACGGTGGGGGCGTTAGTGAGTCCAAAGGGCATGACCAGGTATTCATTGTGGCCTCTTGGGGTGTTGAACCCTGTTTTCCACTCGTCCCCCTCTCTGATCCTGACCAAATGATAGGCGTTACGGAGATCGAGCTTAGTAAACACCCTGGCCTGCTGGAGCTGGTCGAAAACAGAGGACATGAGCGGCAATGGATATCTGTTTTTGACGGTTATGTTGTTGAGCGCGCTGTAATCTATGCAGGGTCGAAGGGTCTCATCCTTCTTTCCGACAAAGAAGAACCCGGCACCAGCTGCGGATGAGGATGGACGAATGAGACCCGCTGCCAGAGATACGTCAATGTATTTATTAAGCGCCTGACGTTCCGAAGCTGAGATTGAATACAGGTGTCCTTTAGGAATGATGGATCCCGGAACCAGGTCGATGGCGCAGTCGTAGGGGCGATGGGGTGGAAGGCTCAGAGCCCAGGATTTATTGAAGACCTCAGACAGATGATGGTAACATGAGGGTATTGTGCTCAGGTCAGGGGCCTCTGGACCTGGAGCAGAACGAACAGGAACAGGGTTATTGTCTATGATGGTTCGTTTACCTGCAGCATGGGGACTTTTGTGTCCATCACATCCTGGCCCCCACTCTAGTATTTTCCCGGTCGCCCAGTCCACCCGGGGATTGTGCTCGCACAGCCAAGGAAATACCAGAACCAGCTTCCTAGAGGAGCCCTCAAACAGGTGGAAAGACATGATTTCTGAATGGTTTCCTATGGACAGTTTGAGGGGTTCTGAGACATGAGTGATATTAAAAAGACCCCTCCCATGGAGGCCCCGGGCCTGGATGGGTCTGTCCAGAGGCTGTGGCTTAAGACCTAAGCCGACTGCCAGCTTCCAGTCCATTAGGCTGACATCAGCCCCGGAGTCAATGAGAGCTACGAGAGCTGTGGAGGAGCCGTGGTGTGTCACCACTAATGACGTGAGGCTCCGTGTGCGTCCGTCCATAGCGGAGATCTGACTCACCGTTGCTGCTTTTTTTCACGGGGCAGGAGAAAACGGGATGACCAATCTCCCCACAGTAGAAGCACCGGCCCTCCTGCAGGCGTCGCTGTCGTTCCTCCGCCGAAAGTCGTGTCCTTCCCACCTGCATGGGCTCTTCACAGCTGTCCGCCGTGACGGAGGGATGCGGGTCGGCTGAGAATCGGCGGTGGTTTCGTCTTTCCGCGGATTCAGCCCCGCGGATTCAGCTGCCGCGTCGGGAGACGAGTTCATGGAGTCGGTTATCCGTGCAGATGGCGAGAGCGATCAGAGAGTCGAGACCCTGAGGTAAGTCCAACGGAATGAGCTGCTCCTGAATGCGCGGAGCCAGCCCTTTCATGAAGACATCATACAGCGCCACCGAGTTCCACCCGCTCTTGGCTGCTAGGGTGCGGAATCGGATGGCGTAATCGCAGACAGAGTTCCCCCCTTGGCGTATGATGGTGACCTCACGGGCTTTATCCCGGCTGGTTGACACCGGGTCGAAAGTGTTCTGAAGCGCCTCCTGGAAGGCGATGAGAGATGAGCAGAGCGGGGAGTCGCGAGCCCACTCAGCCATGGCCCATGCACGAGCCCTCCCCGCTAGATGGGAGATCATGAAGGCGATTCTGGCTCTGTCAGAAACGAAGGCATGGGGTGAATGTTCATAATGAATAGAACAATCAGTGAGGAAGGGCTTACACAGTCCAGGTTCTCCAGAGTAACGATCGGGAGGGGCGAGCTTGATTTCCTGGCTCCTGACAGGCATGGAGGTAGGAGGAACTTGGATGGAAGCAGAGGGTCCTGGAGGAGGGTTTGTCCAGGGGAAACTTGAACAGAGGTCTTGAACTTGGGTAGAGACCTGAACCATATGAGACGCCAGGGCCTTCTGGAAGTCCTCCTGTTGAGAAAGGCGGGCTTCCAGGCATTGCAGGATGGATGTTAAACTACTGCTCTCTGCTGAGTCCATTCTGGCCTGTTTGTGCTGACAAGGCAGAACACAGGACTGGACTCAGATGCAGAGCTTAAGGATTTAATTTCTTGAATCAAGAGAGAAGCTTGCTTTGGCAGGTGAAAGCACATGACAAACAGGCACAGGACAAAGGGAAACACAGGCTATAAATACATGAGGAGGGGAGGCACAGGTGGGAATGATCAGGGATGATGAGGCAGACACAGGTGTGGGGAGCAGACACAGCAGGAAGGGGAAGGTCTAGAACGAGAGGTAGGTTAGACTTTCAAAACAAAACAGGAAACCCCACACGAGACAACAGGAAACTTGACGAGACATGACACCAGCTCTGCCACTAACCGGTGCAGTGGTGCAGCCAACTTGGCAAATCCCTCCACAAAACGTCTATAATAGCTGGCAAAGCCAATAAACGATCGCAGCTGGAATACTGTAGTAGGGGGCTCCCAATTAGCCACCGCTTCCACCTACCCAGGGTCTGTAGAGACCAAAATCAAATGACCCAGATAATGCACCTGGTGCTGAAAAAAGGCACATTTGGCGAGCTTAACCTTAAGCCCTTCGAGCTGCAGCCTCTCAAGCACCAGCTCTAATCGCTCCAGGTGCTGCTCGATTGTTGAAGAAAAGACAATGATGTCATCCAGGTACAAGAGCAAGGACTGACCTTGTTGCTCGCCAAACATTCGCTGCATCAGCCTTTGAAAGGTGGGCGTTGCAAAGGGCATGCGATTCCACTCAAAAAGGCCAAATGGTGTGCAGAACGCGGTCTTAGGGCGATCTGCCTCTGCCACCGCCACCTGATGGTAACCGCTGGCTAAGTCCAGAGTGGAAAACCAACAAGCTCCTGACAAAGCATCCAAGGATTCCTCTATTCGAGGAAGGGGAAAAGCATCCTTCCTAGTCCTACTATTCAACTGCCTGTAGTCCACGCAAAGCCGGAGACCCCCATCTTTTTTGCGGATCAATACGATTGGGGACGCAAAGGGGCTGCTGCTCTCACGAATCACCTGAGACTGGAGTCAATTGTTAATATGCTCCTTAGCTGCCACATAATCCGATGGAGGAATGCGCCTATAGCGCTGCCGGACTGGAGCATCATCCACCAACAGAATCTCATGAGTGATTAGGCTTGTGCAACCCAGGTCACCCTCATGCATTGAAAAGACAGTTAAATACTTCTCTAGGAGGGCCCGGACCTTCTCCTGCTCTACCGCCGAAAGTGCAGAGAGGTCTACTGACTCAAGATGAGCAAGAGGCAGGGTGGATGCTGCATGAGCAGCCACCACAGCGGCCTCTGATGGTACCTCAGTCACTTCCTTGGGCAAACTCACCACTCCAGCTGGAGCCAGCGTGCCTACCAGAGTACGTGGGTGGAGCCTCACAGCGGTGGACCCCACGTTGATGATCGGGATGTAAGCATTCCCCCTTTCCACTTTTACAAGCGATGGAGTTGCTAAAAGGCCAGCAGGGAGAACTGAGCTACATGGCTCAAATAACACTGCTGAACCAGCACAGTGCTCTGAACAAGTGGCAGCAACGATAGCCAGGACACCACCAGAAATCCAACGAGCCTTTCGACCACGTGTCCTTACATTAAACACGGTGGGGGTTCCCGTAGCTTGAGCTTGCTGGCACTGTTTCAGGGCCCTAAAAATTACATCTGGGGCTGTGGACACCTCAGATTGTCCAAAAAGAGCACTGCCATACTGGGCAAAGAGCTCTTGGTAACAGCGCTGGATGATGTTCATCCCCAAAACGCCCGGTGCCTGTAAAGGTCCTCCCCCGAGAATATCTTTAACTACCAGCACACCACATTGTGGCAATAACTTGCCAATAATTTATAGGTGGGCATGGGGGGTCGCGACCCCCCATGCCCACCTGTAAATGAGGACAAGATGCCAGAAGTCCATCAAACTCCCCCCTGGAGCCAGAGGTTGCCCCCTCTGAGCTGTGGCTCAACAACTCGGTGGGCATTAGTTTTTCGCCGGTGATGGGCCGTTATCCCTCTGGCGGAACCGTTGGGCAGCAGAAACTGGGCCGGCCAAGCCAGCCACCCGAATACTGTCGCAATCCTGGGCAAAAATGCCCAGGCTGTTGACACCTTCTGCAAATAATGGGAGCACGACGAGAGGGACGACTGGCCTGGCTAGGATTCTGCAGGCGCAGCAGGTCTTGAGACATCTGGAGGATCTGTTCTTGTTGCAGTCTTAACATCTCCTTTATCTCTGTTAGTTCTGAAACCGGGGGAGCTGATTGGGAGCTACCCCCAACGCCGCCCTGGAACCCGGGAACTGAGAAGCTACGACTCTGCACGCCTCCAGAGAGACCCTCCCGCTCCCATTGCATTGCCTCACACCTAACCTCCAGCAACGTAGCGGTGGGCTGCCGCCGCACAAACTGCTTCAATTCACGGCGCAGGGTGCAGTCAAAAACATGCTCAACAAATTGATCCCGCAGCAAGATCTCTGCGTTTGGAACACCACTAGGTGCAGCTCCCTTAACTGATGCCATAAGGCTCATTAGAGCCAGGGAGAATTCTTGCAGCGTCTCACCTTCCCGCTGGCGACGAGAGAAGAAAGCCTCCTGCAAGGCAACATAAGAGTCAGTGCAGCCATATAGTTCCTGCAGCACTGCAATGACCCTCGCTGGGTCCTCTCGGTCAGGGCTAGGGCGATATTTAAAAAGTCCTCCGTCGCTCAGGCTCAGAGGCAGCTGAGGAGCACCCGGGCCCGGCAGAACCCTGGTCAGAGTCCACAGGGATTCTGGACACGAGCAGTGACAGTTCCTTAAAATATTTCTAAAATTCAATATAAAAAGCAGCAGCTGTTCAGCCCGTGGGATCGTCAGAAAGTCCCCGGCGCTGCAAGAACAACAAACATTACAAAAATAAAACAAAAACAGCTTAAAGGCAAACGCAGGACTTGACCCTCGCCGGCTTACCAGACACACTGTTCGTCACCTGGGAGCAGCGCTCAATTGCAGAGGCTGTATTTTGCACCAAATCTGTGCCTGCAGGTCTCATCCGGCGCTGCGAGGCCAAACCGGAGGTGTGCAAACAGGAAGTGGGCGGTTCCACTGGCCAAATGCTGCCCATGACGAATTGAGGGCTGCTTGGCCTTTTATAGCGCCCCATGAGGCCACTGCTTGTAATGATCCTCCAAGCCACACCCGAGCCATTCAATCCTACCACAGAGGCATTTTTTCAGTAAAGATTAAAGTAGACACTTTCTAAAATGGAATTAAGGAAGAACAGAGTAAAACTTCTCTTGGTGAAAAGTGGAAGTCAATGAGCTGCATTATTCAAAGACACAGGAAGACAATTGTTCAAGAACTCTGGCCTTTAAAAGAAATGAGAACATATAGATGCAGATTATGGAACTCAGTAATGGATTCATTCACTTTTACAATCTTTAAGGAAATAATATTTGCTGCTATTGTTTAATAGTATTTACATTTGTGGACATCACATTTCTGGTTGTCTAGACTACAGTGCTATTTTTTCTCTCTGAGTGCTTAGAAGAACATTATAATGTTACTCACTATTAAAATATTTAAACTAACACCTATAATGTGGACTGAAATATGCAGAGAAACTACAAAATAAATGAAAGAAGATGTTTCAAGTAAGTCTGAAGTGATTTTAATTTTCATTTTTTACATTTTATTTTAAGGTCAAATTCATTCATATTACAGATTTCCACAGTTCACACATCACAAAAGACACAACTGATTAAAATTTTATTTGAAAAAGAAGCAAAAAACAGTAACAGATCAAGAAAAATATAACATATATTATACACATGATAGAATATTCATGCATTTCCAGCTATTTACTTTTTATATTTTCCAGCATCATTGACTTAACGTGATATTTACTGCTTTGTATATGTTTTATCTTCTGCCTCATGAGCTCAATTCCACCAAATAATTTGTATTTCCAGCTGTTCAAGTGTAGAATAGTGGCTCATTTACATTCTCAATATTTCAGTAAAATAATACTTCTCTCCATGTCAGCCCATATAGACTTTATGACTGGATTTCATTTTCTTCCATAATCATTTAAAAAATAACAAAATTAAAAACACATTACAGGAACAAAAATGATTTATTAATGGAGAAAAGACACATTAACCTTAAAAAGTTTTTACAAAAACATTTCACGTACATTTAAAACTCTTACAGTATAAACTTTGAAATTAAAGTAAAGTAAATCTATTCATTGGTAAAATTGTCTTCAGTGGAGCAAAGACAGAAGAACAAATTGACATATTAACAATACTTTAATTTAAGGATAAATCAAAATGATTGTCAAGCTCTATCTTGGAGTTTGGCTTCAGTTTTTCTCTATTTTTTATTTCACTTTAACTTTCATGAAGATAACTTTAGTTTCTAAATCATCTCTGGGTCCATGTTGTAAAATGTCACCATCATACCTATTTTCTGCTTTTTGTTTTTTACAATTTCTAATTAGAACAGCGATCAAAGCAACAATAATTAGGAGTGGAAACAGTCAAGCGACTACAGCCACATAAACTGATGATATGAATTTGTCCAACATTTCCCCGTTAGAAATGTATACTGCACCGTTACAAGCAGTGATGGATTTAACCTTCTCAGTTCCAGACTTTACATGTAATGTCTCCAAAAATCTGTCCATGTATGATGATGGAAACATTAAACACACTGGATCTATCAGATGTGTCTCTGTTCAGGGACTGACTGTGTTTGTTTGATTGTAAAAGTGAGAAACCATTCAAAGTCAGAGTGAGCTCTGCTTCATCTCCCTCATAGAAGCAGGTGACTTTCTGCTGTTCTGGTGACAAACACTGCTGAGACACCGTTAACACAGACACAGGAGCTGCAAGAAATAAAATATATTCAAGTTAAAACATCAGCAAGAACAATGGAAAAAGTTTCTTTAAAATCTCATTAAAGTAACAAAGACAGTCCTAAATTCAGAATATAAGCTACAGTTTCTGGCTTACATGAAAAACCATTATTGTCTTTTTATTCATTCATTCATTTTCTACACCGTTTTTCCCTTTCGGGGTCATGGGGCTGCTGGAGCCTATCCTGGCCACTTGTGGGCGAAGGCAGGGGGCACCCTGGACAGGTCGCCAGTCTCTCGCAGGGTAGAATGTCCTCAATCACACACGCATTCACTCTCACACTCACGGACAATCTAGAGTTGCCAATTAACCTATGAAACATGTTTTTGGATGGTGGAAGGAAGCCGGAGATTCCGGAGAGAACCCACGTAGGGGAGAACATGCAAACTCCACACAGAAAGGTCCCCCATTGGGGTTGTGTTTTCATGTCCCCCAGCCGGGACTTGAACTGGGGGCCTTCTTGCTGTGAGGCAAGAGCGCAAACCACTGCGCCACCATGCAGCCCTTGTCTTTTCATACAACAGTTAATCTAAAATAGGATTTTGCTATAAAATATACACACAGGATGAAAGTATAATAATTTTTGTTTATGAAATATTTTCTTTTCTAAGGTAATGTCTCCCTTCAAACTTTTGTGAAAAAAAATAATCAGTTTGATTGAATTGTATTGAGTTCAATTTTGATTTTCCTCTAAAGTTATAATTCAAAGTTCTTGATATGTAAATGCACTTACAGACACACAATAATACATGTGTGTGCGTGCACATTTCAGCTGCAGCCGGAAGGCTAAACTGTTTTTAGTTTACATTTCATTCAGCAGAAAAATAATCTTTTTTCTTTCAATTCAGGAAATAAAATTATTAAATAGAGAAATGATAAATAAAAAAAAATAAAAACTATTTGAGTTCATGTCTTGTGTTTCTCAAAGATAAAGTTCAGTAACAAGAACAATTTATATTTTTTTTCTTACTGGAAATAGAGTTTTATTTTCAAGTCAAAAATATAAATTTGAGAACAAATTTACAAAAAAATATGAAATAATAAAAATATGTTTTTCTTACCAAGTAGTCTGAGATTCACTCTAGACTTTCTCAGTTCTGTTCCATTAGAGCCAAACTCCTGAAGGGTGTAAACTCCAGCATTTGTCTTTGAGACATTGTTCAATTTGATTGTTCCATTAACATATGGGTGATCAGTTATCACTTTTCCATTTTGGTCTATCTGGAAGATTATGGACTCGTTGTGTTTTAGGATCTTCTTGCCACTATGGTATTTGAATGACAGATAAAAATGAACAGATTTTCCATCTGCAGTGAAACATGAAGTTTCCTTTGATTCATTAAAGCTGCAATCTGTAAAACCTGGAAGACACAAAGATAAAAAAAAAACATTCATTTAGCAATAAATATGTTATTTTAAAACTTATAGTTTAACATTGAAATATTTTACAGAACTTTGGTTAATTCAAAATCTGTCTGTTTTTCTTGAAATATTAGACTTTCTTCAAAAGTATAATTTCACACTAAAATGTACCTTTTCCAAAAGATCCTGTTAGCAGAGCTGCTGTGATCAAGGAGATGAGAATCATTATGACTGGAAAGAAAAAACACACATCAACATGTAAAACCTGTATGTTATGTATTCATTTATCTTTAAAAAAGTCCGTAGTTATACTTACATCTTCACTCTAGTTCTTGGGTAAAGGTCAAAATCACCAACGATATGTCACCGAGGAGTGAAGGTGTTTCACTCTTTGACTGACAAGACTGAATGGAGCAAACAAAGAATGGTATGTGTGTGTGGGGGTGTGTGTGTGTGTATGCGTGTGTTTGTGTGTGCGCGTGTGTGTTTGTGTGGCCAGCCTCTCTGCTAAGAACGACAGAAGTGTGTGTGTGGTTTTCTAAGTGACAAAAACAGTTGGTCATCAAGGCCGTTACAACAAAAACTTTCTCTAACACCTTCTGTGTGCAGCTTTCTTCTGGAATAATAATGTTAAATGCATGTTTGTGATATTTTAATGAAAGCAAACAGGAAGTAACAGACAAGTTTCCTGAACACAGCTGATCGTCTGAGAATCTTACACTTTAGCATTAAAAATCTGTCTGTAATAGTTTAAAAACAACATCATCTCCTAACTTTTACAAAGACAGAAATATCTAAACCATTCTCATGTGTGGAACGTTAAACAGACCACTTGTCTTTCTTTATCACCACCTTAACCACAGCGCTTTTTGAATCACACTTAAAGCTGTGAAAAGTCCTTATCAAAACACCTAAACATGCAAAAAGTTTCCCTTTATTCATGTTCAGTTTCTTTACTCATATGCTATTTAAAAGTCATACAAAATAATTTGTTAATGTATACAGTCTATTTTGAACCTCCTGTGTGTTTCTAAAGTGAAAAATGTAGAAGCATCCATCCATCTTCAGAACCTGCTGAATCCCTTCTGGGGTCATGGGGTTGCTGGAGCCAACCCAGTTCCAGTTGAGCAAAGGCCCTGAACAGGTCTTCAGTCTGTTGCAGGGCCTCACACTCATGCACAATTAGAGAAAGTGATTAACATATGAAGCATGTTTTTAGACTGTAGAGGAAGCTGGAGTGCTCGGAGCAAATCACACATGCATGGGGAGAACATGCAAACTCCACTCAAAAAGATGGCAGCCAGGACTGAAACCAGGGCCCTCTCACTGTGAGGCCAGAGTGCTACACCACCATGCAGCCCAGGTTAGAAGCAATGATTTGAAACATTTCCTCCAGCCATCATTTTAAATCCACAATGTTGAGTGTTTGCTTTTCATTTGTAAGATGATTTATGATGATGTCTTTTTTTTCTTTTCTTTAATTATTTCAGGAAAAACATTTGATGAAGAGAAAAAGGTTTAGGTCACTGAAATATGTGATGAACTTTCTTTCTTCTGTTTTTAATTGTTTATGGTCTCATTTACACTCGTGGTTTCCATTGCAGACCACCACTGGACTCTATAGTTCCTGCTCGTGCCCCTTGGTCTCTGTAACGCCCCCTCTGTGTTGCAGGCGTTTGTCAACGACGTCTTCCAGGACATGCTGCAACGCTTCGTTACCGTCTACGTTGACGACATCCTTATCTACTCTGACATGTTGGAGGAGCATGTTGCACATGTTGCAGATGTTACAGTGGCTGATCAAACATAACCTGTATGCTAAAGGAGAGAAATACGCGTTCCACAAGACCTCTGTTGCTTTTCTGGGTTATGTGATCAGTGTTAGGGGGCGTGACAGTAGAACAGGGCAAGATGGAGGCGGTGCTGCAGTGGTTACAGCCAACTACAGTGAAGGAGGAGCAGCAATTCCTCTGGTTCACAAACTTCCACCAGCATTTCATTCATAGCTTCAGCTCAGTGGCAGCTCCTCTCACCTGAAAGGCGCTCCCAAGCGACTGCTCTGGACCCCGGCGGCCGCTCAACCATTCTGAAAGCTGAAACAGTGCTTTACCTGGACATCCATCCTTCATCACCCAGATCCAGCCAGCCAGTTCATCAGACTGGTACTGTTAGGTTGTAAGGGGCTGTAAGCTAGCAGGAGAGAGTGTAAACAAAGGCATGATGAAGTACTGCCACTCTGCTAAAACTCTTTCAGAAAACGGCACAGGTGTTTGGATTTTGCCTAAAGCGGCATAATTATAATTAAAAGACCACTGGAAACACTTTACAATAGATCAACAGATGATTGGAGTGGTAATAAACATGAATCATTGGATCCTCAGTCTTGGCTGTGTTAAGCTTGGGGTTATTGTTCTTTGGCCTTTGAACAAACGTCTTGATCAGCTCCCTGTACTCCTCCTCATTCCCCTTCTTTATCCCACAATCACAGAATCATCAGAATACTTTTGAATGTGACAGACCCTGGAATTGTGTTGAAAGTCTACTTTATAAAGAGTAAACAAGAACAGAGCCAAGCCTGTCCCCTGTGGAGCCCCTCATCACTCAACAAACATTCAGCATGGATCTCCAGTGGTGTCTCTTAGGGTCCGTCAGCAAATGAACAAGTGCATGAGATGGAGAAGATTTTAGATAAAACCTTAGGCTAAATGCTTTGCAAAAAGAAAGAAATACTGTCGTGGCTAGCTTGTCGAGACAGACCCAGACGCTGGAACCTGGAAGGAAGACACAGGTGAGTTAATGAGTGAGTAATAAAGTTTATTTCTCTTGGTTCAGTGTGGTAGATGGCGTAGCAGGAGACCAAATGGTGGCTAGTGGCGTGACTGAAAGTTTTGCAGAGGCTCGTGGCGAGACTGGAGGTAGGCTGAGGCTGGAGGCGTGACTGGAAGATTCTCAGAGGCTTGGCTCCTGGAGAGTAGATGACTCAGTTGACCACTCGTGGTAACGATGTCCTGAGGATGAGGGAGAGAGCGAGACTTAGGCAATGGCAAGAGTACATGAACTAGAAAACTAGCGACCAAACTATACACCACCACCAAAGGAGAAGATTTCATGTAATCTATGGACACCGGTGAAGATCACAAATCATTGAAGAAAAAAGGTCCAGCGCACAGCCTAGTGGGTCTAGATGACCCAACTCCCTACGTTAAAGTGCCTAAGATAGCACAAGGGTTACAAAAATAAACAGCTATTACTGCCATTCTATTTGTTAAAATAACCATTCTTTCTCTGATGCCTTTTTTAACATGTTCTTGCTAATCTGATTTTTTTTCCACGATGTTTCTTTTTAATCACAAGCTGTTCAAGTTATAAAATGAACCACTAGGATGCCTCAATAAAAGCATGTTGGCCACTGTAGTTGCCATAGAAACATTGATTTAAACTCAGACCAATCACTGTCATCTGGCTCCAACATGGAAGAATAATGGTAAGTGAAGGTGAGGCATTTTCTATGGGTGACGTTACATTCTCTCCATCCAGTTCTCTTAGAAAGTCAATGAGTAAATAGTGGGAACCCTAAACAGAGAAAGAAATGATCTTTGTTATCAATTCTGCATCAGGATGAAATGTCCCAGAACTTGTCATAAAATATAAAACTATTAAAAATGTCTTGATGGTAGTTTTTTAATCTGAAAATCAGCAACATTTATAAAAAGCAGTGTCAAAATTGCTTAAGCGTAAAATATTAAATAAAAATACACTTTAAAGAATTATAAAAACAAGTGATGCATCAATTTCTTGCATTTTATTAGTTTTTAACATCTGGTACATCATTCTCTACATGTGCAGTCAATGGAAACATGTCAACAAGTCAAGAAATGTGACAAAGCAAAAGTGGCTGCTGGCAGTAAACCTAACCAAGATCTGAGGATTTGCATCCGTGTGGTTAGCAGCCTCACCATTCAGCCAGCAAACACATCTAACCACTCACATCCCAGCACACCATCTCAGCTTCAGCTATTGAGCTTCATCCAAAAAACAAAGAAAGGAGAGCATTTAGAGAGAAAGTATTTTATTCACTATACAAAGTACATTCTTGTTACAATGATAATACAATTGTTACGGTCTTGAGTGAGATTAAGAACCTTGAGATGAAAAAATTCATGTCTAACCTTTGACAGCTGAGCAGATTTGGTTTGAAAGCAAGAAACTTAAAGGCGGCAGCAGAAAAACCACTGACGCTTCAGCAAAAGATACAGATACTCATGAAGAAACATTTAACATGACTGAAATATTTATTTAAACATGTGTCCATAAATTCCAGCAAAAATAGACAATAATGAAGAGACTACTATGGTTTATGTAGCTGTAAGATGGAAAAAGTTATTTATATTTCTGCTTTGGAAAGTAAAGGTTTTGATGGCCTTAAAGAAAAGAAAAACACTTCAAACTAATTGTTGTTTTCATATTTTCTATAAAGATGATCATTTTATTTATAGAAAGCTTTTTTATTGCATTTTATTGGATGAGAAGTTAAAACACAAAAAGACATTGTTAGGTAGGGTGGTTCCATGCGTTTTCTCTTATCATATGTTTTTGTTAAAATTGTTAAATGTTTTGCAGTAATTAGAAGAAAAGTTTCCTGAAAATAGCAGCTGAGCTGATCACAACAAAATATAAAAAGCTTTTAAAATAATGATAATGTGGTTAAACTACAGAAATCCATTTGCAATAGTAAGTAAGCATTTTTAAAGTTATTGATGCAGAATCTTAGATTAACATTTTATCATCTAATATCATTTGACTGTAAAAAAAAAAACATCCTAAACATAGCCATATAGGAAAAGTGTTTTTGTCTTTACATTTTCTATCATAAAATTACTGATTACGACTTTTCTCTCAAACATTTTTGTGTACACAACATTTAAATTAAATTGTGTGTTTTGTGTTTTTGTGCTGCCAATTTATTAGAAATCTTTAAATTTCAGCTTTTAGTGTCTTATTTTATTTTGGGGCTTTTAAGCAAACAAAACTGTAAACTATGAATTAAGGCAAATTTTATGGGTAAATGTACAAAATAAATGGAGTTAAATATATTTATTTACTATAAAAGAGGAATGAAAAACTTACAAAGGATTTAATAATAGAAAGATGCATTTTTAGTATAAAAAATGACCTTGAAAAAGTAAAATAAATCAAATTAGCACAATGTTTAACTATTCGTCAGTGAAGAAGCAGAACAGAATGAAGATTTTACAACAAAAATACTTTTTTATTAGCAGAACAAAAAATTATCGTTGGGCGCTGCGTTGTTGCCTGGCTTCAGTTTTTCTATTCTTTTTTTTTATTTTGACGTCTGCGTAGATAACATCAGCTTGTGCTTCTCCTGAAAAAATACAGACTTTTAATAGACTGCTATGATACACATTCTTTACTAAATACTTTACTAGTGACTTACCTGCATTAACTGCTGCTGCTCTTCGTTTTGGACAAAGTTTTGTTAAAGTGGCGATCAAAGCAGCAAGAAGTAAGAGAGAGACAAATGCAGCAACTGCGGCCACATAAACTGGTTGAAAACCTGAAAGACATAAAACATTGGATTTAAAACAAACGGTTGATTTGAATTTGTCCAACATTTCCCCGTTAGAAATGTATACTGCACCGTTGCAAGCAGTGATGGTTTTAACCGTCTCATCTCTGCTGACATTGTTCCAGACTTTACATGTAATGTCTCCAAGAAGATGTCCATGTATGATGATGGAAACATTAAACACACTGGATCTATCAGATGTGTCTCTGTTCAGGGACTGACTGTGTTTGTTTGATGGTAAAAGTGAGAAACCATTCAAAGTCAGAGTGAGCTCTGCTTCATCTCCCTCATAGAAGCAGGTGACTTTCTGCTGTTCTGGTGACAAACACTGCTGAGACACCGTTAACACAGACACAGGAGCTGCAAGAAAGAAAATATATTCAAGTAAAAAGAATATTATTTAAAGTTTATTTTATCTTTTATTAAAGTAACAAAGACAGTCCTATATCCTGAATGTATAATATAAGTAAGAAAGCTACAGTTTCTGGTTTACACGGAAAACCATTTTCTATAAAAATAAAAAAAAAACAGTTAATTTCCTGTTTTTTTATTGATTACAAAGAAAATGGAAACTGCAGCAGAAGATAAATTAATTATAAAAGTAAAAAAAAGTCTATGAAATATTTTCTTCTAAGTATGTATAGGGTTCTGTAACCCTTTATTCTTGTTAATACCCAGTTTGATTGAATTGTAATAAATTAATTTATGATTTGCCTCTTAAATTATTACTCAATATTCTTAATATACACTTAGATGGACATTTAAGTTTCATTAGAGAATCGATAAAAAACAGTTGAGTTCATGTCTTGTGTTTCTCAAAGATAAAGTTAAGTAACAAGAACAATTTATATTTATTTCTTTACAGAAACTGAGTATTATTTTCAGGGCATAAATATGTATTTTAGAACAAATGTGCATAAAAATATCAAATAAAACATATATATTTTCTTACCAAGTACTCTAAGATTCACACTGGACTTTCTCAGTACTGTGCCATCAGAGCCAAACTCCTCAAGGGTGTAAACTCCAGCATTTGTCTTTGAGACATTGTTCAATTTGATTTTTCCATTAACTAGTTTAAAATATGGATGACCAATTATCACATCTCCATTTTGGTCTGTCTGGAAGATTATGGACTCGTTGTGTTTTAGGATCTTCTTGCCACTATGGTTTTTGTCTGACAGATAAAAATGAACAGATTTTCCAGCTGCAGTGAAACATGAAGTTTCCTTTGATTCATTAAAGCTGCAATCTGTAAAACATAGAAGAAACAAAAATAAAAAAAACATTAACTTAGCAATAAATATGTTATTTTAAAACTTATAGTTTAACATTAAAATATTTTTACAGAACTTTGGTTAATTCAAAATCTGTCTGTTTTTCTTGATAAATTAGACTTTCTTCAAAAGTATAATTTCACACTAAAATGTACCTTTTCCAAAAGATCCTGTTAGCAGAGCTGCTGTGATCAAGGAGATGAGAATCATTGTGACTGAAAGAAAAAACACACATCAACATGTAAAACCTGTATGTGATTTACTCATTCAGGAAAAAAGAAAAACAAACTCTAGTTATACTTACAACTGTACTCTAGTTCTTGGGTAAAGGTCAAAATCACCAACGATATGACACAGAGGAGTGAAGGTGTTTCACTCTTTGAATGACAAGACTGAATGCAGCAGAAATGGGACGGTGTGTGTGTGTGTTTGTGTGTGTTTGTGTGTGTGTTTGTCTTTTTCCGTGGCCAGCCTCTCTGCTAAAACAACAGAAGTATGTGTGTGGTTTTGTAAGTGACAAAAACAGTTGGTCAACAAGGCCGTTGCAACAAAAACTTTCTCTAACACCTTGTGTGTTTTTTTTCCTCTGGGACTCCTGATGTTAAATGTATGTTTGTAGTTTTGGGAGGAAAACTTAAAGTAATTAGCAGAAAACAGCAGCTGAGCTGATTACAACGATCCCCAGTCTGGATACTAAAACTCTTGTCATTTCATATGTGTGAAGAACATCTGAAACACTTTAGAAAGTCTTTTTTTTGGCACAACTGACTTCGTGCCTAGTATCTTTTACCAGAAGGACAAAGCTGTGAGACAGAAACATATATAGTGAAATCAACCCTCTGGTTTATTCTGGGGTTGTATTTTCTTATTTTCTTTTTATACTTTTGGGCCTTTCTAAGGACTTAGCAGATCTACTTTTCTTCTTGCAGTTTAGCAGCTGTAGCCTGCAGTTCCTCCTGTAGAGGGCAACATTGTGTTTTTTACAGTGGATTCTTTGTATATAACAAAGGTTCACTTTATCTTCAAGTGTTTGTGACAGGATAAAAGAAAGTTTCCCTAAATATAACTTAATTTTGAATTGGTGTACTTGAGCTAGAATTGATAGATTGGTTAACAGATAGCGGACAAAATGACGGACGGAGAAACAGCAGTGGTGAGTCCAGACCAGAACTCGGGAAAAAAACCTAAATCCAACCAATGATCTGGACTCACAATCTCTGAGGTCAGTAATGACTCCAGTAGCTTTAATCAAAGAAGACATCCGTCGTCTAAAAGAGGAGATGGAAAGGAAGGACGCTCTCCTGTCCAGATTCATGGATGTCTCCTTCGCCCAGTCTAAGCTCTCTTAGCGCCGCACTCCAGGACATAGCTCCATGGGACTCGTCAACCTGTCCATGCCCATCTTCATTCTCAACACCCAAGCAAACATCCCTGGATGAAGAAGTGGTTGTCCGAAGGCGCAGAAGGAGATCTAATGAGACCCGGAAGCCTCCTGTCCTGAGTCTCTCCAACCGCTTCTCTGGTCTGGCTGCCGATTCTCCCGCTCCTTACGCAGCGGTCATAGCGGCACAGAGTCAGAACCCACCGGACTTGGGCTCCACCATTGATTTCCCCGCTTTTCGGAGAGACGCCACGGTGATCCCAGGGGAACACGGAAGCATCGCAGCATGCAGCATCCCGGGTCGGACACCGCTAAAGCCTCATCAGGATCAGTCGAGCGTCTGTGGCTGGATCTCCCCGCGTCCTCGCGGGCACCAGCATTTTCCTCTTGCCTTCGGATCCTGTAGGAAGAAGTCAGTTTCCACTCCAGCAAGGCTCGGGCCTTGCCGCCGCAGATGAACCACTGGCTGCAAGGTCAGGCCGCCGCTCGCATCACGCAGGTACCTGTCGGCTCTCCACCTGCTCCTGCGCCTCCTCCTCCACTGTTTACCCCAACAATAGCGATAATGGTGGACTCCATAATACAGAAGGTCCGCTTCTTCAACGCGGTCACTCACTGCTTTCCGGGAGCCACGCTTCTAGATATCCTGGAGAAACTACCAGACCTGCTGCCTTCTCTCCCTTCCACAGTCCGGAGGCTGATTTTACATGTCGGTTTTAATGACACGTCTTATCGAGAGTCTGAAACGACTAAAAAGGTGTTCATCAGACTTTTACATTTTTTAAACTCCTGCCCATTGACTGTTTTTATTTCTGGACCCCTCCCCTCCCTAAAACTATATAATCAAGACCAGAAATTCCTACTTTGCGAACATCATTTCTGTAAATAAAAATAACCCCAGAGTCTTCTTCACCACAATTGAATCTTTAATCAACTCAAATGTGAACAAAAACACAATCCCAGCCTCCGCCTCATTGTGTGAGGACTTTGCAGACCACTTCAGGAGCCAGATCAATTCTGTCAGATCTAACATTGTAAATGAACAGAAAAGCCTTTTTATTGGTAATAATGGCTTGATTTTACCTGAGGAAGCACTGGACAGTTTTGACCTGGTTGAAGCTGCAACACTTGGTCGAGTTTTCTCCCAAGTTAATCCAATGACCTGTTTTTTAGACCCAATTCCTACATCACTTTTTAAATCATTTTACAGGTCTTTTGAGAGTGAGATTTTAAATATCATGAACTCCTCTTTATAGACAGGCATTTTTCCTGCTGCCTTTAAAATGGTAGTGGTTAAACCACTACTCAAGAAAACTATTGTAGACCATTCAGTTTTTAATAACTACAGACCTGTGTCCAACTTGCCATTTTTAAGTAAGCTTTTAGAAAAACTTGTTTTTATTCAGCTGAATGAGTTTCTTTTACAAAACAACGTTTTGAGATAAACCAGTCTGGTTTTAGAACAAACCACAGTACTGAGACAGCCTCCTTGAAAATCGTTGATGATGTTAGATGTGCCTTTGACTCAGTTAAGATCTCAGTACTAGTTCTGTTAGAGCTTTTGATACTGTTGATCACCTGAACCTTGTAAACAAACTTAAAAGTCTTGACCTTTCAGGGACTGTTCCTAAGTGGTTCGAATCGTATCTCATGGAGAGAAACTTTATGGTAAGCTTGGACACACACTTTTCTCAGGTCCATGAAATTAATTGTGGTGTACCTCAAGGTTCCATCCTTGGCCCCTTGCTTTTTAACATTTACATCCTTCCACTAGGGAATGTCGTCAGAAACCACAACATCAGCTTTCATAGCTATGCTGATGATACACAGCTGAGAGAGAATCAATTTCTGAAGTTAAAAGAACTTTCATTAAGCCATTCAGAAACAGGCAGAAACCTGGGCATCATCTTCGACTCTAAGCTAACTTTTATCCCACATATAAAACAGGTGGTTAAAACTGGTTTTTATCATCTTAGAAATCTGGCTTGGGTCCGCCCACTACTCTCTCTTGCTAATATGGAGATGCTAATGCATGCTTTTATCATGAGTAAAATTGATTATTGTAATGCCCTGCTTGCTGGTCTTCCAAAAACCAACATTAGGAACCGTCAGCTCCTCCAAAATTCTGCTGCACGAGTTCTCACCAAAGACCAGGAGGCGAGCTCACATCACCCCAATTTTAAAATCCCTGCATTGGCTCCCAATATGCTTCAGGATTGATTTTAAGGTACTTTTAACAGTTTTTAAATGTCTTAACGGTCTTGAGCCTTCTTATTTACCCAATCTTTTAGTAAGGTATGAATCCTCGCAGTCCCTGAGATCCTCTGGTACTGGTCTGTTAACCATTCCGACTGTAAAAACCAAAATATATGGAGAAGCATCTTTTCAACACTATGCCCCCCATTTATGGAACAGTCTGCCAGAGGACCTGAGAGCATTTAAGTTTTTAAGAAAAGGCTAAAGACCCATCTTTTTAACCTGGCTTTCAGCTAATTTTTTACTACCACTATTTATTTGTTTTATTTATTCATTTTTATTTATCTGTCATGATCTCCTTAGCATGGCGGACCCAGATGCTGAAACCCAGAGAATGAGACAGGTAAGTGGCAGGCAAGAATGATCTTTATTTTCTCCGAGATGGTCAGGTTGTTTGGCGTGGATCCAGAAGCAGCTGTGGCTAGTGGCGTGGCTGAAGGTGCAAACGCGGTCAGCGTAGGTCAAGAGTTCTGGAGGGTGTCCGAGGAGCGGGTCCAGAGTCCCACTGATGTCACTCGTGGCGAGGGTTTCCTGGAGCAGGAGAACAATATTAGTCTGCGGCGAGAGCAGAGACAAAGAGCTTGGCATAACAAGACTTGAGACCAGGCTTAGTCACTATAAGGGGCAACAAACTGGTGTCAAATGAACAGGAGTCTCCTTTTGAACTGCATGGTTGATGAGGTTGAGTGACGACACCTGGTGGTGGTTAGGAGTGGAGCAGCTGGAGGAAGAGGGGGGGGACTGAACTGGGCTCCATGACATTATCTATTTTATTTTGTTTAATGATCTTACACTAGATTTTAATGTGTTATTTTAATTTGAATTTACCTTATTTCCGTGTTTAATTGTTTATTGCTTTTATCAATAAGCTTATTTTTTCATCCTCTTTTTCATATTTCATTTATTTATGCTTCCTCAGTTGGAACCTCTCCCTCTGGGTCGGCTCCTGTCCAGCCACTGCAGCTCTAGATGGGAACCTGTATCACTGCTTAGCTGTGGTGGAGCGGTCCCCGCCTGTGATGCTGCATTTGGCTGGTTATGCGGCTGTTCACAGAGAGGGAGGTTCCAATTATCAGCATTTCCAACATCTTGTTTTTGTGCTCAGCCTATTTTTTACTCATTGGGGTGGGAGATGTGAAAGAACTGGGTGGTTGTGTAGGTATGAGAAGGAAGCCCCTCTTTTTATTTTTATGTATTTATTTCTGTGCTTGTTTATTTTAATTTCATGCTTGTTTTTATATTATTTTGTTTTGTTTGAATGTAAAGCACTTTTTGTTATACTTTTATATGAAAAGTGCTTTATAAATAAAGTTTGATTGATTGATTGATTGAACAGATTTTCTTTTTGCACACTTGTTATGAGTTTAGGCCTATAACTAACTTACTGAATTTTATTTGGTGAACTCTGTCATGGTTACAGAACACTTTCAGACCCAGATGCTGGAACCCGGAAGAAACACAGCGGGAGACGAGCGTGGCAGGTAAGAGGTTTAATGGGAGCTTCTGGGAACAGCGTTAGAGCAGGGCAAGGGGCAGGTCCCTGGCGTGAGGCAGATGCTGGTGGCGTCACTGGTGGGTTCCTCCACAGGAAAGGTCAGCCGTCTGAAGAGAAGGTCCAAAGAACCGAGGCAACAGCAGAGGCTCGAGGTGTGACTGCAGGAGAAGACAGAGTGGGGGATCCAGGCTGAGGCTGATTCTGGCGACCACTCGTGGTAATGGATTCCTGGAGGTGAGCAGAAAGAGAGTTTAGACAAAGCTTGACGTAGCGTGGAAACTAGAGCTTGGCAAACTAGAACTTGACAAAAAGACCAACTATGCACCATCAGGGGCAACGGACTGGCGACGACTGATGATCCTGGAGCTCCTTAAGAAGGCGGATGAGGTGATGAGGTAAGTGGTCGCAGCTGGAGAGAATCAGCAGCCAAGCGGAGAGGAGAGGGGGAGGAGTCTGACAGCGGCACCATATCACTACCCCCCCCTCAACGACCGCCTCCAGGCGGTCAAGGGCGGCGATCCGGGTGGGCACGGAAGAAGTACTCAATGAGCGAGGGGTCCAAAATAAACGAGCGGGGAATCCAGGAGCGCTCCTCCGGACCGTAGCCCACCCAGTCGACCAGGAACTGGAATCCACGACCCCTACGACGGACATCCAGAATCCGGCTGACGTCGTAAGCCGGAGCGCCGTCGATGACCCGGGCGGGCGGTGGGGAAGCGGACGGCGGGCACAGAGGACTGTCCTGGACTGGTTTGATCTGAGAGATGTGGAAAGAAGGGTGAACTTTCAGGGCTTTAGGAAGACGGAGACGGACACAGGTAGGGTTGATGAGTTTTTCAATGACGTAGGGTCCGATGAATCTTGGAGCCAGTTTCTTCGAGGATGCCTGAATGGGGATGTTACGAGTTGAGAGCCATACCCTTTGACCTGGTTGATAGTCGGGCCCCACCACTCTGCGACGGTTGGCGATCTGGCAGTTGCTCTCCTTGGTGCGGAGGAGAGTGGCCTTCGTTTGAGTCCAGATGCGTTGGCAACGCTGCAGGTGATGTTGGACGGAAGGCACTGCCAGATCCAATTCCTGTGACGGAAACAGAGGTGGTGAGTACCCGAGGGCGGCCTCAAAAGGAGAGATCCCGGTGGCAGAAGATGGGTGAGTATTATGGGCATACTCGATCCATACAAGGAATTGGGACCAGTCCTGTTGATTCTGTGCCGCCAGACAGCGGAGAGCTGCCTCCAGTTCCTGGTTCGCTCTCTCAGCTTGGCCATTTGACTGTGGATGGTAGCCGGATGTGAGACTGACCGTGGCCCCCAAGGCCGAACAGAAGGCCTTCCAGACCTGAGAAGTGAACTGGGGGCCACGGTCGGAGACAATGTCCACAGGTATGCCATGGTGGCGACAAACGTGATTGACCATGAGATTAGCTGTCTCAGAGGCAGTGGGGAGTTGAGGAAGGGGAATGAAATAAGCCATTTTGGAAAAACGATCTACAACGGTGAGAATGACAGTGTTACCGTGTGACAGGGGGAGACCGGTGACAAAATCCATGGCCAGGTGAGACCAGGGACGGTCGGGAGTAGGAAGGGGATGGAGCAGACCTGCTGGGGCCAAGGATGACGATTTAGACCGAGCACAAGTGGAGCAGGCTGCGACGTACTCCCGCACGTCCTTCAACATGGCAGGCCAATGGAACCTCCTACGGATTAGACTCAGGGTCCGGTGCACTTCCCCGTGGCAGGCTAAACGGGAGGTATGCCCCCAGGTGATGACCTCCGAACGTAGCTCAGCCGGAACGAACAGGGTACCCCTGGGAACAGGAGGGTGGTCGGTGATGTTACTCAGGGCTTGGAGTACCTTATTTTCGATATCCCAGATGAGGGCTCCGATTATGCAGGTGTACGGTAGAATACTGGAAGGAGGGTGTTCAGAAGGGCTGTATTTCCGGGACAAGGCGTCTGGCTTGACATTACGGGATCCGGGTCTGTAAGTGATCGTGAAATTGAAGCGGTCGAAAAAGAGACACCATCGAGCTTGCCTGGAGTTGATCCTCTTGGCGGAGCAGAGATAGGCCAGGTTCTTATGGTCGGTCCATACGATAAACGGCTGCTCGGCTCCCGCCATTCCTCCAGTGCCAGCTTGATGGCGAGTAGCTCCCGGTTCCCGACATCGTAATTCTGTTCTGCTGGTGACAGCACAAGGTTTCATTTTGCCTGTGGTGACTTCTTTCTGGGTGAGGACAGCTCCTACACCTGAGTCCGAAGCATCCACTTCGACAATGAACTGTCGTGATGGGTCAGGTTGGATGAGGATTGGTGCCGTGACAAAAAGGTTCTTGAGTTTGTCGAAGGCTTGCTGAGCTTCAGTGGTCCAGATGAACGGGTGATTAACGGACGTAAGACGAGTGAGGGGGGAAGCAATGCTGCTATAGTTTCTAATGAAACGTCTGTAGAAGTTTGCGAAGCCTAAGAACTGTTGCAGTTTTTTGCGATTTTCAGGAGGTACCCAATTGGTGACAGCCTCAATCTTAGAGGGATCAGGGCGAATGCAACCGGCCTCTATGATGTAGCCTAAGAACTGGACAGTAGACACATGGAACTCGCATTTTTCATGCTTGACGTAGAGCTGATTTTTGAGTAATCTCTCGAGTACGAGACGCACATGGTGTTCGTGCTGGGCCTGATCCTGAGAGTAAGTGAGTATATCATCTAAATAAACAAAAATGAAACGATTGAGGAAGTCTCGAAGGATGTCGTTGACCATTCTCTGGAAGACTGCCGGGGCATTGGTGAGGCCAAAGGGCATGACCATATATTCATAGTGCCCAAGGGGGGTGTTAAAGGCAGTCTTCCATTCGTCGCCATCTTTAATGTGAACCAAATGATAAGCATTACGGAGGTCTAGCTTAGTAAAAATGCGGGCTTTCTGAACGGAGTCGAAAACTGATGTGATTAATGGCAGAGAGTATTTATCTTTTACAGTGATCTGATTTAGGTCGCGGTAGTCAATGCATGGCCTGAGTGTTTTATCCTTTTCCACAAAGAAAAATCCCGCTCCCACAGGGGAGGAAGAAGGTCGAATGTGACCCAAAGCGAGCGCTTCCTGAACATACTGCTCCATAGCGGTCTTTTCAGGACCGGACAGGTTAAAAATCCGGCCCTTAGGTAAGGGAGCACCAGGCAGGAGATTAATCTCACAATCATAGGGTCTGTGAGGAGGAAGCGCGCTAGCCTTGGTTTTGCTAAACACAGCTTTTAAGTCGTGGTAACAATGCGGAATAGCAGATAAATCTACGAGACCTGGACTCTCTGGGTCAGGGGTGGAAACACGTGGTACGGCGGATAATAAACAGTTAGCGAGGCAGTAAGGGCTCCATTGAGTGACGGATCCCTGGGACCAGTTTAGTTGTGGGTTGTGTAATTTAAGCCAGGAGAAACCTAATACAATAGGAGTATGGGCAGACTGAGTGATGAAGAATTGGATAGATTCTCTATGGTTACCTGACGTGACTAGCAGGACGGGCTTGGTGCGGTGAGTGATACGTGATAGGTGTTGACCCCAAGACCGGATGGTTCTATGGGAGTGTCCAGAGGTTCTGTAGGGATGGACAGATGGTCGACAACATGGGAATCAATTAAGCTCTGCTCAGCCCCAGAGTCAATGAGGGCCCTTAAATCATAAACTTGAAGACCGAGGCATAACTTGACAGGCTAAAACAGAAATTCTTTACCAGAATCAGTGACTGGGCTCTCCCCCCGCGGCCTGTCGTCTAACGAGGGGCTTGGGAGTTTAAACGAAGTGGACAACCTGAAACTACATGGCCTTTAGTCCCACAGTAAAAGCAAGCTCCTATTTCGCGTCTCCTGCGTCGCTCCTCCTCCGATAGTCTGGAGTGTCCGATCTGCATGGGTTCATCCGGAGGTTTGGAGGGAAGGGGGAGTTCGGTAATCTTGCTCTGTTCGATCGGTGATGTGTAAGCGGGTCTTGGAGGACGAGGAAGAGGATAATTGCGCTCCCTTTGACGTTCTCGTAACCTAATGTCCGATCTGAGAGCTGCAGAGACTAACTCCTCAAAGGAGCGTGCTTCAGGTTGAGAACAGAGGTGGTCTTTTATTTGTTCGTTCAGGGATTGGTAAAAAATACCTTTAAGCGCCAGATCGGGCCAGCCAGCCTCCACCTCTAGAATGCGGAAGTCGATGACGTGATCGCTTACCGGTCGGCTCCGCTGTTTGAGTGCGAGTAACCCCCGGGTCGCTTCTTCCTGCTTACGAGGTTGGTCAAATATAAGGCGAAATTCACTGAGGAAGCGTTCATAAGACAGGTGAGTGATAGGATTGGCTGAAAGGAAGGCTTGAGCCCACTGGAGAGCCTTGTTTCGCAGGTAATTAATAATGAGTGTGATCTTACTGTGGTCGGTTTGATAGTATCTGGGGGCTTGTTGACATATCAACTGGCACTGCAGCAAAAATCCTCCGCAGGCTTCAACATCCCCGAAGAAGGGTTCCGGTTGGAGTCGGATATTTTCGGGGGTGGACGGTGATCCGGAAGCGGGAGGAGGTGAGTTGACGGAAGCATGAGCTGTGGCGGGCGAAACATGGGAAAATTGACTGGTTATTTCATGTAAAGTCTGAGTCATACCATCTAGGCGATGAAAAAGGTCCTGCTGAGCCGCAGCCATTTGCGACAGGGCGTTCACTTGACGTCCGAGCATAATGCCTTGTTGGGAAACGGCTAGCCTGAGTCCTTCCGGGTCAGCTGGGTCGGGATTTTGGCCAGTCCGTTCTGTCATGGTTACAGAACACACTTGTTATGAGTTTAGGCCTATAACTAACTTACTGAATTTTATTTGGTGAACTCTGTCATGGTTACAGAACACTTTCAGACCCAGATGCTGGAACCCGGAAGAAACACAGCGGGAGACGAGCGTGGCAGGTAAGAGATTTAATGGGAGCTTCTGGGAACAGAGTGAGAGCAGGGAAAGGGGCAGGTCCCTGGCGTGAGGCAGATGCTGGTGGCGTCACTGGTGGGTTCCTCCACAGGAAAGATCAGCCGTCTGAAGAGAAGGTCCAAAGAACCGAGGCAACAGCAGAGGCTCGTGGTGTGACTGCAGGAGAAGACAGAGTGGGGGATCCAGGCTGAGGCTGATTCTGGCGACCACTCGTGGTAATGGATTCCTGGAGGTGAGCAGAAAGAGAGTTTAGACAAAGCTTGACGTAGCGTGGAAACTAGAGCTTGGCAAACTAGAACTTGACAAAAAGACCAACTATGCACCATCAGGGGCAACGGACTGGCGACGACTGATGATCCTGGAGCTCCTTAAGAAGGCGGATGAGGTGATGAGGTAAGTGGTCGCAGCTGGAGAGAATCAGCAGCCAAGCGGAGAGGAGAGGGGGAGGAGTCTGACAGCGGCACCATATCAAACTCATTCCAACAATCAGGAACAATCACTTCCTTTTCCTCCTCCATATGAGGCACTGTGTTAAACATACTTAAGGATATACAAAGTAAAGAATTCAAGTGAGTCTGAATTGGTTTTAACTTTTATTCAAGTTATTTTGAGATCAAATTCATGCGGATATCAGCTTTATCATAGTATGTATGTCCGAAAGTATTAAAAAAAGATTAAATACAAAGAAGTTTTGTTCAAATCTAATTCATCCTGCTCCAGTCATTTTCATCGACAAACTCTGTTAACTATTCAATGTCAGGAAACTGTTTCTGGAGTTCTTTTGTTGGGCTGCACGGACATTAAATGATTCACTAAACCCTTGTGCTATCCTTCGGGGTCAAGATGACCATTAACGTGTCATCCAAAGGTGGATAAAGGTGGAGAGGATTTCATGTAATCCATGGAAACCAGTGAAGATCACAAATCATTGAAGAAAAAAGGTTCAGCGCACTGTCTAGTGGGTCTAGATGACCCAACTCCCATGTCAAAGTGCCTAGGATAGCACAAGGGTTAAAAAGTGCCAACAGAAAGAGGAGCTTAGTGGAGATGCATAGCAGGTGATTAATTCAGTTCAATTTCAATTCAGTTGTCTTTATTTCAAAGTTAAGGTCCATGACAAACACAAATGAAAAAAACACAGTGGTTTAAAAAGACAGAAAAAAACAAGACAGTGTGCTTAAAAAGGAGTGGCTTGAAGAGAAATCTTGTGTGACCCCACCCCTTTTTTACAACATCTGCGTATTTCTATTTACAGTTTTTTACATGTTATACATTCACAATTACATTCTGCTTGGCACCTTTGTAGAAGTGCATTGTTGTTTTATTGATCATTTCTTGCCTGCACAGTCCCATCAGTGACATTTTGTAGATTATTTTGAATACATGTAAACTTTTGCTTGAACCTCAGATTAAACCTCAGACTAAGAGACATTAGCAGCTCGATCTAAAGCTTGATGTCCTAAACTTGCTCAATTGGGCTAAATCCTGGCAATCTTTAAACTGCTGGGGATGAAATGGATGTCAACTTGGAGAAACTTTCTGTGCAGATCAGAAGAAACTAAATCCAATTGTGCAAGATTTTGTCAACAAAAGCATCTCAAACACACTGCCAGACGTGTCAAGGACACAGCTAGCAGACAAAAAACGCGGCGCTGATCCCAGGAAGTCATTATCTTTATTTTTTAGACCTTTTCCCGAGTTGAGGGTGCTTTGTCCTTGACTTTTCAGAGCGTCTCCACTACAGAAACAGGAATGTAAAATGTGTGGAGGCTGGAATTTGCTGTCCGTGGGCTGAGGTACTCTTGCCTCCGATAGCCTATACCTGTACAGTATCAGAGCTGGTAGTGCTTTGAGGCTGTAGGCATCTGAGGAGGTTAACTGGGTTGCTGAGACCCTGACCCCCCATCCCATATCATGTGTATCTGCTTTGTATAGTGCTTTTTGTACAAGTGGAATCTTTTTTTCTAAGCCTTATATGCCCAATCATGAGCTGAGTCGAGATGTTGGTTTTTAATGTGCCACCACTGTTCCCCTCATGTTTTACCCTTCTCTGCCTATCTTTTCTGTCTGTTGTGATGACAAAGGAATCAATTTGTTGATTCATTTAAAATAAGTAATTTATTTCCATCTTGTGTTAACATATGATAAAACAAATAATTCTAAAACACAGGTTCAAATCTTTATAGCAGTCATTTAGGTAATTCTGTATTTCTATCCACTGTGGTCCCACCGCAGTCCCCCCAGACCCCCACCCCGCACCACGGCAGAAAGGCAGGGAGCAGCGACGACCAGGCCCCCCACCCTCTAAGTCATGGAGTTAGCTATGGGAGACCAGAGAGACTGAATTCTTTCCAAGTTACTTGAACTTTGGGCTGACATTTTTTCCAAGCTGATATGATCAAAAAGCAGATTTCTGTATTGACTTATATTTATATTTTTCTTGTTTTTCCAATTTATTAAAATGTTTTTTTAGCAATACAAAGAGTTATGAAAATGATATTTATTAATTCTCCTTCTACCTCGATGACACTCATGTCACCAAGCATGCAAAGTGACGGTTCAGCCGTGATTGAGACCTTAAGCCAGACTGATAGATCGGCACATAGCTGCTGCCAGAGAGCCTGGACAGGTGTGCAGAACCACAGTGCATGCATGTAACTGTCGGGTAGATTACTGTCACAGTGTTCACAAATGTCTGAGTTACTGAGACCCATCTTGAACATCCTCTGTCCAGTGTAGTAAATTCTGTGAAGAGTTTTGAAATGGATTAGCTGCAAATTTGGACTTTTTGTCAGTTTAAAGGTGTTTAGACAAAGTTCTGACCAAAAGTTTTCATCTGTGCTGATGCTCAAATCTGCATCCCATTTTGTTATTGGAAGTGAGATATTATTATCTAATTTACATAAAAGTTTGTATATTTTTGAGAGAGTTTTGTTCATTGAAAAGTTAATCAGAGAGGTAACTACCTCTGGTAGCTTTAAATCGTTGTCTCTGTATTTAAACTTTTTAGTAATAATAGACTTAAGTTGCTGATATTCCAAGAAGTTATTTATTCCATGTTTGTCTTGTAGTTCCTGGGGAGTTATGAATCTTCTGTCAATAATTAAGTGCTCTAGTAACGTCACGCCCCCTGCTTGCCAAGCTGGGAAGTGTATCATATTTTTGTTTATGAGGATGTCTGGGTTGTTCCAGATGGGTGTCATTCTGCACGGTTGGATTGATGAATTAGATATTTTTAGAAATTCCCACCAGGCTGTTAAAGTTGCGTTTATATTGATACTTTTGAAACAAATTTTTAACTGTTTGGCTAGTAAATGGTAGATCTGACAGGTTGATCTTCCCACATAACGCCTGTTCCAAGTCTAACCATGAGTTGGTTTCTGGATTATTTTTAACCATTTTAAGATGTATAGTAATCTATTTGCAAGAAAGTATTTGTGGAAGTTAGGTAATTCTAAGCCTCCACAGCTTTTTGCAGATTTTAAGTTTTTAGACTAATTCTTGCTGGTTTATTATTCCATAAAAAGCTTGATATGGATGAGTCTAATGTTTTGAACCATTTTAGTGGTGGTTGTGTGGGGATCATTGAGAAGAGATAATTAACTTTGGGTAAGATTTTCATATTCATCGTGGCTACCTTGCCCATGAGGGACAGAGGCAGGTTGGTCAAGCGTGTTAGATCATCCTGTATGTTTTTCAGTAATGGGGTGTGTTTTAGCTGCACCAGTTCTAAATATTTGATAATGCCCGATTTGACTGGTATCGTGAGTCTTTTCTCCGCATTACTGTTCAATGGTAATAAAACAGATTTATTCCATTTAATGGAGTAGTCTGATATGGAGGAGAATTCATTAATAATTGTTGCCGTTTCATTTACAGAATGTGAATTATTTAAGAACAGTAATATGTCATCTGCATAGAGACTAATTTTATGATGGCTGTGTTTGGTTTTAATTCCTTTGATGCTCTCATGCTGTCTTATTGCTGCAGCTAGAGGCTCAATGAATATAGCAAAGAGAGAGGGGGAGAGTGGGCAACCCTGTCTGGTTCCTCTTCTGAGAAAAAATCTGTTGGAAGTCTGTTTATTAGTTCTGACAGATGCATTGGGGTTGTGAAATAATATATTGACCCAATTGATGAATGATTCTCCAAAACCAAACCTATGGAGGGCAGCAATAAGGAACTTCCAATTTACTCTGTCGAAAGCTTTTTCAGCATCCAATGAGAGTATGGTCATTTCCTGGTTCTTAATGGTGGCAAAGTCAATTACATTAACAAGTCTGCGGACATTGTCATTAGAGTGTCTGCCTTTGATGAATCCAGTTTGATCGAGGTAAATTATGTGAGGAGTGATTTTTTCTATTCTCTGTGCTAGTGCTTTGCAGATAATTTTAACATCTGCATTGATTAAAGAAATGGGGCGATAGCTTGAAGGACTAGTGGGATCTTTGTCTGGTTTTAGGAGGAGAATTATGTTGGCGGAGTTCATGTCAGGTGGCATTGATTGGCTTTCCTTGATAAATGTTACCATTTCAACAAATGTTGGTGCCAGCTGTTCCCAGGATTCTTTATAAAACTCGGCATGAAAGCCGTCAGGCCCTGGTGCTTTACCATTAGGCATAAGTAACAGAGCTTCATGAAGCTCAGACAACGAAAGCGGTGAGTCTAGGTTTATCATCTGATCTTCACTTAATCTGGGTAGGTTTTTTGTATCTAGAAATGAGTTAATACTTTGCTCTGATGGGTTAATCTGGGATGTGTATAAGTTTTTATAAAAGTCTTTAAACGCTGTATTGATTTGAGTGACATCTCCTGTTACATCAATGATGGAAGTGATTGTTGATTTTTCTTTATTAATTTTAAGTTAATTAGCAAGAAATTTGCCAGATTTGTTTGAGTTTTCAAATCTTTCAAGTCATAGTCTTTGTATTTGGAATTGTGTTTGTTTATTGATGATGTCGTTTAACTGAAGCTTTAATTTTTTCAGGTCTCCCAGAATGTGTTCCTGTGCAGAGGCAGCATAAGCAGTCTCCAGAGTTTTGATTTTATTTTCTAGTTCTAATAAATCTGCTTTCTCTTTGTGTTTTTTATGCGTTGAATAAGAAATGATTTTCCCTCTCATGACTGCTTTTGCTGTTTCCCAAAGAATGTTTCCCATGGTGAGATATCCATAGTGTTGTTGAATTCTAAGAAGGTTGCCCACTCTTTTTTAAAGAATTCAACAAATTTTTGGTACTTTAATAGAGATGTATTAAACCTCCAGGTTGTACCAGAGGGCGTGGATATTTTCTTAAAAATGTTTATAGAAACTGGTGCATGATCACTGATATATCTGCTTTAAGATCTTTCAGGTGATTTAACACTGTCATTCTCTTTGGCCCAGAGCCAAGTCCATGCACATTCCAGCTAACGATGTTAAGACTTTCATAACTGTTCTGACTGGAAGAGTGTAAAGCTAGATAACGCGTGTGTGCCAGTTCGTGTGCACGTGTCTGCTGTGCAAACCTATTGCACAAAGAAGCGCTGCGCATGTGTGTGCATGAGCGTTTTCTAGCTATGTAGGCTGCGTGTTGCGTGCATCCTATGAAAGCCTGTATGAGGTGTTTGCAGTTTGTCGGCGTGTGTGTGCGGGATCGCATGTGCACGCCCGTGTGTGCGCGCGTGCCCGTTCCGTGCATAAATAAATACTTACCCGAGATGCGTTGCTTTTAGGTGATTTAAATATGAGGAGGGGGAGGGGGGAGCAAAGGAAAGGAAAGAAAAAAAGAGATAGAAGAGAAAAGAAAACAACAACAAAACAACAGAAACATGAGTTGGACTGAGGTGAAGAAGAAGACTTTTCCTGAGATGGAGGTGTGGATTATTGATGATCTGGTTTTCCATTCATTTAAATGGGATTAGCAGGTTTCTTCTGGGCAGCGCAGATGTTCTCAGCGCGGATCTGAAAGCCTTCAGCACAGCCAGGGGGTGATTTCTGGATCCCGGAACAGCCGTCCATCGACGTATAATTGGTCAACGGCCACAACCGCTGTAGAACTGGCAGTTAGATGCTTCCTCCTCAGCGGGAACAGGATCTTTCTTCTACAGAGGATTTCTGCTGGGAACTGGTCGTTGACGCTGAAGTGTGTTCCCTTCAGCTCCCGTCCGCAGCCCTTCACCAGCTCCTTTTGTTTACATTTTTCAAACAATATGAAACGTCATCAAAATGGTCAAATGAAGGAACGCCATCATTTCCTTGGGTGTAGTGAATGTTCTAGTGTGTAGTTGTCATTTAGAAACAACAACTCCACTTCCTTTCAATGCAGGATTCTGAAAAACCAACAAATGCAGAAGCATGCAGTTGGAAGAAGTTTTCACAGAGATGTGTGATCATTCTCAGAGGTGTAAATTCATTTATCATCACAGATGTGAAGGATGCGTTACTTGGCAAATTGACTAAACAGCATAAGGGGAAGTACTTTTGTTCAGCACATCTAACAAGCCGATGTGTTTAATGAGGTTGTACAGTAACATTTTCGCGGAACTTACAAAAAGTTTTTTGCCTTCTTTATGGTTTATAATTGAGCAACATCAGACTCAATGGAGATAGCGACTCCCTGTGAGGAACTGCTTATATTTACATGAGTAGCAGTTCATCTCACCACACAGATGAAATGATAGAATGTATAAAAATGCTGGATCTTAGTGCCGCCTTTGATACGGTAGATCACCAGATTTTACTGGAAAGACTTACTAGTCGGGTCGGCCTCTCAGGAACTGCTCTTAAATGGTTTCACTCCTATCTCACAGATCGACACTTTTTTGTAAGTATGGATACTCAGTCCTCAAGAATACATGAAATAAGTTGTGGGGTTCCCCAGGGGTCGATTTTGGGTCCAATACTTTTAAAATCTATGTATGTTGCCCCTTGGGGATGTTATCAGGAGACACGGCGTTGACTTTCACAACTATGTGGATGATACACAGCTTTACATCGCTGTGTCCCCTGATGATCTTAAACCTATGAACACTCTTTTAAAATGCATTTTAGATATAAAGTTGTAGATGGCAGAAAATGTCCTACAGCTAAACCAGGACAAAACTGAAGTTTTGATCATTGGTCCTGAAGACAAGAGATGATTTTACCTAAACTTAGGAATTTTAAACCTCAATGAGTGAGAAACCTGGGCGTACTTTTTGACTCTGAGCTGAGTTTTATTCTCACATCAGAAATGTTGTGTGAACAGGATTTTATCATTTTAAAAACATTGCCAGAGTCCGCCCATTCCTCTCTCTTGCCAGCACAGAGGTGCTAATGCATGCTTTTATTTTTAGTCGTTTAGATTATCGTAATGCCCTGCTCTCTGGTCACTTTCAAACTTACAACTTCTACAGAACTCAGCGGCACAAGTTTTGACAAGGACCAGAGGGTGGGAACACATTACACCCATTTTAAAATCGCTGCATTGGCTCCCTGTGCGTTTCAGGATTGATTTTAAAATTCTTTTAATGGTTTATAAATGTTTTAATGGTCTTGGGCCTTCTTATTTAAATTATGTTATTTTAAAGTATGATCCCTCGCGGACCTTAAGGTCCTCTGGCACGAGCCTCTTAGTTGTTCCTAAGGTGAGGACCAAAACACACAGTGAGGCCTTGTTCCACCATTACGGTCCTCGTCTGTGGAACAGCCTGCCAGAGAACCTCAGGGCTGCAGATCTTAAAAAATTACACTTAAATTACACTTAATTACACGCAACCGATGTACATATTTTTTTTACGTAAATCCAACAAACTTTTTTTTCCAGTGTGTAGAGATTTTTAAGAAGAGGCTCAAGACCCACCTTTTAATTCTGGCTTTTACATGACTTTGGTAAATGCTTAATTATTTTACCTATTATCTATTTTTTGATTTATCTATTTTCTCCACTTAAGACTTTTTTTTAACTGTATAAGGACTTTTATGATTTTCATGTTTTAAATATACTACCCTTTGTATTATTATATTTACATTTAAGATTAAATTTTAATCATTTTACATGTTATTTTTTAATTTTTATTTATTTATTTATTAGGGTTCTACTGGGGGAACTGGGTGGGTGGAGGGAGGTATCTTGTGAGGGAGGGTGTCCATCTATAATTTTCATATTTTATCTGCTTCTATGTGAAGCGCTTTGTGTTTTAACCAAAATGAAAGGCGCTATACAAATCGATAAAGTTTGAAGTTTAACTATTCACCGGTGTGAGGAAACTGGTTTTTCTAGATAGGACTGTAAATAAAGGTTTTAAGGTTCGTACCCCACAGTTTCCTGCACACAGCAATGAATTAATAATGACTCAGAGACAGGTACTTATCTTCAGTGGAAGTTTACTCCACACAAGCAGCACAAATCATGTTGTACGAAGGGCTACAGACAAGATGTTCAACATAACCAAGTCAGAAATACCACTGTTAAAGACTTCATTTTCAACTTATAGCATGGATACCATATGAAAAAAAATTATATATTATGATAGTGTCTGGACTTACCAAAAAGTAGTAAAATTGAATTGTATTTTATTAAGTACAAGTATAGAAAGTATACTATACACCATGTACACATAGTAAAGGAAACAGGCAAACTGAATAGTTCTTCAGACTAAACTGGAACATTTCAAGTTGACACTATATGTCACAGGGGTATCAGGATGACCCAGATCCAGGACCAGAAGACACGCCACAGTGAGAACTTAAGTATTTCATAACAAAACCCATACTACAGAACCAGTGCCAGCGCCACCACCAGCGCCAGAGCTGGACAAGCTACACTCTGACATAAGCTACGTTCACACTGCAGGGCTTAATACTCAACTCGGATTTTTTCAAAAAATCTGAATTTTTTGCAAGACCGTTCACATATCCTAGTAAATCCGAACTTTTGTGATCTCAAGTGTGACAGTGACATGAACCAAACGAGACCCGCATGCGCAGAAGAGTACTAAACGGTAAACGACGTCACTCGTTTGCGGAAGTAGCTAATGTTAACAATGGATGCCGACAACAGTGTTGCCAACAGCAGAGCTCTTTTACCACCAATAAATTTATCATCACAAAGTAGCCAGAACTATAACAATCTTCTCATTTTAAGAAGAAAGTTAAAAAGGAGGAGAGCAAGGGTTTTGGTCATGGCATTTAGTGGAGCTGTGCTAGCAAGGTCGATAGAGAGGAACGTTGGGGTGCGGAGTCGCAGCCAGGAGTGGTGGAATACTGATGTGAGTGAGTCACGTCAATTACGTCTGTGAGCGCCTTCGATTAACTTGTCACAAGAAGAGACGTGTCTGCGGCGGCCCATAACTGCAGAAACGCGTTGGAGTTGGACTGTATTGGCTAGCAACAGGCGCGTAGCAAACTTGTTCGGCATAGCAAAGTCCACAGTCTGCTCCATTTTACGCAAGTTCTGCGAAGCAGTTCACCGTGTCCTCACGCCCCAGTACATCAAACTGCCCAAAGGCGGTGACCTGCAAGAGGTAATTGAAGGCTTCCTGCAGCGATGGGGTTTCCCACAGTGTGGAGGAGCTATTGATGGGAGTCATATCGCCATCATTGCTCCAAAGGATAACCACACAGAGTATTTCAACCGCAAAGGGTGGCATTCAGTTCTGCTCCAGGGCGTCGTGGATCATCGACTTTGGTAAGAAATATAGATATTGGACTTTTATAATCGTTTTAAGTACTATACTTGCCTCACTTTCTTTTGATAGAACCATTTACATCTGCAAGAATATTATCCTTGAAAATACTGTACATAGGAAACAGTACACTGTTCAGTAATTTAACAAAGTCTTCCAACAGCTTCACCAACATCTATGCTGGACGGCCAGGGAGTGTCCATGATGCAAGGGTTCTCCGGAATTCCCATGTGTACTCACTCGCAGAGAGAGGGGAGCTTTTTCCGCCAGTGAGTAATCCAGTAATAGTGATGTATAATGTGTACAATGTCTTTTTTTTAATTTGGATTTTTTTTGTGCTTTCATCTCTTAAGGGCACTGAGGAGATAATGGGCGTTCAAGTGCCAATCATGCTGCTCGGTGACCCGGCTTATCCCCTTCGAAGCTGCCTGTTAAAAGGATACTGTGACACAGGGACCCTGACAGCTGAGCAGAAGAACTTCAATGAGCGCCACAGCAGAGCCAGGATGACTGTGGAGTGCGCTTTCGGCCGACTGAAGGGCCGGTGGAGGTGCCTTGCTAAACGGCTGGATGTGGACGTTTCCCTCGTCCCCACCATAATCGGTGCATGTTGTACACTCCACAACGTGTGTGAAATGCACGGGGAGAATTATGAAGAGGCTGGTGGAACTGTTCCTCGTGCTGAGAGATGGGCTGAAGGAGGACGATTTGTAGATGTGCAGCCATCGAGAGTCAGAGAAACATTGACTCCGCTTTTTTTTAGCCAACGTTGAGCCACAAACTGGGCTGTCGCAATAATTACAAGGTCGTTTTACATTTGGTACTTTTTGGCCTCAATGTTTATTTGTTCATATAAAGTTAGTTTCTGTCTTTACTATTACAAGGTCTTCATTATTTTGAAATCTGTTTTAAAAAGTCTTGCATCTTTTTTTGACGTTACTTGACTTGTTTGTAAAATAAAGTTGAACTTCATGTTTTAAAAGCCATTCCGATGTTTCAGTTTTTAGTTTTTAAGTGAGTTGGTTTGCATTTAGTGTATTAAAAAAGGAATTCAATTAAAAACACTTTATTTAGGCCCACTCTAGGATTAAATTGTAGGCTAGAGCTTATTTCAAAGCAAAATTGACACAAATGAAAAGAAATAACCCCAGGACATTTATAACTTTATTTAAAAACTTGAGTCAAATTTGACATATACTGTAAGTAACCTTCACATTTGAACTTGAACATTGTGCAAAACCTACTGCCTGAACTGGCATAAATGTTTTAGAACATTTAGAAACTCGTATAGTGGGTTTCATCATCTTTGCACTGGGAAGGTTGCAGATGATCCTCGTTAAAAGCCTGTGTGTGTCCCTGTGCCTAGGAAAAAGGCTGACCGAGATGAGGATGTCGAAAAGTGTTATTGAAGGGCAGTCGATTTAAATCTTGGAAAAAGGGCCGGGGCGGGGTGGGAGATGGAGAGGAAGCCACAGGAAACCGTGTGGAAGGAGAAGGAATTGGGCTGTAAAGATGAGAAGGGTTAATTAGGGGTTGGTATGACTGTGGCTGTGGAGGCGAGAATGATCTCTCCACCGTCTCATCATGGCAAACATTTTTGTTCATGCTCATACTGAGCTGCTTGCATCTCAAGTAAGATGTCTGTGTCATCCTGTTTCAGGGCAGTGGTGATCTTGTTGGCAAACACCTCCAGCGTTGCCTCCATCTTAGATTTTCTTTTTCTACTCCTGGCAGTAGCAGCTGTAAAAAACAACAACAAAAATCAGATCAAAATAAGGACAACCATGATTATTTTTTTTTATTAGTACAGCAGTAAAAAGGCCAAGTGTGCCAGGTTATATCTAGTAATTATTAGGATTATTTAAGGCCATTTATAAACAATACTATGCTGTTCAGCCTTCACCCCAGACTAACACATCATTTGACAGCTATGAAACATTTTGAATTTTTTAAAAGATCACTCATCTGTCAAATCTTGTTGCACTACTATCATGTTTGTTATTTCTTTTTGTCACGTTTTCATTGCTTTTGTATTGCATTTCCATAACCTTTTCATAGCTTTTTTTCTGAGAAGCTTTAACGGTAGAAAAAGTATTCAGGTGTGGGGGTTAAGAGGTTAATGGGTTAGAAAACGATCAGAATACAACCAAGAACATACAAGCAGTGGATGTGGAGGATCCATTGCTGTTCACAGAGGATGATGAAGATGATGCAAGATCTTCACTTGTGGACGCAGAACTTCCATCTGAGGTGGAAGGCGAAGGAGCTGCAAGGATCCCATCACCTGTGTATGCAATTAACAAACTGTCACACATCGTATTTCAATGTTATAAAGTTAAGTCACAGTGGCTATGCCATGTGCAAAGAACTCACCTGTATCACCGCAAGACCGACTAGCCAGGCTGGCCGAGACAGCTGCGGGACCTGGGCTCTCCTCCTCGGGCTCCTCTTGAGCAAAGCAGCTGTCCAAAGGTTCAACTGGCTGAACGCTGGGCTTATCTCCCAAAATGCGCTCCAGCTCTTCATAAAACGGACATGTAATCCGTTGACGGCCACTTTGTATGTTCCAGTCCTTTACCTCCTTGTATTTTGCTCGGAGGCTTTTAATTTTTCTCTGGCACTGGAGCCAGGATCGTCTGTATCCCCGCTCGTTCATTTCTCTCGCAATTTCTTCAAAAACCGCCCTATTCCTATAAGAGCCCTAAAGTTTTTCCTGGATAGAACGATCGCCACAAATGTTGATCAAATTGGTTACCTCGCTTCCCTTCCACTGACTGGTCTCAGATGCAGCGTCCGCCATGGTTGCTGTTTTCGTTCTTGTTCCCGCCTAATTTAACGCAGAATGATGACGTTTGTAGCGTATTGATGACGTACGATTCGGAATCAGGTAGCCTGGCCGGTCAGACGGCGGTCGCAATTGAAAAGATTGGATACGTTTCGGAATCAGGCCGGCAAACCCAAGGGGCCTGTTTCGCATTTGAAAAGAGCGGATCTGTGTCGTTCAGAATGTCATGAAAAGATCGGAATTTGGTTAGATTGGGGCAAAAAAATCGGAATTGGGTCATTTCAGCCTGCAGTGTGAACGTAGCCATAGAGTGCAGAAACAGAATCACTTAAGTACAGCTGAAACAAATTTACCTCAAGTGCAGGCAGCTGTGTGCCACCCCATGGAGGGCCACCAGGAAGAGGGCGGAGTCCTCCAGGAGATCCACAGCCAACCTGCAGGGAGAAACACAAGAATGAGGAAGACAGAAAACAAACTGACACTGTGTCACTATATAGATAGTAAAACTAAACTTTAAGTAAACTGCCTCACTATAAGTATAGACTAAGTACCATATACTTTTAGGTACACTTTTTGCTAAAGGTGGAATTTGACGGTTTTAAAGGCCAGTAAAATTCTTTTATAGGGATAGAAAAACATGGATAAAAGAGAGATTTAATCACCGTTTGTCGTCTTCTTAGCCTGTGCTGGCTAAGCGCCGCATTGCTATGTTACCATGACAACAGGCTGCACCGCTGACAAAAAGTTTATTTTTGGTTTAAAAAAAAAGCCCTTTAAACGAATAAGAATAAAGTAATAAAAACTCAATATGTTTTTCTTTTGTTGGTGACCATGACATAAGCTGGATGATGGCCTTCAAAATGTGCATCATCAGAAATTAACCAACGCCGTGGAAACCTGAACCGTCTGGACGCAAAACAGAGTATTTGTTATGTGGTGCTGAGCGTTGTCACGGTGACTTGACAACGCACCGCTTAGTTAAGCCATCGAGCTACAGTCACAGCCACATTCAGGAACCATTTGGTTTGAGCGGCCTAGCCAGTCTGCAGATCTCATCACCACAGAAAATAAGAGACGAAAATATGAATCCAGACAATTGGACTTAGTTGTTAATTATTCTATTCATTTTTGTATTTTTTAGGAAAATCTTACACATTATGCTGTAATTGTGTTATGGTGTTCACATTTGTGAACAAAAGGTTTGAGTCGTCTTGAACAAGGACATTATACTTCCACTCACTAGTCAACATTTTAAACTTATACCTCCATTTGGGACAACATTATTCTGAGAAACTACAAAACATAAAAAAATAATGGTTTATTGTTTTAACCTAAATAGCAAAGCTTAACAAAATACATGGCATAAAGTGGCTTATTTGCATGAAAGTAAAGATTCAGTCCTTAATTGTCTGTGGTGGGTTAAAAGAAAGTTTCCTTTATTGTAACTTGGAAGAACTACATTTGAACTGCAATTCTTATACTACATTATTAGAACTTTTCATGGATTTTCTTTAAACACATTTGTATTTATTTTAGCAAAAAGGCAAAGGCCAATCCAGTAGCCTAATCCATATTGGTGGTCTTTGTTATCTTACATGGTGCTACCTTGTTATTTTCTCTATTTATAGAACATTTGCCTTTATTGAACAAAATAACGGGAAACATATTCAAAATTTCATGGCTTTGAATGAAGGTAAGCCATCATTTCTTCAGTTTGAACGAACGTTCTAGTGTGTACTGTATCTGTCTTTTAGAAACATATTCAAAATGGTCTAATAAAGGCACGCCATCATTTCCTTGTTTGTAGCGAACGTTCTAGTGTGTAGTTATCATTTAGAAACACACATATCAACTTCCTTTCATTGCAAGATTGTGAAAAATGATCGATTGCAGCTGCATGCAGGCGGCAAATGTTTTCGCTGAGAGGTGTGATCCTTCTCAGAGGTGTGAATTCCTTTTTCATGACAGCTGTTACAAACTGCATGAACAACCTAAGAGGAAGTAAGTTTAGTACTTTAAACAAGCCTATATGTGTTTTTAGGTTGCATATTTATATTGTTCCAGAAATGATAAAGGGTTTTTGCCTTCTATATGGAGGCAGTGACATCAGACACAACAGAATGAAACTATGCTCATCTGCACACGTAAAAAAGCCACACGGGTTTATTGATATCTACTTTGGCCACAGAGGTTTTTGAACCACGTTGCAGGGCTGACCTGAAGTATGGAGCTATTTTTGTACTATAAGCAGTACAGTGAGAACTTCTAGCTGTGGTCTGTGGTCTAGCATCAGTGTGTTGAGTCAAAACTACACAATTCCAGATTAGAAACATTTTTTCTCAGTTGTTCACATTTTGACCAACAGGTGGCAAAGGTGCTTCACTCACAAATGGTTCTGACACTAATCTAGCAAGAAAAACACAAAATCAAATTTTCTTCCTTATCAGGAATCAAGATATTTGTTCCCACAAATACTTAAAATACAGCATAGTAATTATTTCTCCACTTTCTTGAGGTGAAACTTAGATTTTTAGTAAAGTTTGCATGTTATGTTTTTGTTTCTTTTGTTAAACGTTAAAAGTAAGGTTTCTGTTGGAATTTTTCATCATCATCATGAGTCGTCTTCTTCTTGTAGTTTAAATGGCAGGATCATCATAATTGTGAGGATTGTGTACTCAGTTTGGTGTTTCAGAGCTGTTTTCATTCATGCTTTGAGTTGTTTTCCGAGTCGAGCGTAAATATGCTAACTCATATCTGGGGCCTCATTTATAAAACCTTGCGTAGGATTTGCGTCAGAAGTGGCGTTCGGATGAAACATAGGACGTGCGTACGCACAGAAATAGTCGGATTTATAAAACCATGCGCACGCACATCCTATGCATCCTTCCCTTAATAAATCACAACCAATTCTAAATGCTGTGCAGCTTTTGCGGCTTCATGACACGCCCATAGTTGCCCATAAATAGTCCGTGAAACGCCCACAAATGAATATTCATTGATAGCGAAATCATGGCAAACACCGAGAGAAAATTAAAAAAACGGAACTTTACTCGATGTGAAGTAGAAGTTATCGTTGGCGAGGTGGAAAAGAGGAGAAAAATGTTGTTTGGAGGGCACAGTGTGGGCATTACTAATGCCAAAAAGGTGGACATCTAAGTCGAGGCAGAAAAACGTCTGGCGCTGCATCGCCAGAGTGTCTGCCACGGGTGGGGGACAGGGGACACCGGAGCTGACCCCTCTTTTTTTTTTTTTTATACTTGTTCTGTCCACCAACTTAGCAAACAGATTAGAGCTGCAGGCCTTTTGTGTTGGACAGGTTTTACTATCACAAAAAGAGGTTGTAGAACTTTAGAAGCCAGAGTGTAGATTTGAATTAACCCCTTTTTGTTGTATTATTTATTTCTTTATTTGTTATATTTAGTGTGTGTGGGGAGGAAGAGGGAAAATGTGTGTCGGGGGTGGGATGGGGGTGGGGGGGGGGGTGGAAGAGAGTAAAAGGAAGAAAGGGGAAAAACAAAGGAAGGGATACAAGCACTGATTTGGATCAGTTATTCTTTTAAGCTGTAACAATTATACCAGATCTGCTGGATGGACAAATATTCCATCATGGGTAAAATTCTGACACGAAGATGAGTGGAAAATATCTGTCCATCAATACACTGTGGGTTAGGAGGAGGGATGAAGCAGACAGGGAGCAGTGTGGCAGTGTGCACGTGCACGTGGGGGTGGAGATACATGCATGCTGCTGAAGTGAACCTTGTGTTGTGGGGAACCAGATCCTACCCAGCCAGAGCAGCCAGACCAGGAAAGGGGAGGAGAGGCCCCCCAAGGCCAGGGCCCCCCCCCATGCCGGACCCAGGCAGCCCGGGAGGGGGGGAGGCGGGGACCGCCCACCCGACCAGCTAGGCGCAGAGAAGGCCCCCCTACAGGGGCCCCCACAACGCCCAGAGGCATAAGCGAACCCGGTGTCCGGCCCCCAGGCCACAGGACAGGAGCGCTTAGCCGTACCAGGCGGCAGCCATGGGGGCCGCCGGGCGCCGGATGCAGAGACAAGGGCCAAGGACGAAGCCAGGGCCCCAGAACCCAAGAGCCGCCCACCACCCGACCGGTGCCCCGTGTCCGCGAGCCAGCCACGGCACGCGACCCGAGCAACCCAGAGATCACCACGCACCCACAGCCACCCCCCATAACCCTACCCACTACAACCCCCCCCCTCCCCGGCCATGTTATCTGATCCCCCCTCCCTTACCCTTTAAATGCCCTACCCTCTCTGTGATGGGAAGGGAAAGCCCCAGAGGGTCCCAGTGAGCCAGCCCCCAGGTCCGTCCACCCATGCACTCACGCACACATACTCACAATCATCTGGTTACCTCCCCACCCCCCGCCGCCACGCAGTAACCCCCCCCCCTGCCGACTGACCCCCAGCGCCGTACGCCCGACCATCACTGCAGCCGACAGGATACCCATAAGCCTGGCCGCCCTGAGAGGACCAGGTGGGTGAAGACCGGCTGACCCCTCTTGATGAGAGGGTGGCGGCAATTATTGGGGAATCCCTTTTAAGTGGAGTGGTGACTGAGGCGGGGGGGGGGGGGGGGGGGGGGCACGACGCACCTGATGCACTGGGTGACACACCCCCAAAAGCTCCAACAGGACGGCTGGAGGAAGTGGGAACCAGCTCATAAGCCATTTAATTGCATCTGACAAGCTACAGATGTCGGTAATAATCCACGTGGAAATGGGAAATTGTTCAGCGCAAATGTAATTTCTTGTTGCTTTCTGAATGGTTGAGACATACGTCATACATTGTTTTATCAAAAATAAAACAAACTAAAAGCATATGCATGAATACCATCATTCCGTAGATTATGAAGAAATGTTTTACTATGAAAACAACTTTCCCCAGTGGACAATTAATACATCTGTCTGTCTGTCTGTCTGTCTGTCTGTCTGTCTGATTCGCACGCATCTGGCGGCGCGTGCACACGAAGCGGCTTTATCGGCTTTATTGTTTTTAAAAGAATGTATTTTTTAAGTCGTTTATTTATTATTTTATATGCTGCTTGCACTGTGGGGTGAGAGGAAAGTAATTTCACCTGTGCTGTATGTCTTACGGATGCTGCATATTTGACAATAAAGCTGACTTTGACTTTGACTTTGACTATATCTGCTCCACCAGACGGACACATTGACGAGAATATCAGTTTTGTACATTATTTCATTCAGTTAACTATATTATTTATGAGGATGAATTGTTTTGTTTCACTGCTGATCGATCAAACGGGTGTTCGTGTAGCTGTTAATTGTGAGACTTGCTTTGTGAAGTCTTCATGTTATTTATGAGAGGCAGTATTGTCATTTTCACTTTCACGTGTTTCTTCCATCTGCAGACGGTGTCACCGTTTCTCATTTCACCCGTTTCTGTGCGTACGCCTGGGTCAGAGCTTGCGTGTAGGACCGGTCAAGTTCGCTTTTTCTAAATATCAACTATTGCGTAGAGAGTGGCGTACGCCTTCTTTTGTGCGTACACAACGTTTATAAATGAGGCCCCTGGTCTTTTGGAACCGACATACCCAGAGTAAGCAAGATTTCAGCCAGAGTTCAGGGTTAAAGTCAGGGTAGTTTAAACATGCTTTCTGGAATACCCCCCAGATCCATTGAGGTTAGAAAGTTATGAGCAGAAGGAATTATCATATTTTTAAATTGCAAATTATTTGGGTTTAAATGTTTAACTTATTAGCTGATCCAGGCTTTTCATTTACTGAAAATGTCCCACTGTTAGAAAGTGACTCAAAAACTTGATGTCAAATACCAGTTATATCAAGTGTTAAAGGGTCACCCAGATAATTTTACTCTGTTTTTGTTTATTATCATTATTATTTAATTTCTGAAAACATATCAAAAGAATAAAAACATATGCAAGTGACTGATAATTGGAGCAAAAACACTTAAACATGATTGATTAAATAGCAGTTTTGAAGTAAGAAATAACATCATACATGTTGAGAAGGAGAAGTGTTCTTGCTTCATCTTGTGGCTAAATATGCTAACAACACATTTATGAAACATACATGTTTAAATCTTTAAAGTCGTTTTTTTTTCTTTTCTCTTCTAACTTGTTCTGTCCAACAGTTAAGCAAACAGATTAGAGCTGAAGGCCTTTTGTGTTGGACAGGTTTTACCATCACAAAAAGAGGTTTCGAAAACCCAGAGTGTAGATTCATGGAAGAGGATTAGGGCCATGGAAAAAGAAAAAAAAAGGTCACAAAAAATTCTGACTTTAAAGTCAGAATTCTGACTTTATTCTCAGAATTCTGACTTTATTCTCAGAATTCTGACTTTAATCTCAGAATTCTGACTTTATTCTCAGAATTCTGACTTTAATCTCAGAATTCTGACTTTATTCTCAGAATTCTGACTTTATTCTCAGAATTCTGACTTTAATCTCAGAATTCTGACTTTATTCTCAGAATTCTTACTTTTTTCTCAGAATTCTGACTTTATTCTCAGAATTCTTACTTTATTTTCAGAATTCTGACTTTAAAGTCAGAATTATAGGAGCATGTGAGCCACTTCCTTTAGCACAGGCAGAGCAGATTCCGAGGAGCTGCAGGACTCAGGAGTCTATCAAAAATGTCATCTGTAAGTGACTTTTTGCGTGCTCGAGGCCTACCGGAGGAGGTAATTTCCCTTATGGACGAGGAGAAGGTAAGTAAAACAAGAAATTGTTTTAAACTGGATGTTGTAATGAAAGGGCAGCAGGCTATGCTAGCATTGCAACAGCTATCAGACGTCCACACGGATATGAAGTCATTTTTTTTATGTGCAGAATGCTGCTAATGTATCAGGGTTAATATGTGTACCTGGAGCACAAACAACAGTTTATTGAGTTTTAAATTGTAGGTTATTCTATTAATCTACGTTATGCATGTTTTACGTACGGTGCGTAGTTCTGCAGAATAGGTGATTGACTCTTTGCAGTGAACTATTTTCTCTCAGCTGCGTTTTCATAGTCAGTTTGGATTCACCTGATTATTCACAATTTTCCCGTTTCAGTGGGCAAATAAGCAGGCAACAACTACATTTATGTCAAAGGTTTGCACATAGCAAGAAAGAAGCTCCATGTATTACTTTTTTATGTTTTGCAGTGACATAAAACAAAATTCATCAATAAAATTCATTTAGTAATTCATGATGAATAATGTTTTTTTTTTTCTTCTGTGCAGATTGATAGTGATCTCATTTCTGTGATGGATGATGCAGCTCTGGCAAATTATATCCCTTCACATGGAGATTGAATTGCCCTTTTCAATTTCTGCAAAAGTAAGCAGTCCCTCTCAAAGAGAAAATTAGGACTTTTTCAAAAACTTCATGACAAAATGAAGGTTAGAGATGATAACTCCAAGGAAAATGTTTCAAATGTCAACACAAGACCAAGACATACAAAGAAACACAAAACCGCATGAAATGTGGAAATTGGTTGGATACACAGTGATGGACAAATAACCAAACAGGTGAGAACCAAACAAGGAGGTGGTACCAGAAAGATTCAAATGGCAACAGAGGCAGGATTAAAAGACATTCTTCAAGAAGGAAAATGACTTTTTTTTCCTGGTGGAATATCTCCTAAAGGACCAGAGTCTGATTTTGAGTTTGAGGTTTGGGACTTCAAACAGGATTGCCTCAATGATGAGACTGGCCTGTCTATTGGAAATATGTATGAGGCAGCAACTCTGACAATGTTACGTTTTTACATTTCTACCAAAGCCAAAGCTGCCCATCAGGTCAGAGAAACACCTGAAGTGACTATTTTTGAAGCACATGGTGACAATGAAGTCCATCAAGCAGATGGGGGAGAGGCTGTGGTTGACCTGGAGATCCATCCTGCCCTTGACATCTCTGTTGATTCAGAAATCACTTTTGGTCCTGTTTACAATGGGGAAGTAGATGAAAATGACAAACTGGTTCATGAAGATTTTCTTTTCCCCCCAAGCCCAACTAGTCCTCGAGATGCAACAACAGTCACAATAAATCACAGCAACGGCTTGCATGATTTGATTGCTGCTTTCTCTGATGCTGAAATGTTAAACAGAGAACTGATCAGTGACTGGTGAGGCACTGAATCCTCTAGAGTCAGATTTACAATGAAAGAACTGAATATTTTACCTTTCATCCAACGGCAGCTAACAGCTTATAAAATACACACAACATATTTGTCCTAGAGTGAATATTTCTTTTATAGATCGATAGAACACTCTTCTTGTGTAAATTATTCATATATACTGTAAACAAATGAAAGTATACAGATGTGTTCAGCACACATTTGACCCTCAGTAATAGGGCTCGGCGATATGGCCTAAAAATAAAATCTCCGATTTAAAGGATGAACAATACAGCTCAAATCTGGGCTCTGAGTTTTTAAATAAATTAATAAACCCCGTCTTCTCCGTGGAGAACATGATGAAGCAGCAGGAGTCGCAGTCAGACCTCCCGCCTCCTCCGAAAACAAAATCCTACAGCAGCCGCGTCGCAAATGAATACTGGTAGAAGTAATAATTACGACGCAGTATTTTTTTATTAACAAATAACAGTAACAACTAACTATCTAACTAATGAACTACCTATACAGGCGTAGAATGAGTATGTGTGTCAGTGCGCGTGTGTGTTAGGGTGGGTGTGTGTGTAAGAAGACTGAGCGCGTGCCACGCAAGCGCGCGTGAGAGCCTTTGACTCCGATGGGCTTTTGGAAAGTATTGCAGCATAGGATCTCTTCCTCCACACCTGCGGCAGCAAACCCACACCAGTTCCACACAACAGATGATTTGATTCCTTTCTTGGGAACAAACTTCCCACTCTCACCGGTAGCCGTGCTATTTCGTGTGTTGCCTGTCGCGTGCCATACCGCCGTGTGAAACTAACGCTACGGAAGCTCTGGGGAGCCAAAAATACGCCACATAAAAACTCGATTTTGTTATTTTTGAAATCGCCCTGTCATGGTTTGAGTGTTCTGTCTTGGTGTTTGCTTTAGTTCTTGTTCTGTTTTGGTTCTGTTTCCTGTTTTATTTTGAAAGGTTTCCTGTCTTGTCTTGTTTCTTGAGTTTTACTTCCTTTGGTCCCCATCTGCCCTGATCGTGTTCACCTGTCTTGTCTTCCCTGTCTGTATTTAAGTCTTGTCTTTGCCTTCCTCCTGTGCTGGTTCATTAGTCTTGTCATGGTGTTTCATGTCTTGCTGTCTCTTGCCACGTTCCTTGTCTCATGGTCCTCGCCACGTCATGTAAGTTTTGTTTCTGTTCTGAGATCCTGCCCTGCAGCGCTTTGTGTTTGGTTTTTGTTCATTAAAATCCATTAGACTCTGATCCTCGTGCCTCCGCTCTGCTACTGGGTCCTACCGGCTCTCGAGCCACCCACCACCGTGACACGCCCGTAACAAAAAAATTCAAATTAATTCGTTCTTTTTTTTTTTTTTTTTTTTTTAACTTGTCCTGTCCAACAGCTGGGCAAACAGATGAGAGTTGAAGGCCTCTTGTGTTGGACATATTTTATTTATTAACAGGGGTTATTAATCTTCAGACAAACCAGAGGAATGTCTGAATAAACCCCTTTTGTAATTGAGGCCAAACTTTATTAAATTCCATCATATTTGAAAATCTTTGGTGTTGGACCGGACGGAAAAGGAAAGGAGGGAAGGATAGAGAGGGATGTTAGAGAGAGGGGGGGGATAGGAGGGTGATAAAAGGAGAGGGGGGGATAAAACCATGAAGCAGCCTAAAGCAACAACTTTACTGGATGTTTATCATTACGGTAAGGTTCAAGTGTATTACAAATCTCAAAGGGCGGGGCCTGTCCACACACACACTCAAATGTTATAAACACACCTGTTAGCTGCAAAAATGTCCACATATCAACATGTACACAATACAGATATTGTTCACACACGCATACTTATACCTTTAAACCAACTAGTGTGAAATATTTAATTCATTCCTGCAAATTGTTAGTGCAAAAGTGAGCTAACACCTGTGCTCAGGTGAGTGTTTCTGTTCTTCTAAATCAATGATGGAATGTGAAAAGAAGGAGGGGGAGTGACCAGCCATCCCAACTCCAAGACCCCCGCCGCAGCAGCAACGGCAGCCAGAACTCCCCAACGCCACACGGCAGCAGGCAGAGAACAACCACCCCCCGGGCGACCACATCCGCCACCCAGGCCAGGGCCAGCAGGACCACCACGAGGCCCCCAGAGCCAGAGAGCGGGGAGGCACGGGGGAAGAGAGCGCCGCCCCAGCCCAATCAGGGGAGCAGCCCCCCCGCCGTGCCGGGAGGGCCCAACGCAGGGCCCCATCCGAGAAGAGTGCCCACAGCCCCAGACGCGCACCTCATCACCACCCAGGAGATCTGGGCATCCCCCCGCCCCAACCCCAGGTACGAGCAAGGACCCCCCAAGGGAGACCCGCTCTGGGCTCCAGGCAGCCACCCACCCGGCTCACGGTTGGTCAAGGAAGGAGCAAGGCAGGGGACAGCCGGCCTCGCCCAGGAGGGGGCACCCCGCAAGGGGTGTTGTAAACATAGCCCGACCAGGCTCGGCCACAGTTGGAATGTGGGCGGGGCCCTGCGCCCAGGGGCAAAAACCCGAACCCACCCCACAGGGAAATGGACACGGAAACGCTCAGGTGTAATGTGAACCCCCTCCCCGCGCGGAGAGAGCCCCGCCGAGCCCAGGAAACCGGCACCCACGGGACACGGCCACCGCTGCCAAGGGCCCAGTACCCCCCACCAGGGATGGGGTGGGGGAGAGATGGACCTAGGACCCACCTTCCTTGCAAAATGTGTGTGTGTGTTTGTGAGGGTATATGTGTGCATGTGTGTGTGTTTGTGTTTGAATGTATATTATGAGGAGTAAAATGTGTGTGTACTAAGGGGGTGCAGTTAAAATTTAAATAAATAAATAAAGGACATTTATTTAAATTTTCAAACAAAAGTCAAATAAGCAGGAAGACTCAAGTCCTTTATCTTTGGGTAATATCAGTCGTGTGATGTCATTAAAGAATTTTTAATAATTAAATAAAAACACAATTAACCAGTTGATTATCTGACTGTAATCAGAGCAACAAAGTCACACATGTTAGATTTAATGTTTCTAATTTCATTTTTACCTGCATCTTCTGATTGCTTAATATCGGTTTCGGGTTGGGCAAAAATACTTCAGCCAATGTCTCTTAAAGCCTGGACATATTAATACATTCTTTACATAAATAATACATTACAGGAAATTACAAGGAGAATAATTGTAAATATACATGTAACAATACTAAAATACAACAAGATAATGGTTTTGGGAAAACGTTCTGCTTAAAGGGTAGTGCACTAATGTACCAATTATTATACATTTCTGGTTCCTTTGGTTAAAGTTTCTCAAAGGTTATCCAATATTTCTCTTCTTAAACTGATGTAAAGATCCACTGCAGAAAGTGGATCTGCTGGAGCATCCCATTCTTTTTCCTCCATGAGCAAACAGCACAGCTCAAAAACAGTTTAATCACAGGGAAACTGGCCTTTAGGAGTGCACTCCTCAGCACATGCAGTGACTGCCTCCATGTCCACAGATTTCAGTTTGTCTTGAACACCGTGCAGTTCTGGGAATGAATACATCACAACTGGCCGTCCTGAAGCAACATCATTACTAGAACTTGCCCTGATTTTGTGGGAATTCCATGTCATCACCACCTCATCAAATTCATCCTATACAGAGAACTAAATAACAGGTACATTTGATTAAAATTTCACTAAACATTACCTGCTTTTTTTTGCTGCAATGTTTTTCCTTAATACTTATGTCTTGAATGAAAAAAATACAGAAGAGTTCACAAAAATTACAAACAGTTAATATTTTCATCTGCAAATTAGACACTTGTTTTTAAAACTGAACATTTTGTTTGCAATATAGATTTTAAAAAGTGACTTGTTCTTATTGTAGTGCCACAAATAACTTTATAAAAACCCAATTAGGTGTTCATGTAAAACAAATAACCTCACCAACTATGTAATAGAAATGGTAACGCTTTCTTTTACAGTACAGTACTTACAGTGTACTTAAGTGGTATTTACATGGTATTTATTGTGTAACTACTGGGTACTTTCAGGGTACTTACATGGTACTTTCTATGGAATTCACTGGGTACTTACATGGTAATTTTTTGTGTCTTTTCTGTACTTACATGGTACTTACTGTGTATTTATATGGTACTATTTGGTTCATACCTATGTGGTACATACTGGGTATTTATAATATTTTTACTGGGTATTTACATGCTGTGCAAAGGTGTCTTTTATGGTACTTACCACATGTATGAACAAGGTAAGTACAAATAAAGTACCTTGAATGTAAGTCTGCACTCGCTGAATGTTTCATTCAAAGAATTCAAGATATTCAAAGAGTTTATTATCATATGCACAGTAAAGAAACGGGTTTCCCTGTACAATGAAATTCTTTCTTTGCTGCCTGCTCCGAATGCCAAAAGGAAAATTCACACACAACATACACACAAAACACAAGATGTCGGGTGGCAATACTAAAGTGCAAAAGTGACAGTAACAGTAGCGGACAGTGAAGATGTGCAAAGGTGCAGTTGTTGTTTCAGACTCCTGTCAGCTGTTAAGGAGTCTGATGGCAGAGGGGGAAGAAAGAGTTTTTGAGTCTGGTGGTCCTACACTTCACACTCCTGTACCTCCGTCCTGAGGGGAGGAGAGTGAACAGTCCTCGTTGGGGGTGGGTGGGGTCCTTGACAATGGAGGCAGCTCTCCTGCAGACCCTGCGTTTGTGTATGCTCTGCAGCGAGGGAAGAGGAGTCCTGGTGATCTTGGACGCAGTCTTCACTACTCTCTGCAGGCGTTTGCGGTCCATGGCGGTAGAGCTGCCGTACCACACTGTGATGCAGCAGGTCAGAACGGACTCAACCATGCAGCTGTAGAAGTTACTGAGGATCTTTGGGGACATGCCGAACCTCCTCAGCCTCCTCAGAAAGTACAGCCGCTGATGAGCTTTCTTCACCAGCTGTGATGTGTTTAGTGTCCAGGTGAGGTCCTGGCTGAGGTGGACCCCCAGATATTTGAAGCTGCTCACCCTCTCCACTTCCAGACCCCGCATAAGAAGCGGCTGATGAGGGTTCCTTCGCTCCTTCCTCATGTCCACTATCATCTCCTTTGTCTTGTCTGTGTTGAGGGTGAGGTTGTTGTCCTCACACCATGTCACCAGACTGGCCACTTCCCTCCTGTAGGCTGCTTCGTCCCCGCCAGTGATGCGAACTTCAGGATGATGTTGTCCTTATGAGAGGCCGCACAGTCGTGGGTGAACAGGGTGTAGAGGATGGGGCTGAGAACACAGCCCTGTGGTGTGCCAATGTTCGTGATGATGCTGGCTGAGATCCTGTTCCCTATTCTGACAGACTGAGGCCTGCCAGTCAAAAAGTCCAGGAGCCAGTCACAGATGATGGGGTGTATTCCAAGGGAGAACAGTTTGTGGGCGAGTTTGTGGGGAACAACCGTGTTGAATGCAGAACTGTAGTCAATAAAGAGCATCCTGATGTAGGAGTCTTTATTCTCCAGGTGTGAGAGGGAGGTGTGCAGTGCTGCAGCAATGGCGTCCGAGGTGGACCTGTTGGGCCGGTATGCGTACTGCAGGGGGTCTAGTGTGTCTGGGATGCTGCTCTGAATGTGGGTCAGCATCACTCTCTCAAAGCACTTCATGATGATTGGAGTGAGAGCTACTGGTCTGTAGTCATTCAGGCAGGTGGGAGGGCTCTTCTTGGGGAGGGGGACAATGGTTGTGGTCTTGAAGCATGAGGGGACGACTCTCTGGCTGACGGAGAGGTTGAATATGGAGGTGAGAACGTCTGTCAGCTCGTTAGCACATGCTCTGAGGGCTCGTCCAGGAATGTTGTCCGGACCGGTCGCCTTGCGGGTGTTGATCCTCCTCAGAGCTTTGTTTACCTGGGCTGTTGAGACGACTGGTGGGGGTGAGGGGGGTGTATTGGTCCAAGAGTATAACGGTCCCGCCCCTCATGGTATTTACTATGAATTTACCACAGAAACTACTCCTTAAGTACACTGGAACTGGACTGTAAAATAAAGTCAGCCCTATTTCCACTCAACTACATGGTACTTTCATTACTAAATACTGGGTATGTTCACTTGAATATTACTTGGTACTTACCCCTTAAGTACACTAAAACTGGACTGTAAAAGAACGTCAGCCCTATTTCCACTCTATTACATGGAACTTTCAGTAGTAAATACTGGGTATGTTCACGTATTACCTTCCTATACAGTGTACATACACACTTGGTCTTCTGACCTTACCAAATGAGACAATGCTAACTTGTTGGTAAAGGTGAACTAACTGCATTGTAAAAACATATTCCTACTTCTTGTAACATGAGGCAAATGTAAAGAGAAACAACACAGCACTGAAAATAACAATCTTTAATATGAAACATGTCTGCAGCATACAAAGTGTCATCACAATGAAATATGTTTTAAGTACAAAAACAGTACAAAGGAGCATTCCAAAAAACACATTATTGGCCTGAGGGTCGTGTTTTTTGTCTGTCAAAATTCCATCAGCAGAGTTTGGTAACGGTGCAGGACTTCTTCAGGGTTTGGAACTGCAAGAAAATTCACAATAAAAGCTCAAATGAACATAAAAAGCACAACAACTTTGATGAAGTACAAAATACGTTTTACTTATTTAATCATTTCTGTAAGGAGTTTGATAAATCTCTGTGACAGAAATGATTAAATAAGTAAAATATATTTTGTACTTCATCAAAGTTGTTGTGCTTTTTATGTTCATTTGAGCTTTTATTGTGAATTTTCTTGCAGTTCCAAACCCTGAAGAAGTCCTGCACCGTTACCAAACTCTGCTGATGGAATTTTGACAGACAAAAAACACGACCCTCAGGCCAATAATGTGTTTTTTGGAATGCTCCTTTGTACTGTTTTTGTACTTAAAACATATTTCATTGTGATGACACTTTGTATGCTGCAGACATGTTTCATATTAAAGATTGTTGTTTTCACTGCTGTATTGTTTCTCTTTACATTTGCCTCATGTTACAAGAAGTAGGAATATGTTTTTACAATGCAGTTATTTGACCTTTACCAACAAGTTAGCATTGTCTCATTTGGTAAGTTCAGAAGACCAAGTGTGTATGTACACTGTATAGGAAGGTAATACGTGAACATACCCAGTATTTACTACTATAAGTACCATGTAATAGAGTGGAAATAGGGCTGACTTTCTTTTACAGTCCAGTTTTAGTGTACTTAAGGGGTAAGTACCAAGTAATATTCAAGTGAACATACCCAGTATTTAGTAATGAAAGTACCATGTAGTTGAGTGGAAATAGGGCTGACTTTCTTTGACAGTCCAGTTTTAGTGTATTTAGGGGGTAGTTTCTGTGGTAAATTCATAGTAAATACCATGAAACATTCAGTGAGTGCAGACTTAAATTTAAGGTACTTTATTTGTACTTACCTTGTTCATACATGTGGTAAGTACCATAAAAGACACCTTTGCACAGCATGTAAATACCCAGTAAGTATATTATAAATACCCAGTATGTACCACATAGGTATGAACCAAATAGTACCATATAAATACACAGTAAGTACCATGTAAGTGCAGATGAGACACAAAAAAGTACCATGTAAGTACCCAGTGAATTCCATAGACAGTACCATGTAAGTACCCAGTAAAGTCCCATAGAAAGAACCATGTAAGTACCCTGAAAGTACCCAGTAGTTACAAAATAAATACCATGTAAATACCACTTAAGTACTGTACTGTAAAAGAAAGCGTTACCTAAAAAGGTTTGGAATGTGGTTAAAAATCTTAAGCTTCAGTTCAAATAAAATCTTGCTGCTTTGCTTCATTTTTATTTTTTTTCTGTTCCACAGTATTTGACTGGTATTTGTAGAAACCAATTTAAATATTTGTGCAGTTTCTGAATCTGAGTAATAACCAATATTAATAGAGTTGGACCACTAGAAATGAATCAAGCATTTTTAAATGTTCAAATATTACCAAATTAGACCAAATAGCTCAATACGTTTACCTGAACAAGATTGAGAAAACAAAACTGGAGGAGACTTCTGTCCAAAAAGTCCCCTGTAAAGTGTCCATTTTGAAATGTCTGAAACACGTTCATCCAAAACTGTGCGCTCTGTTTGCAAAGGATACTCCACCATCCTTCAATTCGCTGGTTAGCAGTGCTTCTTCCATACAGACAACTTCTCTCACCAGCAAAACTGTCTGTGTGGTTTCTCCTCAGAAACATCTGCATTTCTTCAACACAGCCATTTTCTGTGCTGCGGTCCACACGTATCCATTCTGGACTTCCAGAAATGCTAGACACAGTTTTTATGTAGTAGTCTGCCACCACTTTAGGATCACTGTTTGTGGTATATGCCTCCATCCATAAAACATAACGGCTAAAACCATCTATGCAACCATTGATGGCAATACCATATGGTTTCAATGTATCATACCCATCTAAATGCCACCGTACATTTGGCCCACTGCAACTGTACTGACGTCTTTTCAAGCGTCGTGCTCGTCTTAATTCGACACCCACAGGATCAACAAGTTTGATAATGTGCCTTATATTATCTTGTGACACCACAAATCCCCGCTGAACAGCACAAAGATGTAGCCATCTATAACCTTGCATCTGTCCACTTGTCATGATCACCCGCTGGACAAATGCCAGAACCTCATTCAGGTCTGACTGATTTTTTCTTCTGAAAAGACCAAGTCTTTCACAAATTCGTTTCAGTGTTCGAATACTTATAACTATTTGATTGTTATGGGCTAATAATGCAAGTATTTCCTTGTTGCTGAAAGAAAGTCTGTAGTATAGTTTGATCAAATCATCCAAGTCAGCCATCAATAAAAGGTTTGTAACATTCGTCTTCCATGGGCAGGGATATAATTTGCCAGAGCTGCATCATCCATCACAACAATGACATCACTGTCAATCTGCACAGAAGAAGAAAAAAAGCCATTATTCATCATGAATTAATAAATGAATTTTATTGATGAATTTTGTTTTATGTCACTGCAAAACATGTAAGGGTTAATGGCCGACGAAGTGTGCGGTTATTACTTTTTAACGCACGCCATGGAAGCCTGAACCGTCCGACGCGAAGTGCGTTAAAAAGTAGTAACCGCACACTTCGAAGGCCATTAACCCGCTTATACCATGGTCACTTACAAAAGCAATACATATTAACCAGGTTTTACTCCTTAATTCTTGTTTTTTTTTTCGATTTGGATCACTTTTCTCACAAACAGCGGACTATATGTTACGTGATGCGGCGCATCGCGCAGCACCACTGCTGCAGTCAAGATTCGGCGATTTATATATGCTAATCGTCCCGATGGGTTGAATAAAGCATCAATTCAGAGGGAAAGTTAATCGCTTACCGCTTGTTTTTGCCCAGATGATGAAGCAAAAGGTTGTTTTACAGAAGCCGGCGCAGTGATACAAAACATTTAAGCTAGCCGACCAGAACTTCTTTTTTCACTGTGCGGTTATCAGATTTTAATGCATACCCAGCAGCCAATCAGAATCGAGTATTCAACCGGACCATGGTATAAAAAAAAGTAATACATGGAGCTTCTTTCTTGCTATGTGAAAACCTTTGACATAAATGTAGTTGTTGCCTGCTTATTTGCCCACTGAAACGGGACAATTGTGAATAATCAGGTGAATCCAAACTGACTATGAAAACGCAGCTGAGAGAAAATTCACTGCAAAGAGTCAATCACCTATTCTGCAGAACTACCTACCGTACGCGATGACGTTACGTTCAAGCTTCCAGGTCCTTTCAAAACTCCTGACCTGTCAAATAAACAAACTGTGCCCTGTAACGTTTGTAGCGGCGCCGACAGGCATGGCGCTAGCTTCGCTAATGTGGGTGCTAATATGCTTTAAAAATAGTCGGCACATTGCTGCAGTTCTCTGTTCCGCGAGGAAGAAACGGCGGTTGCTGTGGAGACGCAATGGTATTCCGGGGTGTCACGTGACACCCCCCCCCCCAAGCATTATTTACACTCGCGCAGATACAAAATAACAAAAACTGCGTGGGGATGTATGAAATGATATGAAAGAGGATGATTCAGTTACGGGGCACCGTCGTATGAAGTGTTAGCCGATGAGATAGTAAAAACAGAGAAGGTGTCACATGACGAGAAGGCGGAAAACTGAATGTTTTTGTAATGGAGTGTAATAATCCACGGGTATCACATAGTTACAAAACACATCACGACAATCTGTAATTTAGACACACGTCTAGTATTTTCTGAAGGCTATAAAAATGAGATAATAAAGTAGTTCATATATAAGGGCACAATGGGGGTGCAGAACGTGTCAAGACACAGACACAGAGCCCTTCTGACGGTAAAACATGCATAACGTAGATTAATAGAATAACCTACAATTTAAAACTCAATAAAACTGTTGTTTGTGCTCCAGGTACACATATTAACCCTGATACATTGGGGGTGGAGGCCTGGGCTTGCTCCGGGGGGGGCGGCGCTTTCTGGCTCCTCTCTCTCTGTGTGGGGTGGGTCGTGCTGGGCCTGGGGCGTCGGTGCCTCGGGGGATGGGGCCCCGAGGCTGGGGGACCTGGGCCCTATGCTGGGGGGGGGGCTGTTTGACCACCGGGAGACAGTGTACCAGCTGTCCCCAACTCACCCCCTTCCTCATATAATCTCATATTAGGGTGAGGGGGTGGGGGGTTTAGCCTACAATACGCTTTGGGGGGGGGCTACTTGGCAGTGGTCCCCCTCCCATGGTTGCCGTATGGAATGGGCCCCCCCTCTCTCGGTTTTATTTGCACCTTAGACATGTAGGGCCCTTGGTAGGGGGAGTGCTTGGACATCACTGCCAGCAAGCAGCAGATGTCTTCCTAGCACCCTAACTGCCAATTTTAACCGCACCTTAGACATTTAGGGACCCTTGGTGGGGAGGGTGAGGGGACATTACTGTGAGTAATCAGGGAATGTCCTCTCTGTGCACTACCCACCAATTTTAACTTTACCCCCCTAGTACACACACCTTTTACTCCTCATAATATACATTCAAACACACACACATGCACACATACACACACACACACACATTATGCAAGGAAGGTGGGTCCTAGGTCCATCTGTTCCCTACCCCATCCCTGGTGGGGGGTACTGGGCCCTTGGCAGCGTGGCGTGTCCCCTGGGTGCCGGTTTCCTGGGCCCGGCGGGGCTCTCTCCGCGCAGGGAGGGGGTTCACATTACACCTGAGCTGGGGGTGTCCGCTTCCCTGTGGGTAGGTTCGGGTTTTTGCATTCCAACTGTGGCCGAGCCTGGTCGGGCCATGTTAACAACACCCGTTGTGGGCCCCCCTTTTCTCCGGGGTGCCCCCTCCTGGGCGGGGCCGGCTGTCCCCTGCCTTGCTCCTTCTGCATGGGTGGCTGCCTGGAGCGCAGAGCGGGTCTCCCTTGGGGGGTCCTGGCTCGTACCTGGGGTTGGGGCGGGGGGATGGCCAGAACTCCTGGGTGGTGATGAGGTGCTCGTCTGGGGCTGTGGGCACTCTTCTCGTGTGGGGCCCGGTGTCGGGCCCTCCCGGCGCTGCGGGGGGGCTGCTCTCCTGGTTGGGCTGGGGCGGCGCTCTCATCCCCCGTGCCTCCCTGCTCTCTGGCTCTGGGGGCCTCGTGGTGGTCCTGCTGGCCCTGGCCTGGGTGGCGGATGTGATCGCCCGGGGGGTGGTTGTTCTCTGCCTGCTGCCGGGTGGCGTTGGGAGTTCTGGCTGCCGCAGCTGCTGCGGCGGGTGGATAAAACCTTCCGTGACGCTCTGAGATCTCGTACCGCTGCCTATAATGCGGGACTCGCGTCCAGGGACATGGACCTGTATAAGGCTGCGTCATACAATGTCTGGAAGGCGGTGAAAGAGGCGAAGAAGCGCTACGGGAGGAAACTAGAGTCACAACTCCAACAGAGTGACTCCAGGAGCCCATGGCAGGGACTAAGAGCAATAACGGACTATAGAGCACCGACATCCGATGTGACGAACGCAGACAGGACTCTGGCAGACGAGCTGAACACCTTCTATGCTCGTTTCGAGGCTGCAGCTAAGGACGCTAGCGTTGCTAATGCTAGCGGAACTAACGGCTGCAGACAGGAAGTCACTACCAGTACCAGTAACGCGTTTATCATCTCCGAGCATGACGTGAGGAGAGCCTTCATGAGAGTAAACACCAGGAAAGCAGCAGGTCCAGATGGCATCTTAGGTAGAGTCCTCAGAGCCTGCGCAGACCAGCTAGCACCTGTGTTCACAGAGATATTCAACATCTCTTTATCTCAGTCGCTGATCCCTACATGCTTTAAGGAGTCTGTTATTGTTTCGGTTCCAAAGAAACCCCATCCTACTTCCCTCAACGACTATCGACCTGTAGCCCTTACCTAAGTAGTGATGAAGTGCTTTGAGCGACTGATCAAAGACTTCATTATCTCCTCACTACCTGACACACTGGATCCACTACAGTTTGCTTACCGTTCGAACCGCTCAACGGATGACGCTATCTCTCATCTACTCCATACTTCTCTCACTCATCTGGACACTAGGAGTTATGTTAAAAAAATTATGTTAAAATGCTCTTTGTTGACTACAGCTCAGCATTTAACACCATAATTCCCTCCACACTCACCACCAAGCTGGAGCACCTGGGACTCAGCCCATCTCTGTGTCAGTGGATCTCCAATTTCCTAACTGGCAGACCACAGGCAGTAAGGATGTGCGGATATGTCTCAGCTTCCATCACTCTCAGCACTGGAGCCCCCCAGGGTTGTGTTCTGAGCCCTCTACTGTACTCACTGTACACGTACGACTGCGTGACCTCCACCAACTCCACCACCATCATCAAGTTTGCTGACGACACTGTTGTGGTGGGCCTGATCACTGCTAATGATGAGACGGCCTACCTGAAGGAGATTGGACATCTGGAAAACTGGTGTGAGAGGAACAATCTCCTCCTAAACATCAGCAAGACAAAGGAGTTGATAGTGGACTTCGCCACAAAGCAGAAGAGGAACTACCAGACCCCCGTCATTGACAAGAGCCCAGTGGAGAGAGTGAATAGCTTCCGATACCTTGGTGTCCACATCACGCAGGACCTGTCATGGTCCTGTCACATCAACACTGTAGTGAAAAAGGCCCGGCAGCATCTCTACCACCTTAGATGCCTGAGAGACTTTAGACTGCCCTCTGTGGTGCTTAGGAACTTTTACTCTTGCACCATAGAGAGCATCCTGACGGGAAATATCACAACCTGGTTCGGGAACACCACTATGCGGGAAAGACGAGCTCTCCAGAGGGCGGTGCGTTCAGCTGAGCGCATCATTCATACCGAGCTCCCTGACCTACACTCAATCTACAGCAGGCGGTGCTGGACCAAGGCCAGGAAGATAACAAAGGACCTCAGCCACCCCGACAACGGACTGTTCTCTCTGTTGCGGTCAGGAAAGCGATTCCGCTCTCTGAAGGCCAACACAGAGAGACTGAGGAGGAGCTTCTTCCCGCGGGCGATACGGTCTCTTAATCAGTAATCAGTACACCACACAGTACTGACCCGTTTTTTTTGCACATCCATACTCATGGACATTATACACACAAGCCACTTTCACATATGTCACTTTAGAGCATATTTGCACTCATTCGGACATTCTGTTTTTATATTTTATATTTTATATTGATATTCTTTCTTTGTTTGAGGTCGCGGGCAGTCGCCTAAGCATTTCACTTCACATTGTACGGTGTATGATTGTGTGTGTGACAAATACAATTTGAATTTGAATTTGTGTGTGGACAGGCCCCGCCCTTATAGACCTGTATTACATCTGAACCTCACCGTAATAAGTACAACTATCCAGAAAACTTGTTGCTTTATGCTGCTTCATGACTTTAACACCCCCTTCCTATAATCACCCTCCTATCCCCCCTTCTCTAACATCCCTCTCTCTTCTTTCCTCCTTTCCTTTTCTGTCCGATCCAACACCAAAGATTTTCAAATATGATTAAAATGAATAAAGTTTGGCCTCGATTACAAAAGGAGTTTATTCTGACATATGTCTGGTTTGTCAGAAGATTCATAACCCTGTTGTTAAAAAAATATGTCCAACTCAAGAGGCCTTCAGCTCTCATCTGTTTGCCCAGATATTGGACAGCACAAGCTAAAAATAAATAAATAAATAAACTAAACAGACTACATTTCTTTGTTTATCTCAATCTTAACCTCAGAAGGTTTTGAATCACGCTCAATAGCCTTGAGATGTCTGTTTGAAAACAACTAAACATACAAAAAGTTTTACTTTAGTCTTGTAGATTTGTAATTATTCCAGAGTTCCGAATCTACTACATCTCCCAGCAACCCCAGCGCACAGTTCCTGGATTCCACACCTGACTCATTTACATTTATTAACAAAATACTTTAGTACTCTCAACATTCTCAGTGTCTTTCACGTACTGTCTGTGTGGGATTAACACAGACACCACTCCATGTAGCAATCAGCCTAAGAAACATTCAACATTAGCTGGTAGCTCCTCCCACACGCGCCTGCGTTGTTAAGCTATAAAGAAACGTAATTTTGGACAGGCAGGGCGGAAAACCCTCAATAGCAGGTTATATGACAGAATCGGGCCATTGAGCGTCTCTGCCTGGTGCATTCATGGAGCTCCAGAACATAGAAAAGTATCAGAACTCCAACAGCCACCCAGAATAACTTAGTCCACTACTATATTTTCATGAGGAAAACACCCAGAGGAACCGACCCTAAAACCACCCAAATTATGAAAAGTCTTCAAATTATGCATTTGAAGACTTTGAGTCGGGGTTCAGACCTCACCAAAGTACGGAAACTGCAATAGTTAAAGTCTCTAATGACTTGTTATTGGCCTCAGAAAAGGGACTACTTTCCATTCTGGTCCTATTAGACCTCAGTGCAGCCTTTGACACTATTGACCACAGTATTTTACGCCAAAGGTTAGAGCATGACATCGGGATCAGAGGATCTGCCCGCCAGTGGTTTAAATGCTATTTATTCAATAGGTACCAGTTCGTTAATGTAAATGGACAGTCCTGTCTGTGAACTCCAGTTAACTATGGAGTCCCACAGGGCTCAGTTTTAGGACCCATCCTGTTCATGCTTTATATGCTACCCCTAGGAAACATAATCAGGAAACACAGCATTCATTTTCATTGTTATGCTGACGATACACAGTTGTATTTATCTATGAAACCTGACCAGAATGACAATATAGAAATATAGCAATTTTATTTATTTATTTTTTTTAGGAGTTTTTCCTTATCACGAAGGGGGGTCTAAGGGCAGGGATGTGCAGCTTAGTTGAGTCTGTTTAGTTAGTTCAATTTAATATTTCCCTATTGAATTCTCTGTATTCATAATCCTTTTGATTTTATGTTTTATTTTTTCAATTACCTATACGAAGCCCATCGAGACGACTGTTGTTGTGAATTTGGGTAAAATTGAACTCACCCAAAATCATTTTACCTCCAAATTTAGTACCAAAACCGCCCAGTCTTGCAACACTGTCTGTCATGTACTGATCAAGGAGTGAGGACCCAGATGCTGGAACCCTGAAGAAGACAGGTAAGTGATTTTGGCGAGAAAAGCATTTACTGTTTCTCCAGGTACGGTTGTGTAAATAGTTGGAGGTAGTCCAGGCTTGAAGACAGCTGGTGGTGTGACTGGAGGGCTTAGTGCGGTTAGTGTGGGCCGTGGGACCTTCTGGCTTCACCGAGCAGCAGAATGGCAGGAAGCTGACGTCACTTGTGAGATGATGATGATCCTGAAGCAGAGAGCAAGGATTAATGCAAGGCTGAGAGCAAAACAGGAGCATGAGAGCTTTAACTGAAGACCAGGCTTAGTCACCATAAGGGGTAACGAACTGGCGTTGAACTGATGAGTGGGGTCTCTTTTTAAGCAGCATAGCAGATGAGGTGAGTGAAGTCAGCTGGTGGCAATCAGGAAGCAGAGCAGGCAGAGCTGGAGGGGGAGGAGTCTGACAGTTACCGTGACACTGTTGATGTGTTTTATCCCCCTTGCATACTCATACCCCACCTAGTGTTGAAGGGTGTGCATTGTATTGAGGTAAATATGTTCCAAAAAGCACACACTTGTAGATTTAATGTGTGAATTTGTAACATTGAATGTGATAACTTACCCACCAAAAATCTGCATCTGTGTGTAAAAATCTTCTGCTGTGAAGTCTGACAAACAAAATCACAACTGACAAACTCCCATTTGCATGTGTTCATTTAGAGTTACAACAGCAAATCTGTGATTACAACTGCTCAAATCTGCTGCTGTGTGTGCGTGAATCTGCTGGCACAAATCAGAAGTGTGCTACCACTGCGCTCTGACTTCTGACACCTTCCTTGCGAAAGATTTGTGTCAAAACTGATCTGTGACCGAGATTGGAACAAGGGGGGAAGGGGGATAAAGGAGGGGGGAGTCAACCAATCAGAGTGCAGCACTCAGAGGACTTGGTAAAGTTAGAAAGGTCTTCACAGATTCGGACAGAATTTTTTACGTTGCTGCATTGATGGGATGATGATCTCAGTGGGATTTCTTTCGTTTCTAGTAATAATGATATCGTCTGGGGGGGTATATTTTTAATTTTTCGTTATTATATAATTATTATTCGTTATTTTACTTTATTACTTTATTTATTTTATTTCCCAACTAATGACTCATCCGTGATAAAAAAAATAATGTCCATCATAAACTGAGGGAAGTGATTTTAACAAAAAAAAATAACAAACAAAATAAAAAAGAAGTAGTCCGCTCCTTCACTTGATTAGTCAAGTGGACAGAGTGTCTCTTAGCAGAGCAGCCAGACTTATAGCTTTGTGTTTGAGGGGAAGGGAGGATGCTTTGTTACGTGTTCGCTATGTGTGGAAGACTTTGGACTGTGATCCGTCCCGCAGCTCTACGTGAACGAGCTACCAAACTCAGGATCTTCCTGTAAAAGGTTGTGTCCAGGTAGAGCTCGGACCGCCAGCTTGTGACAAAGCCACATTAGTGTATCATGTTTTCTGTATTTTACACCCTATGAGGTGAAGAGGTCCTATGTTTTCCTTTTATTTTAGTGTATGTGTGTAATTTGGGTATTTGTGTACCGGGGATGCCGCTGACGTCACCCCTCAGAGCTGATGCGATCAGCTGGGGTGTGTTAACACACGGCATGGCTTCCGGGTTAAAAAAGGACAGACAAGGTGGGCTGGAGGCCTAAGGAGAGCGAAAACTCTGACGAGACGGAAAGGGAGACTACGAGGGCCCTTCCAAGGAGCAAGAACGCACGGAATACCCCGGAAACCGACCATCGGGAGTTACAGAGGAGGATCTGACATGGACCTTTCAAAATACTGCCGCGGGGATTATTATTAATTTCTTTTGGGGATGGACGTGGCTGGAAAGTGACCAGGAGCAAACTGAGACTCCCTGACGTTAACCCGAAGGACGGGGTGAGATCATTTCAATTTTTTTTTTTGTTTGACTTTGGGAGGAATTTTTAAGTTGGAGCGCTTACGCGCGTACAGATGGAAGTCGCTAGACGGAAAATAGGGAATCATTGTAAACACGGGCACGTACCTATAAAGTATTCGGGTGCGCGATTCATGGGGTGTGATTGGGTTCAATGAAATTATGATGGTTAAAGAACATTTCTTGACTTAAGTAGTTGTTTTTTTGTTCATTTGTGTTCCATAGTCAACCCACGACAGATATATTAAGACTCTAAATGAACTGTAGAGTGTTACATATGGTGGCCAGTATGGGGATTTAATTTATCCTTTTTGTAATTTGTTTTCAAGTTTGTGTGTGGGGTGATCATTTACGTATATATTACTTCTAAGAATTCTAGAAAAAAAGTTACTGAGACACAAAGCAGCAGAAATGGCTGAGGCTGAAACAGAGTTAGATTTCACCGCAGGGCCATTTGTTACCCGCAGACGAACTTCAGATGGAGAATTATCATCATTATTAAGTACCTTATACCTGCATAACAGTGAGGATGAAGGGTCGGTACAGGGGGGTAATGGGGATGCTGGGAATGATGCTGCTGAGGTTATAGTTGCTGAGACAGGAGAAGCTCAATTTGCTGAGATAGAAGAAGCTGTCAAACTGAGAATGACAATCTAGCTCAGGAAATGGCAGCACTTAAAGATCATGTGAAGGAATTAGAGGAAACTTTCAGAGCATCTGTCACAAGCTCTCTTAACCGCAAAAGTAATTTCAGGGAGTATGTAGACATTAGCTTTGCTAAGCTAGAAAACACTTTAACGTCCAGCATCGAAAAACTTGAGAAGGATGTGGTGAACTGTTTATTGCGAAGGGATGAGAAATGGCAGAACCAACTAAAGAAACTTAGGACTGTTAGTACCCCTCTACACTCAAAGAAATGAAACATTAGATTTAAATAAAAAAGTATCGTCAACCGGTCCCACAAAACAATTTTGTTTAAATCTGAGACAGACTGAATGACTAAAATTCAACATACTATCTTGAATAAGCGCTACATTACACACTTATTGTAAGTTTACATAGTGCTATTATGTAAAATTTACTCAACATTGTTGCGTTCGATTTATTAATCATTATATTGAATTTACTCAACATTGTTGCGTTGGATTTATTAATCATTATATTGAATTTACTCAACATTCTTGCGTTGGATTTATTAATCATTATATTGAATTTACTCAACATTGTTGCGTTCGATTTATTAATCATTATATTGAATTTACTCAACATTGTTGCGTTGGATTTATTAATCATTATATTGAATTTACTCAACATTGTTGCGTTGGATTTATTAATCATTATATTAAATTTACTCAACATTCTTGCGTTGGATTTATTAATCATTATATTGATTTTACTCAACATTGTTGCGTTGAATTAAGCAATCAGATTGAATTTACTTAACATTATTAAGTGAAAGTTGTTAATTTTTATATTGGATTTACTCAAAATTCTTCCATTCCATTTATTAACAGTTATGTTGACTTTACTAATTTATTGTTTTATTCATAATCAAGAGTCAATTTTTCGTTATGTTAAATTTATGAATCATGTTGAGTTTTTTTGTTCCATTTACTAAAATCCCTCACGTTAACAATACTAAATTTAATTGTAATCATGTTGTAGGACTTCAATAACCACAACTTTAATCATTTGACATTCACATTTTTTATTTATAACAAATTTAAGGGCAAACACAAGTCAACTCTCAAACGGAATTAACAAAGTGCCTTTTTGAGTTTGTGTCTTCTTAAGTGCGTGTCCGTCTTTGTTGCCTTTTCCCGTTATTTCCCTTTATGTGTAGACACATGTAAACAACAAAATAATACAAAATACCAAAGTGTATTGGTGAGGTGATAAAACGATTAACAATCAGAAACGGTAACACGTTAACTGAACTCCAACTGTGAGAAATCCAAAGAATTATGCTTTAGGAACTTTGTGAACTTTCCTTTAATCATATAGTTTACCTTTAGGGCCTGTAACTTGGGTGACAGTTTTTGTCCATCCATGTCCATCAATACTTTCTGAATGAATTCAAACGTGTATTTCAGCTTACTGGGGAACTCCAAATTAAGGCAGTAGATGAGCCCCAGGAGGAGAGTGCAACCATATGCCACGTCCTTTACATCCTGCAGCACTTCCACCCCCTCTATGAAAATGTTCATCTCTGCGGGGTCATCTGTGGGCTCAGCTCCTTCATGTTGAATGACGTGGATCACCATGTCGAGTTGCTCATTTGTTGCCTGCTGCGCTTCAAGATCAGCATCCTAAAGCAGGGATTTAAAATAAATTACTTATGAAGATGTGTTTTAGGTGTGTTTCAGATAGTCTGTCACGTTATATGTATTAAAAAAAATTGATTAAAGTTCAAATTTTTTATGGCATTTACCAACAACCCAAATACAAAATCAACTACAATAATAAAGAACAACAACTAGAAAATACTTATATATAAAAAGCTTTACCTACATCATGACTTTTTTCAGCCTAGATAAAAATAATACTCCTGATATTTACCCAAGATCTGGACTAAAAACCTGTCAGAAATATTGTAAATTGCTGGATGATTGACCACCAAACCTTGTAAGCACGCTTTCTGAGCTTTCTAGGAAAAATTGAGTTTTATTTGTTTATGGAGCTAAATACAAAACCTGTATGAAGATAGTCTTAACATTTCTAAGTGAAGAAATGTTACACCCAAGGATTCATGTCATACAAATTTGACACTTACCAGGGACTCCTTTATCAGGTCATCAGGACTTTCATTGAGGTAAAGACAAACCGCTTTCAGGATGCATTCTCTTCGTTTTTCAACAGATGTGGTCTGTGAAAACACACAAAAAAAAGAAACTTTCACAAACTACCGTAATTTCCGGACTATAAGCCGCTACTTTTTTCCTGCGCTTGCAGCCCTGCGGCTTATTCAGTGACGCGGCTAACTTATGGATTTAATTGACGGCCGCCATGAACATACTTGCGAACTCGGAGCATGGGTTGAATATTCTATCCAACTCCAAGCAATGAGCCATTTATTTTTCAACACACCTCTAAGCATCCAAACAGCATGGAGTTGACTTCAGGTCTTAGACACTTCAGTCATGGTTCAACAAAACACGCATGCCCGGCCGCATCCCAGAGTCCTTTGGTGCCATTAGACCGAACGTGCACGTGATCGCCACTACAATATGATGCAGCTTTCAAGTTCAAAGCAATCGTTAAAAGCAGCGTGAAAAAATCTGCCATCACCAACGGGTTTGGAAAAGCCGCTCTGCTGCGCAACGGAGAGAACAGCGCATGCTCAGGAGTGAATTTACATCAGTCATAGTGACAATAGTCCATCTATTAGCAGCTCCGTAATATACGAGATGATCTTTTAAACGTACGTTTATTATTGCTATGTTATGGTTATTATGAAGCTCCTGTTCGCTCATTTTATTTTTAATCTGTGTGGTCAGTGCTTTTTTCTGCCAGAACGAAGCCGAAAGTATGGTTAGGTGAAGGCTAACATGCACTAACAACATTTAGCCTGGATGAACATGAATCGATGCGGGAAAGCTGCAATCTGCAGCTTGGCTGAACGTGAATATGGGGGAATAACATCAGCCTTTATTTAGTCGGGACACGACTGGAAAAACAAATTGACGTGATCGTTTGGACTGAGCGGAATTTTGCATTGGAAAGCTCACAGCCTCCGTGTGAGCTGGAGACATGTTCTCCTGCTGCTCGTTTACATAGAGCTGCGGGGCCGATGACAGTCTGAAGGCTCCCACACGTAACACGTAACGTTTTGTGTGTCCCACACAAAACGTTCAGTATTAAGTCCGATTGCTCTGCACAGACACGATTCGCTCGGTCCACCGGCGCAATGGGGACGAAGCGCTCCTCCTTGGAGCCGCCCTGGCAAGGGGTGTCGGAGAAGATAGGAAGGGGAGACACAAAACATTTGCGTTAACGCGGTAATGACGCGTAAAAGGCAAAACTCTTAAAACTTACGGTGAACTCAGCAGCACACGCTGAAAGAGCTACACTCACTTGCACTGCTACGCTCTGGTCTACTCCCCTTCCTTAACTGGCGCGAGCGCAGACATGAGCGTCTCGGCGGGAACTCGGACTTAACATTAGTTCCGCCTCGGCACAAAGTTTATGCATTGGGGGACGAGGGGATAAACAAAATAACCTCCAAAACGAAGCGGTACAAAAGTGATCCAAACAGAATTTGCCCTACCGAAACGGTTCGATCAACTACGTGTACCGTTAGTATTTAGCTAACGTTTCAAAATGTTCCCGCCCTCTTTTTTTTTCAGAAATCAACAGTGCTTGTCACTATCTTGATTATTAATCCCCAATGTAAAAAATGTATACACCGTTTTCATTTGTATGTTTGTTACACTTAAAGTACTTACCAGAAACTCGATGAAAATTCTTGAGCAAACTACTAGATGAGGAGTCGTCGAGAAATGGCGGCCGCTGTCTTCTTGCTGAATTTCATTGCGTAATGCGCATGCGTCAGATGAACGGAAAGCTTGTTGGGACAACTGTCCTTTTAAAAATTGATTGTGTTAAATAAATTTTATTAAACATTTTTAAATATTACCCAAATTGCTATTGTTACTTAAATGCAATGTAACACCCTTGTTTATATCACTGAAAGTGAGCTGATTTAATATTTTCAACATAAATACTTTACATAAATAATACTACAGCACTTTTTCATTTCTCTGAGTGTACCTCGGCGAACAGTAGCCATATCCACCGAAACAGATTACACTGTAACACCCACACCCTGTCATTCACACCAAATAAGTCAGTCTGGTGCAACCTCCTTTTACTCCAAACCTCCCGTTCGGTTGGATTTTCCCACGTTTGGTGGCCCGCATACCTCGGATGCGCTGAATTTCATTGAACAGTGTGAAAACTATCTTGACCTTAGACCCTTATCAAATCACGAACTGTTAGGAGCCCTGTCCGCGGTCCTGAAGGGACCCGCTTTAAGCTGGTGGAAAGCCACTAAACCTGTTGTGCGTGATTGGTTGACATTCAAGGAGGCTTTTTTATCCGCTTTCCTGCCAACTGAATATTTAAGTGAAGTGGAAGAGCAATTAAGAACAACTGTGCAGAGGCCGGAGCAGTGTTTACGTGACTTTGCCTATGACTATAGGGCTTTGTGTCTGAAGTGGAAACGAGACATGACAGAGGAAGAGATAGTTCGGCGGATACTTAATAACATCAACCCCAAGGTGGCCGGCTGTCTGCGTGGGACCATTTCATCGGTAGCCCAGCTGGTAAAAGTAGGTTCAATGGTGGAGAAGGACTGTTCAGGAGCTAAAGAGTACTGGCAGAAGGTGCATGCTGGAGCTGATAGACAACCCAAAAGACAAACTGACCGGAAAATGATGCCAAAGGGAGCAATAGGGGTCACAGTGGGAAAACAGAACCCACAGAAAGGTTGTGAGCCTAAACTTTTAATGATCCCAATCACCATACGGGGGGTGAAAGTTGAGGCTGTAGTGGACACTGGGAGCACGTTTACATTGATGAGGAATGGTTTAAGGAGAGAATTAGCTCGGAATGAGAAAGGAATTAAACCTGCTGAAAGACAATGGTTTGTCATGGCGGATGGAACAGTGCATCAAGCCCTTGGTAAAAAGACCATTTGTCTAGAAGGACAAGTGGGACAGTGGCCATTGTCTGTCCATATAATGGAAGATGTACACCTTGCCTTTCCTTTAATCCTGGGTTTGGATTTTCTTTCAAGATCCGGTGCCATTCTCAACTTGGCTAAGAATTCATACGGCTTAAGATCTGACCAAGGTTATGTGTATCATGAGTTCGGTTCGCCAATGCAAGTGCGGTCCAGAGATCACTACTCAGCCAACCCCTCTTTGCCATCAGTTCAGCTTTACTATGCTATTCAGCCCGGAAAGCTTCCTTCGTGTTGGGCAGCCACCACCACACCTGACCCAGTGACCTATGACACAGATTTTCCTGAGCTGCTTAAAACCCTGATTGATGATTGGCCTACAGTCACATCAGGAGTTTTAGGGAAGACCAATGTGGAAAAACACACTATTTTCTTAAAGGATGATGTACCAGTCAGAAGTAGAGCTTACAGAATTTCTCCTTTAAAGAAGAAGGTGATCGAGGAACATGTAGAAAAAATGCTGCAAGAAAACATCATAGAGCCATCGCAGTCGGCCTGGTCATCTCCTGTAGTCCTAGTGAACAAGCCTGATGGATCCTACCGGTTTTGTGTGGATTACAGGAAGATCAATGCCAAGACCCTGCCTGACGCATATCCTATGCCACTTGTTCATGACATCTTGGAGTCACTGGAAGGCGCCTCCTGGTTTAGCTCCTTAGACCTCCAGGCAGGTTATTGGCAGGTAGAGATGAACGACAGTAGTAAACCAGTCACTGCTTTTACAACACACCTGGGCCTTTTCCAATTCAAATGCATGCCTTTCGGATTGCGGAACGCAGCAACATTTCAACGGCTGATGGAGAAAGTTTTAGGACAGTTGAGAGGACAGATATGTTTTGTATACATTGACGACATCATTGTGTATTCAAAGACAAAAGCAGACCATCAGAAAGATTTGGCCACTGTATTTCAAAAGCCGCAGGCTGCCAATCTTAATTTAAATATGAAGAAGTGCCATTTTTTCAAAAGGCAGTTGAGGTTTCTGGGTCACCTTGTGTCCGAGAAAGGTGTGGAGATTGACCCAGACAAGACCCAAGCAGTAACCAATTTCCCTGCTCCCAAAGACCTAAAATCCCTCCAACGATTCTTAGGCTTAGTTGGATGGTACCACAAGTTCATACCTCATTTTGCAGATATAGCCGCTCCTTTGCATAATTTAAAGAAAAAAGGGGTTGAGTGGAGATGGACTGAGGAATGCCAGGTCAGAATGGATATGTTGAAAAAAGCTTTACAAATCCCTCCTGTATTAATTCAACCTAACCCAGTGCTTCCTTTCCAAGTTCACACAGATGCTAGTGAGGTGGGTCTCGGAGCAGTTCTGACCCAAGAAACAGAAAAAGGTGAGGAAAACATCGCTTATGCTTCCCGACTGCTTAATGGGCCAGAAAAGAACTATTCCACCACAGAGAAGGAGTGTTTGGCTGTAGTTTGGGCAGTGGAGAAATGGCGACACTACCTAGAAGGACAGGAGTTTCTCATATATACAGACCATGCAGCATTATCATGGGCATTCAATTGTCCAAAGTCATCTTCCCGGTTGACGCGCTGGACCTCACGTTTACAGCAGTTCAACTTTAAAGTGCTCTACAGGAAGGGATGTCTCAATCAGGTTCCTGATGCCTTATCAAGGGTATGGGAACCAGAGGTGGGAACCAGAGGTTCTAACAACATACTACAGACCTTTGAACATTATGAAAACAAGTCTGCTCCGTGCTTAAAGATCACAAGGAAGAGTTCCACCGACTTACCCACAACCTTAGCAGAGATAGCCGAGGCCCAGGCTAAGGACTCAACAGTGAATGACCTATGTCAGTCTCAGTTAGTGAACCCTCCTGCCGATCGAATCAGTTTTATTAAACATCAAGGGGTCGTGTATCGACGGGTTCCTCTGGGAGATCAAGGAACAAAATTCCAGTTAGTGGTTCCTAAGTTGCTAATCTCAGACTTCCTAAAGTATTTTCACGATAACCCTCTAGGAGGACATCTGGGACAACTAAAAACATTGCTGCGGGTCTTGGAGGTAGCATGGTGGCCTAATGTGCGTAAAGATGTATGGGAGCATACAAAAAACTGTGAGGTGTGTCAAAGAACCAAAGCGGATAACCGAAAACCATCAGGTTTATTACAAAACACCTCTGTGTCTCTGCCGGGAGAGATGTTGGGAATTGATATCATGGGACCTTTCCCAAGAAGCAAGAAGTCAAACACCGTTCTTCTAGTGGTCGTTGACTATTATACAAAATGGGTGGAAATGTTTCCCCTCAAAGATGGCAAAACACCCCGGGTTGTAAGAGTCCTACGGGAAGAAATATTTACTCGTTGGGGGGTACCAAAATACTTGGTGTCGGACAGGGGTCCTCAATTTACCAGTCATCTGTTGAACGAACTCTGTAACAACTGGGGAGTCGTACAGAAATTAACCACCAGCTACCATCCTCAAACAAATCTGACAGAACGTTTCAACCGAACCATAAAGACCATGATTTCCTCCTTTATCGGCCAGCAACACAACACCTGGGACAAATGGATCCCTGAGTTCCGCTTTGCCATAAATACAGCTCAACAGGAAACAACAGGGAAAACCCTGCAGAATTAGCCTTAGGACGAAACATACTTGGCCCACTGCAGAGGTTAATTCAAAAACCTCCGTCACCTGAACAGTTGGGGTCGTACAACCTGGTAGAGCGGCAACGTAAAATGGCAGAGGAGGTCAAACGGAGAGTGGGGTTGCATCAGGCTAGACAAGCTAGGTACTATAACCAACGGAGGAAAGATGCGCACTTTCTTCCGGGTAACCTAGTCTGGGTCCGAACACATCCACTTTCCAAAGCCACTGATAAGTTCACAGCAAAGCTTGCGCCTAGATGGGAAGGGCCAGCAAAAGTACTTCAAAGATTAGGACCAGTTAATTACAGGGTTGGTTGGGGTGACCCACAGAAGGAAGATACCGTCCATGTGGTTAATTTAAAAACCTATCATGGGTTAAGTCCTTAGAAGCCTTCGGCTGGAGGGGGGGACTATGTGACAAAGCCACATTAGTGTATCATGTTTTCTGTATTTTACACCCTATGAGGTGAAGAGGTCCTATGTTTTCCTTTTATTTTAGTGTATGTGTGTAATTTGGGTATTTGTGTACCGGGGATGCCGCTGACGTCACTCCTCACAGCTGATGCGATCAGCTGGGGTGCGTTAACACACGGCATGGCTTCCGGGTTAAAAAGGGACAGACAAGGTGGGCTGGAGGCCTAAGGAGAGCGAAAACTCTGACGAGACGGAAAGGGAGACTACGAGGGCCCTTCCAAGGAGCAAGAACGCACGGAATACCCCGGAAACCGACCATCGGGAGTTAGAGAGGAGGATCTGACGTGGACCTTTCAAAATACTGCCGCGGGGATTATTATTAATTTCTTTTGGGGATGGACGTGGCTGGAAAGTGACCAGGAGCAAACTGAGACTCCCTGACGTTAACCCGAAGGACGGGGTGAGATCATTTCAAAATTTTTTTTTGTTTGACTTTGGGAGGAATTTTTAAGTTGGAGCGCTTACATACAGATGCGCCTTACGTACAGATGGAAGTCGCTAGACGGACAATAGGGAATCATTGTAAACACGGGCACGTACCTATAATGTAATCGGGTGCGCGATTCATGGGGTGTGATTGGGTTCAATGAAATTATGATGGTTAAAGAACATTTCTTGACTTAAGTAGTTGTTTTTTTGTTCATTTGTGTTCCATAGTCAACCCACGACAGATATATTAAGACTCTAAATGAACTGTAGAGTGTTACAAGCTCACACAGCGGCTTTGGAGCGGTGTGTGAGCTTTTCAAAGCAGAAATGTCGCTCACCCCTTAGAAACTGTTCAAACAATCACGTGGATTTGTGTTTCCAGTCGTGTCCCGTCAAAATAAAGGTTTATGTTATTCCCACATATTTACGTGCAGCCAAGATGCAGATTGCAGCATTTTCCATATGGATTATATGTTCATCCAAGGCTAAATGTTGTTAGCCCGTGTTAACCTTCTCATAGCCCTGGCTTCTTCTGGCTCCGTTCTTCCACAAATAAAGCACTGACCACACGGATTAAAATTAAAATAATGAGCGAACAGACACTTCATAATATTCATAACATTAATAAAAGCACGTTTAGAAGATCATCTCGTATATCACAGCCTTCTGCTGTGAGCTCCACAAAGAAGTAAAGTGGGACAGGTTGTCGTTTTGAATGTGCACTTTGAAAAGCTTCAACTTGTTAGTAAAGGAGACAATTTGTGTTAGATCAGGAAGTGACTTGCCATTCCGTTCAGTAAAAAAGTAAGAATCTTCCTGTTCTTCCAGAAACCTCCTGTGTTCATCTTTATACTCTGAATTTCACCATTTTGACCATGAGGGTAACAGTCTGCACCCACATCAAATGTTTAGTTTTATTTTTCTGGCATTGGGCATAACCCGCGCAAATGATTGGCGGTCACCTATGTGTCGGGAACAGCATTAAAACACATCAAAACACTGCCACATTACTTTTATTATTATTTATTATTTATTTTTAATACCCCCTGATGTATTTGAGTGTGTTTAAGAGGGAAGTAACTATGAAATGAAGCACATCATAGAAAACAGAGAGTTGAGCTGCTAACTGATTGGCTGCATTGCAGCTCTCACCCATGTGGGCTTATTTTACCGTGTCTTAGACCAACGACTCACTCGCTGTTTGAAAAATTTGTTTGACAAAAGTTTCACAAAGAGGGAAAAAGGTCAAGATTTAACACCACAAATCTCACAAGCTATTTAAAAATTTACCACCGCAATATGTGGTAAGAATGTGAAGTTGTTGTCATTGCTAGTGTTAGCGCTCATTCCGGAAAAAAACAAAAACAAAAAAGCTGGACTTGCATGGAAATAGCTGTCAGTACCCTGCAATAGGATTGATGGTGAGCGTTTTTTTTCTTCTGCTGCAAATATGCTGGATGAAAAAATTAACAGCTAACATGTCAGAAAGCAGAGATGCTACTTGTCAGGAAAAATCTCCCACTGATCCAACCATCCATCCATCCATCCATCTATCCATCCATCCATCCTTCCATCCATCCATCTATCCATCCATCCATCCAGCCTTCCATCCTTCCATCCATCCATCCATCCATCCATCCATCCATCCATCCATCCATCCATCCATCCATCTTCCTCCGCTTATCCAGTACCAGGTCAGCAGTCAAAGCAGAGATGCCCAGACTTCCCTCACCCTGGCCACTTCCTGCAGCTCCTCTGGGGGGACCCCGAGGCGTTTCCAGGCCAGCAGACAGACATAGTCTCTCCAACGTGTCCTGGGTCTTCCACAGTTAGCCTCTGCTTAGTGGGACATCTCTTTGCAGATAGTATGTTCCCCAAGTGTTTCACGAACGGGAGCGGCCCAACAGTCAAAGGTGCCGGGTCACACATAGTAGTTCCACTAGATAGTGTGTCCCCTTCGAGACGCTGTACTCGAACGGGGGCGGCCCAACGGTCAAAGGTGCCGGGTCACACATAGCAGTTCCACTTGATAGTGTGTCCCCTTCGAGGCGCTGTACTCGAACGGGGGCGGCCCAACGGTCAAAGGTGCCGGGTCACACATAGCAGTTCCACTAGATAGTGTGTCCCATTCGAGGCGCTGTACTCGAATGGGGGCGGCCCAACGGTCAAAGGTGCCGGGTCACACATAGCAGATCCATTAGATAGTATGTCCCCTTCGTAGCGCTGAACTCTGATAAAAGAAATGAAAAGAAGGGGGCGGCCCAACGGTCAAAGGTGCCGGGTCACACATAGCAGTCTTACTTGGAAATTGAATGGAATGAAATGAAAATGGAATGCCGCCAAAACACACCTCATCTTATGACACACTGATTATACATTTACATTCTTTCTTCTTCTCTCTTCTTGATGATCTTTGGTTTTGGGGGTTTTTACCCTAAAGTTTATGGAAGTTATTTCATGGAAATGTACGGAGCCTTATGCCAATCAAAGTTTGTGAATGCCAACTAAGATGTAAATTAAGTATGTGAAAATGAATGTATTCTACAGCAAGAGTGAAATAGTATTCACATTAATAATTCATAGGTTTTATTACTATTTTTGTTTAAAAAGAGAAATTGTTTTTGTTGTCGATAAAGTTTAAAGTTTTTCAAGAGCCCTCCCCAACCTGTGCGGTGCGTAGCGGAGGGAGAGGCTTGTTTAGAGCAGAAACAGCATGCACGCACAGCAGAGCAGCCATTAGCTGAAAAACTACGGTGAAAAACTAAAATAACGGTGCAAACCTGTTGTCTAGCCAGACCGGAAGAGGGGTGTGAGCCAAATAGGATTTTATGCCATTACGAGACGAGTTTTGGTGAGTTTTGTTTTGTATTTTGCCTACTTTTGTGGCGTGGGTTTTGCCGTGATGAGGCGAGCCCAGTTGAGACCAATTTAAGTTGTGAAAAGACGACAAAACAGTACTTTTGAGTTATTTATAATTTTCTTTGACACTTCAGAACATGAATGTATTTTATTTGATGTATTTTGAGTATATTTTGTGTGAAAAGAAGCTAATTTTGCAAGTAGAGTTGGATGTATGAAAAAGAAAAAAGAGCAGCCGCCATTTTAAGTTTCTAAAGAGTCACGTAGCCTTCTAGTGCGGCTCCGCTTTCATTTTGGAGTAGTTTTATTTTGTATATGGACTAAAATTATTTTTATGGCCTGTCCTGCAGGCCAGGTTTTTGATTCCCCCCGAGAGTAATTGGGAGACGGTTCCGGACCGGATCGTTTCTGGACCTCTCCTGATCCATGGATGGCGAGCCTACCCAGGGAGCACGATAATCCGGACTGCCTGTAGAACATCACGTGGTCCTTTACTTTTCTTCACTACTACAAAATCTCTGCCAAGGTCGCGGTAGGAGATTGAACATTAACTGTGGATCCAATACACTTTAAAGGAGCACTACCAAAAACTGGATACATCTGCTAACAAACTTTAAAGGGTTTTGCTAAGCAATTGGACATTTAGAAAAAACAGTTCTTTGTTTGCTTTGCATTTTGAATTGTCTTTTGTTTGATATCTGATATTTTGTAACTTTAAAGGATACTTTTGGTGAAAAGTTAAAGTGACAAAACTGATTTAAAAAAGTGAAAAGGGTAAATACAGTGAACTCAAAAGAAAGCTTAAAACTAAATTTAAGTTAAATAAATTTAGTTCTGTAACTAAAATCCCTTTAAACCAAATGACCGGTCATCTTTAAATAAAATAGATTGAAACTGAAAATAACTTGAACAAAATCTTTTATTTGAACTTTAACAGAAAAAGTAAAGGAAAAAACAACATAAAGGGTGTTTAAGAGGTGTCTTAATATTACTTAAGAACCAAATTTGTATGTTTATTGTTTGTTTGTCAATTGTTCAGTAAACTGCCGGCTTTTTTTTCCATTCTACCTTTATATTGACTCTTGGCTCTTTTATTCATTACACACCACTCCGTGCGAACCTATATCTGGTCCAGTAGCTTGAGTACCTCTGCCTAATAGCATAGGTGCTGCAAATTCTTGGCGAGCCAGCCAGGAGTGGTTCGTATATAATTTTTAGAGCTCAAATTTGACTAAGAACTGAACAAAAAATGGAAGCCGTGCAACAAAGTAATGTTAAGATACCGAACTCACTTCTTATTACTGGTTTAACTGACACTGAATCTGATGAAGAGCTTTTTGACTTCCTCAAACAATATGGGTCCATTCAGACAATGGTACCTGTAGATCCCCCGTGTCCAGAAAAGGGCAAGCAGTCCTTTCTTGAGTACGCATCCAGTGCACCAGTCCAGGCATTGTCTAGCTTACTGCCATACAGATTCTGTATTATATTATGTATTGTTTTATGTATTGTATTATGTATTAAAAAATGTACTTGTTACATTGGTATTCAAGTTAAAGTCTTAGTATTTTTTCTGACCATTGAGATGCACTTTCTCTGTTCACAGATGTATGACAGACTGAAAAGGCTGATAAAGTGTTTGTACAATCTGTTGTTCAATTTATTTGCAGGTAAAACGAGTTCTGCAAATGTCAATCAATCAATCAATTTATTATTTGTATAGCACCTTTTAGGCAGAAGCAACCAAAGTGCTTAACATAAAATCACATAAAATCAGAGTCAATATGATACAATAAAGAATCAATAAAAGCAATAAAACAATTAAACAAGCTGACCCACTAAATTCGCTCACTGGAGTTAAAAGCCTGGCTGAAAAGATGAGTTTTTAAAAGTGACTTAAAATCACTGATGGTTCTGGCAGACCTGTGTTGAATACATAAGAGCCTTCGCTCTTACTTAGTACTTAGTAATATTTTTTTCGTAAGTTTTTAAAAAAAAATATCAGTTGAGTATAGGTATTGGCTACAAGAGGCAGGAAAATATCTGGTATCAGTTGTAAAAAGTCATTATTGTGCATCACTGCTTATAAACCTTCTTCACAGCAAAGTGAGGGAGTGTTGCTCTTGACAAGACTGAATGTTGCAGACATAGGAAGGTGTGTTTGTGGGTTTCATTTTGAGGTTTTCTGTTTCCAGCTTCTCTGGTGAAAGAAAAAAAAAAACAGAGGTATCTGTGTGGTTTTCTAAGTGACAAAAACTGTTGGTCAACAAGGCCGTTGCAGCAAAAACGTTTCTCTCACACCTTCTATGTGCATCTATTCTATGTGAGTATTAATGTTTAATGGATGTTGGAAGAAAACTTAAGAAATAGAAAGAAGTGGATCACAATACAATGTTTACCATCCTGGACACTAAAACAGTTCAACTTTTTCAGAAAACTTGTTATTTCATGAGTGAAGAACATCTGAGAAAAAAAAAAGCTGACTTCCTGCCATAAAATATGATTTACCAGAAGAACAACACATGTGATCTTAGATAGAAACATAGATATCTGTGGTGAAAACTATTCTGTCAATTTTGATTAAAAAGTTTTCTGTAATTATTTGGAATCAACATCATCTCTTAGCTTTCACAAAGATGAAAAAACTAAACCGTTCTCATGAGTGGAACGTTTAACAGTCCGCATGTCTTTATTTATCTCCACCTTAACCACAGGGGAGTTTGAACTGCGCTCAAAAGCTGTGAAACGTCTTTGTGAAAACACTTTAACACATAAAGAATTTCACTTTAGTGAAGTTCAATTTTATCTTTTGATCTGCTACTCAAAAAACAACAAAAATCATTTTTTTGTGTGTTTACATTTTAAACAGTTTCACAATTTAGGCTGCTACAATTTTTAACCACCTTTTTAAAGTGTAAAGGGTCAGAAACAATCTTTTAACTTTGTGTTTTTTTTACTTAAATGCTCAATATTAAATGGCAGCTTTACTTTTATTGGGGAAATAAATTAATAACTATGCAGCTTTTTTGATCTTTTTTACTTCAATTGAGACTTTTGATAAAGAGGGAAAAGCTTTGATCGTTGGTTACCTCTTCAAACTAAAGCTGTGAAGTGGCAGTCATTCTGGACAACATGAAAGTATGAACTAGTCTCAAGCAGAAAAAAGGGAAAGATGTGGAATCATGTAATCATGGAGGCATTTTCTCAGTAAAAATTAAAGTAGACACTTTCTAAAATGGAATCAAGGAAGAACAGAGTAAAACTTCTCTTGGTGAAAAGTGGAAGTCAATGAGCTGCATTATTCAAAGACACAGGAAGACAATTGTTCAAGAACTCTGGCCTTTAAAAGAAATGAGAACATATAGATGCAGATTATGGAACTCAGTAATGGATTCATTTACTTTTACAATCTTTAAGGAAATCATATTTGCTGCTATTGTTTAATAGTATTTACATTTGTGGACATCACATTTCTGGTTGTCTAGACTACAGTGCTATTTTTTTCTCTCTGAGTGCTTAGAAGAACATTATAATGTCACTCACTATTAAAACATTTAAACTAACACCTATAATGTGGACTGAAATATGCAGAGAAACTACAAAATAAATGAAGGAAGATGTTTCAAGTAAGTCTGAAGTGATTTTAATTTTCATTTTTTACATTTTATATTAAGGTCAAATTAATTCATATTACAGATTTACACAGTTCACACAGCACAAAACTCAACTTAACTCAACTCAACTTTATTTATATAGCACTTTCATACAACAATAGTTGAGACAAAGTGCTGAACACAATAGTAAAAGACAAATATTAAAACATGTTAAGGGGGGGAGAACCACAGAGGGAGATAAAACTATAGAAAACAGTAAACAGAAAAACAGTGGTCTCATGTTGGGTTAAAAGCCAGAGCATAAAAATGGGTTTTTAAACGGGTTTTAAAAGTGGACAGTGAAGGGGCTTCTCTAATGGCCAGCGGCAAAGTATTCCACAGCTTTGGAGCGGCTACAGCAAAAGCTCTGTCCCCTCTGAGCTTCCGTCTGGACCTCGGTACCTCCAGAAGCATCTGATCAGCTGATCTGAGGCACCGGGCTGGCGAATAAAGAGAGAGAAGCTCAGAGAGGTAAAGCGGGGCAAGACCGTGTAAAGATTTAAAAACAAGTAAAACAATCTTAAAATGAATTCTAAAATGCACAGGCAGCCAGTGAAGCGATGCTGGAATCGGCATGATGTGGTCTCTCTTGCGTTCTCCAACCATAAGACGAGCAGCTGCATTTTGAACATGTTGGAGACGCAAGAGAGACGACTGGCTGAGTCCAAGATAAAGAGAGTTGCAGTAATCCAGCCGGGACATGAAAGACTCAACTGATTAAAATTTTATTTAAAAAAGAAGCAAAAAACAGTAACAGATCAAGAAAAATATAACATATATAATACACATGATAGAATATTCATGCATTTCCAGCTATTTACTTTTAATATTTTCCAGCATCATTGACTTAATGTGATATTTACTGCTTTCTATATGTTTTATCTTCTGCCTCATGAGCTCAATTCCACAGAATAATTTGTATTTCCAGCTGTTCCAGTGTAGAATAGTGGCTCATGTACATTCTCAATATTTCAGTAAAATAATATTTCTCTCTCTGACAGCCCATATAGACTTCATGACTGGATTTCATTTTACTCTACAAACATTTTAAATAACAAAATTAAAAACAAATTACAGGAACAAAAATACCAATGATTTATTAACGGAGAAAAGACACATTAACCTTAAAAATTTCATAAAATGACATTTAACCCTTGTGCTATCCTAGACACTTTACCATTGGGAGTTGGGTCATCTAGATTCACTAGACAGTGCTCTGAACCTTTTTTTTTTTTTCAATTTTTTGTGATCTTCACTGGTTCAATGGATTACATGAAATTTTTCCACCTTTATCCACCTTTGTCATGGTAGGGAGAACATGTCAAAGTAAGGGTGGGGTCATCCAAGATAGCACAAGGGTTAAGAAGGAAGAAAAAACATATCAGTCAAACAGGTTGATAAAGAGAAGTAATGTGGCTTCATCTTATGGTAATATAGAAAAACAAACATTTTACGTACATTTAAAACTTTGAAATTAAAGTAGAGTAAATCTATTCATTGGTAAAATTGTCTTCAGTGGAGCAAAGACAGAAGAACAAATTGACATATTAACAATACTTTAATTTAAGGATAAATCAAAATGATTGTCAAGCTCTATCTTGGAGTTTGGCTTCAGTTTTTCTCTATTTTTTATTTCACTTTAACTTTCATGAAGATAACTTTAGTTTTTAAGTCATCTCTGGGTTCATGTTGTAAAATGTCACCATCACACCTATTTTTTGCTTTTTGTTTTTTACAATTTCTAATTAGAGCGCCGATCAAAGCAACAAAAACTAAGAGTGGAAGAACTGCAGCGACTGCAGCCACATAAACTGATGATTTGAATTTGTCCAACATTTCCCCGTTAGAAATGTATACTGCACCGTTGCAAGCAGTGATGGATTTAACCGTCTCATCTCTGCTGACATCGTTCCAGACTTTACACATGATGTCTCCAAGAAGATGTCCATGTATGATGATGGAAACATTAAACACACTGGATCTATCAGATGTGTCTCTGTTCAGGGACTGACTGTGTTTGTTTGATGGTAAAAGTGAGAAACCATTCAAAGTCAGAGTGAGCTCTGCTTCATCTCCCTCATAGAAGCAGGTGACTTTCTGCTGTTCTGGTGACAAACACTGCTGAGACACCGTTAACACAGACACAGGAGCTGCAAGAAATAAAACATATTTAAGTAAAAAGAATATTATTTAAAGTTTATTTTATCTTTTATTAAAGTAACAAAGACAGTCCTATATCCTGAATGTATAATATGAGTAAGAAAGCTACAGTTTCTGGTTTACACGGAAAACCATTTTCTATAAAAATAAAAAAAAACAGTTAATTTCCTGTTTTTTTATTGATTACAAAGAAAATGGAAACTGCAGCAGAAGATAAATTAATTATAAAAGTAAAAAAAAGTCTATGAAATATTTTCTTCTAAGTATGTATAGGATTCTGTAACCCTTTATTTTTGTTAATACCCAGTTTGATTGAATTGTAATAAATTAATTTATGATTTGCCTCTTAAATTATTACTCAATATTCTTAACATACACTTAGATGGACATTTAAGTTTAATTAGAGAATCGATAAAAAACAGTTGAGTTCATGTCTTGTGTTTCTCAAAGATAAAGTGAAGTAACAAGAACAATTTATATTTTTTTCTTTACAGAAACTGAGTTTTATTTTCAGGGCATAAATATGTATTTTAGAACAAATGTGCATAAAAATATCAAATAAAACATATATATTTTCTTACCAAGTACTCTAAGATTCACACTGGACTTTCTCAGTACTTTGCCATCAGAGCCAAACTCCTGAAGGGTGTAAACTCCAGCATTTGTCTTTGAGACATTGTTCAATTTGATTTTTCCATTAACAAGTTTAAAATATGGATGACCAATTATCACATCTCCATTTGGGTCTGTCTGGAAGATTATGGACTCGTTGTGTATTAGGATCTTCTTGCCACTATAGTTTTTGTCTGACAGATAAAAATGAACAGATTTTCCATCAGCAGTGAAACATGAAGTTTCCTTTGATTCATTAAAGCTGCAATCTGTAAAACATAGAAGAAACAAGAATAAAAAAACATTAACTTAGCAATAAATATGTTATTTTAAAACTTATAGTTTAACATAAAAATATTTTTACAGAGCTTTGGTTAACTCAAAATCTGTCTGTTTTTCTTGAAAAATTAGACTTTCTTCAAAAGTATAATTTCACACTAAAATGTACCTTTTCCAAAAGATCCTGTTAGCAGAGCTGCTGTGATCAAGGAGATGAGAATCATTGTGACTGGAGAGAAAAAACACACATCAACATGTAAAACCTGTATGTGATTTACTCATTTAGGAAAAAAGAAAAACAAACTCTAGTTATACTTACAACTGTACTCTAGTTCTTGGGTAAAGGTCAAAATCACCAACGATATGACACAGAGGAGTGAAGGTGTTTCACTCTTTGACTGACAAGACTGAATGCAGCAGAAATGGGACGGTGTGTGTGTGTGTGTGTGTTTGTGTGTGTGTTTGTCTTTTTCCATGGCCAGCCTCTCTGCTAAAACAACAGAAGTATGTGTGTGGTTTTGTAAGTGACAAAAACAGTTGGTCTACAAGGCCGTTGCAACAAAAACTTTCTCTAACACCTTGTGTGTTTTTTTTCCTCTGGGACTCCTGATGTTAAATGTATGTTTGTAGTTTTGGGAGGAAAACTTAAAGTAATTAGCAGAAAACAGCAGCTGAGCTGATTACAACGATCCCCAGTCTGGATACTAAAACTCTACAGATTTTCTGAAAACTTGTCATTTCACATGTGTGAAGAACATCTGAAACACTGAAAGTCTTTTTTTGGCACAACTGACTTCGTGCCTAGTATCTTTTACCAGAAGGACAAAGCTTTGAGACAGAAACATATATAGTGAAATCAACCCTCTGGTTTATTCTGGGGTTGTATTTTCTTATTTTCTTTTTATACTTTTGGGCCTTTCTAAGGACTTAGCAGGTCTACTTTTCTTCTTGCAGTTTAGCAGCTGTAGCCTGCAGTTCCTCCTGTAGAGGGCAACATTGTGTTTTTTACAGTGGATTCTTTGTATATAACAAAAGTGTTTGTGACGGGATAGAAGAAAGTTTCCCTAAATATAACTTAATTTTGAATTGGTGTACTTGAGCTAGAATTGATAGATTGGTTAACAGATAGCGGACAAAATGACGGACGGAGAAACAGCAGTGGTGAGTCCAGACCAGAACTCGGGAAAAAACCTAAATCCAACCAATGATCTGGACTCACAATCTCTGATTAAAGCTACTGGAGTCATTACTGACCTCAAAGAAGACATCCGTCGTCTAAAAGAGGAGATGGAAAGGAAGGACGCTCTCCTGTCCAGATTCATGGATGTCTCCTTCGCCCAGTCTAAGCTCTCTTAGCGCCGCACTCCAGGACATAGCTCCATGGGACTCGTCAACCTGTCCATGCCCATCTTCATTCTCAACACCCAAGCAAACATCCCTGGATGAAGAAGTGGTTGTCCGAAGGCGCAGAAGGAGATCTAATGAGACCCGGAAGCCTCCTGTCCTGAGTCTCTCCAACCGCTTCTCTGGTCTGGCTGCCGATTCTCCCGCTCCTTACGCAGCGGTTATAGCGGCACAGAGTCAGAACCCACCGGACTTGGGCTCCACCATTGATTTCCCCGCTTTTCGGAGAGACGCCACGGTGATCCCAGGGGAACACGGAAGCATCGCAGCATGCAGCATCCCGGGTCGGACACCGCTAAAGCCTCATCAGGATCAGTCGAGCGTCTGTGGCTGGATCTCCCCGCGTCCTCGCGGGCACCAGCATTTTCCTCTTGCCTTCGGATCCTGTAGGAAGAAGTCAGTTTCCACTCCAGCAAGGCTCGGGCCTTGCCGCCGCAGATGAACCACTGGCTGCAAGGTCAGGCCGCCGCTCGCATCACGCAGGTACCTGTCGGCTCTCCACCTGCTCCTGCGCTTCCTCCTCCACTGTTTACCCCAACAATAGCAATAATGGTGGACTCCATAATACAGAAGGTCCGCTTCTTCAACACGGTCACTCACTGCTTTCCGGGAGCCACGCTTCTAGATATCCTGGAGAAACTACCAGACCTGCTGCCTTCTCTCCCTTCCACAGTCCGGAGGCTGATTTTACATGTCGGTTTTAATGACACGTCTTATCGAGAGTCTGAAACGACTAAAAAGGTGTTCATCAGACTTTTACATTTTTTAAACTCCTGCCCATTGACTGTTTTTATTTCTGGACCCCTCCCCTCCCTAAAACTATATAATCAAGACCAGAAATTCCTACTTTGCGAACATCATTTCTGTAAATAAAAATAACCCCAGAGTCTTCTTCACCACAATTGAATCTTTAATCAACTCAAATGTGAACAAAAACACAATCCCAGCCTCCGCCTCATTGTGTGAGGACTTTGCAGACCACTTCAGGAGCCAGATCAATTCTGTCAGATCTAACATTGTAAATGAACAGAAAAGCCTTTTTATTGGTAATAATGGCTTGATTTTACCTGAGGAAGCACTGGACAGTTTTGACCTGGTTGAAGCTGCAACACTTGGTCGAGTTTTCTCCCAAGTTAATCCAATGACCTGTTTTTTAGACCCCATTCCTACATCACTTTTTAAATCATTTTACGGGTCTTTTGAGAGTGAGATTTTAAATATCATGAACTCCTCTTTATAGACAGGCATTTTTCCTGCTGCCTTTAAAATGGTAGTGGTTAAACCACTACTCAAGAAAACTATTGTAGACCCTTCAGTTTTTAATAACTACAGACCTATGTCCAACTTGCCATTTTTAAGTAAGCTTTTAGAAAAACTTGTTTTTATTCAGCTGAATGAGTTTCTTTTACAAAACAACGTTTTGAGATAAACCAGTCTGGTTTTAGAACAAACCACAGTACTGAGACAGCCTCCTTGAAAATCGTTGATGATGTTAGATGTGCCTTTGACTCAGTTAAGATCTCAGTACTAGTTCTGTTAGAGCTTTTGATACTGTTGATCACCTTGTTTCACTTTCGGCTTTTCCCATCAGGGGTCGCCACAGCGAACGAGTGGCATGGTAAACTTGGCAATGTTTTACGCCGGATGCCCTTCCTGACGCAACCCTCTCAAGGCAACCGGGCTTGGGACCGGCACAGAGGTAGAGAAGGAAACAAGGAGCAGCTCGGATTTGAACCGGGGTTTCACGGAGGGAAGGCACCGCAAACCAGCACGAGCTAAACCGGCTGATCACCTGATTCTTGTAAACAAACTTAAAAGTCTTGACCTTTCAGGGACTGTTCCTAAGTGGTTCGAATCGTATCTCATGGAGAGAAACTTTATGGTAAGCTTGGACACACACTTTTCTCAGGTCCATGAAATTAATTGTGGTGTACCTCAAGGTTCCATCCTTGGCCCCTTGCTTTTTAACATTTACATCCTTCCACTAGGGAATGTCGTCAGAAACCACAACATCAGCTTTCATAGCTATGCTGATGATACACAGCTGAGAGAGAATCAATTTCTGAAGTTAAAAGAACTTTCATTAAGCCATTCAGAAACAGGCAGAAACCTGGGTGTTATCTTTGACTCTAAGCTAACTTTTATCCCACATATAAAACAGGTGGTTAAAACTGGTTTTTATCATCTTAGAAATCTGGCTTGGGTCCGCCCACTACTCTCTCTTGCTAATATGGAGATGCTAATGCATGCTTTTATCATGAGTAAAATTGATTATTGTAATGCCCTGCTTGCTGGTCTTCCAAAAACCAACATTAGGAACCTTCAGCTCCTCCAAAATTCTGCTGCACGAGTTCTCACCAAAGACCAGGAGGCGAGCTCACATCACCCCAATTTTAAAATCCCTGCATTGGCTCCCAAAATGCTTCAGGATTGATTTTAAGGTACTTTTAACAGTTTTTAAATGTCTTAACGGTCTTGCGCCTTCTTATTTACCCAATCTTTTAGTAAGGTATGAATCCTCGCAGTCCCTGAGATCCTCTGGTACTGGTCTGTTAACCATTCCGACTGTAAAAACCAAAATATATGGAGAAGCATCTTTTCAACACTATGGCCCCCATTTATGGAACAGTCTGCCAGAGGACCTGAGAGCCGCAGGGAGCATTTAAGTTTTTAAGAAAAGGCTAAAGACCCATCTTTTTAACCTGGCTTTCAGCTAATTTTTTACTACCACTATTTATTTGTTTTATTTATTCATTTTTATTTATCTGTCATGATCTCCTTAGCATGGCAGACCCAGATGCTGAAACCCAGAGAATGAGACAGGTAAGTTGCAGGTAAGAAGGATCTTTATTTTCTCCGAGATGGTCAGGTTGTTTGGCGTGGATCCACAAGCAGCTGTGGCTAGTGGCGTGGCTGAAGGTGCAAACGGGGTCAGCGTAGGTCAAGAGTTCCGGAGGGTTTCTGAGGAGCGGGTCCAGAGTCCCACTGATGTCACTTGTGGCGAGGGTTTCCTGGAGCAGGAGAACAATATTAGTCTGCGGCGAGAGCAGAGACAAAGAGCTTGGCATAACAAGACTTGAGACCAGGGGCAACAAACTGGTGTCAAATGATGAACAGGAGTCTTTTATTAACTTTTATTCAAGTTATTTTGAGATCAAATTCATGCGGATATCAGCTTTATCATAGTATGTATGTCCGAAAGTATTAAAAAAAGATTAAATACAAAGAAGTTTTGTTCAAATCTAATTCATCCTGTTCCAGTCATTTTCTTTGACAGACTCTGTTAACTATTCAATGTCAGGAAACTATTTCTGGAGTTCTTTTGTTGGGCTGCACAGACATCAAATGATTCACTAAACCCTTGTGCTATCCTACGGGGTCAAGATGACCATTAACGTGTCATCCAAAGGTGGATAAAGGTGGAGAGGATTTCATGTAATCCATGGAAACCAGTGAAGATCACAAATCATTGAAGAAAAAAGGTTCAGCGCACTGTCTAGTGGGTCTAGATGACCCAACTCCCCATGTCAAAGTGCCTAGGATAGCACAAGGGTTAAAAAGTGCCAACAGAAAGAGGAGCTTAGTGGAGATGCATAGCAGGTGATTAATTCAGTTCAATTTCAATTCAGTTGTCTTTATTTCAAAGTTAAGGTCAATGACAAACACAAATGAAAAAAACACAGTGGTTTAAAAAGACAGAAAAAAACAAGACAGTGTGCTTAAAAAGGAGTGGCTTGAAGAGAAATCTTGTGTGACCCCACCCCTTTTTTACAACATCTGCGTATTTCTATTTACAGTTTTTTACATGTTATACATTCACAATTACATTCTGCTTGGCACCTTTGTAGAAGTGCATTGTTGTTTTATTGATCATTTCTTGCCTTGTACAGTCCCATCAGTGACATTTTGAAGATTATTTTGAATACATGTAAACTTTTGCTTGAACCTCAGATTAAACCTCAGACTAAGAGACATTAGCAGCTCGATCTAAAGCTTGATGTCCTAAACTTGCTCAATTGGGCTAAATGCTGGCAATCTTTAAACTGCTGGGGACGAAATGGATGTCAACTTGGATAAACTTTCTGTGCAGATCAGAGGAAACTAAACCCAATTGTGCAAGATTTAGTCAACAAAAGCATCTCAAACACACTGCCAGACGTGTCAAAGACACAGCTAGCAGACAAAAAAAAGGCGCTGATCTCAGGAAGTCTTTATTTTTTAGACCTTTTCCCGAGTTGAGGGTGCTTTGTCCTTGACTTTTCAGAGCGTCTCCACTACAGAAACAGGAATGTAAAATGTGTGGAGGCTGGAATTTGCTGTCCGTGGGCTGAGCTACTCTTGCCTCCGATAGCCTATACCTGTACAGTATCAGAGCTGGTAGTGCTTTGAGGCTGTAGGCATCTGAGGAGGTTAACTGGGTTGCTGAGACCCTGACCCCCCATCCCATATCATGTGTATCTGCTTTGTATAGTGCTTTTCTGTACAAGTGAAATCTTTTTTTCTAAGCCTTATATGCCCAATCATGAGCTGAGTCGAGATGTTGGTTTTTAATGTGCCACCACTGTTCCCCTCATGTTTTACCCTTCTCTGCCTATCTTTTCTGTCTGTTGTGATGACAAAGGAATCAATTTGTTGATTCATTTAAAATAAGTAATTTATTTCCATCTTGTGTTAACATATGATAAAACAAATAATTCTAAAACACAGGTTCAAATCTTTATAGCAGTCATTTAGGTAATTCTGTATTTCTATCCACTGTGGTCCCACCGCAGTCCCCCCAGACCCCCACCCCGCACCACGGCAGAAAGGCAGGGAGCAGCGACGACCAGGCCCCCCACCCTCTAAGTCATGGAGTTAGCTATGGGAGACCAGAGAGACTGAATTCTTTCGAAGTTACTTGAACTTTGGGCTGACATTTTTTCCAAGCTGATATGATCAAAAAGCAGATTTCTGGATTGACTTTTATTTATATTTTTCTTGTTTTTCCAATTTATTAAGATGTTTTTTTTAGCAATACAAAGAGTTATGAAAATGATATTTATTAATTCTCCTTCTACCTCGATGACACTCATGTCACCAAGCACGCAAAGTGAAGGTGAAGCCGTGATTGAGACCTTAAGCCAGACTGATAGATCGGCACATACCTGCTGCCAGAGAGCCTGGACAGGCGTGCAGAACCACAGTGCATGCATGTAACTGTCAGGTAGATTACTGTCACAGTGTTCACAAATGTCTGAGTTACTGAGACCCATCTTGAACATCCTCTGTCCAGTGTAGTAAATTCTGTGAAGAGTTTTGAAATGGATTAGCTGCAAATTTGGACTTTTTGTCAGTTTAAAGGTTTAAAGACACATTTCTGACCAAAAGCTTTCATCTGTGCTGATGCTCAAATCTGCATCCCATTTTGTTATTGGAAGTGAAATATTATTATCTAAATTACATAAAAGTTTGTATATTTTGGAGAGAGTTTTATTCATTGAAAAATTAATCAGAGTGGTAACTACCTCTGGTAGCTTTAAATCATTGTCTCTGTATTTAAACGTCTTAGTAATAATAGATTTAAGTTGTTGATATTCCAATAAGTTATTTATTCCATGTTTGTCTTGAAGTTCCTGGGATGTTATGAATCTTTTGTCAATAATTAAGTGCTCTAGTAGCGTCACGCCCCCTGGTTGCCAAACTGGGATGTGTATCATCTTTTTGTTTATTAGGATGTCCGGGTTGTTCCAGATGGGTGTCATTCTGCACGGTTGAATTGACGAGTTAGATATTTTTAGAAATACCCACCAGGCTGTTAAAGTGGCACTTATATTAACACTTTGGAAACAGTCTTGTTTTTTAACTGTTTGGCTAATAAATGGTAGATCTGACAGGTTGATCTTCCCACATAACGCCTGTTCCAAGTCTAACCATGAGTTGGTTTCTGGATTATTTTTAACCATTTTAAGATGTATCTTAATCTATTTGCAAGAAAGTACTTGTGGAAGTTAGGTAATTCTAAGCCTCCACAGCTTTTTGCAGATTTTAAAGTTTTTAGACTAATTCTTGATGGTTTATTATTCCATAAAAAGCTTGATATGGATGAGTCTAATGTTTTGAACCATTTTAGTGGTGGTTGTGTGGGGATCATTGAGAAGAGATAATTAACTTTGGGTAAGATTTTCATATTCACCGTGGCTACCTTGCCCATGAGGGACAGAGGCAGGTTGGTCAAGTGTGTTAGATCGTCCTGTATGTTTTTCAGTAATGGGGTGTGTTTTAGCTGCACCAGTTCTAAATATTTGATAATGCCCGATTTGACTGGTATCGTGAGTCTTTGCTCCGCATTACTGTTCAATGGTAATAAAACAGATTGAATAAGAAATGATTTTCCCTCTCATGACTGCTTTTGCTGTTTCCCAAAGAATGTTTCCCATGGTGAGATATCCATAGTGTTGTTGAATTCTAAGAAGGTTGCCCACTCTTTTTTAAAGAATTCAATAAATTTTTGGTACTTTAACAGAGATGTATTAAACCTCCAGGTTGTACCAGAGGGTGTGGATTTTTCCTTAAAAATGTTTATAGAAACTGGTGCATGATCACTGATATATCTGCTTTAAGATCATTCAGGTGATTTAACACTGTCATTCTCTTTGGCCCAGAGCCAAGTCCATGCACATTTCAGCTAAATATGTTAAGACTGTTCATAACTGTTCTGACTGGAAGAGTGTAAAGCTAGATAACGCGTGTGTGCCAGTTCGTGTGCACGTGTCTGCTGTGCAAACCTATTGCACAAAGAAGCGCTGTGCATGTGTGTGCATGAGCGTTTTCTGGCTATGTAGGCTGCGTGTTGCGTGCATCCTATGAAAGCCTGTATGAGGTGTTTGCAGTTTGTCGGCGTGTGTGTGCGGGATCGCATGTGCGTGCCCGTGTGTGTGCGCGCGCCCGTTCCGTGCATAAATAAATACTTACCCGGGATGCATTGCTTTTAGGTGATTTAAATATGAGGAGGGGGAGGGGGGGCAAAGGAAAGGAAAGAAAAAAAGAGATAGAAGAGAAAACGAAAACAACAACAAAACAACAGAAACATGAGTTAGACTGAGGTGAAGAAGAAGACTTTTCCTGAGATGGAGGTGTGGATTATTGATGATCTGGTTTTCCATTCATTGAAATGGGATTAGCAGGTTTCTTCTGGGCAGCGCAGATGTTCTCAGCGCGGATCTGAAAGCCTTCAGCACAGCCAGGGGTGATTTCTGGATCCCGGAACAGCCGTCCATCGACGTATAATTGGTCAACGGCCACAACCGCTCTAGAACTGGCAGTTAGATGCTTCCTCCTCAGCGGGAACAGGATCTTTCTTCTACAGAGGATTTCTGCTGGGAACTGGTCGTTGACGCTGAAGTGTGTTCCCTTCAGCTCCCGTCCGCAGCCCTTCACCAGCTCCTTTTGTTTACATTTTTCAAACAATATGAAACGTCATCAAAATGGTCAACTGAAGGAACGCCATCATGTCCTTGGGTGTAGTGAATGTTCTAGTGTGTAGTTGTCATTTAGAAACAACAACTCCACTTCCTTTCAATGCAGGATTCTGAAAAACCAGCAAATGCAGAAGCATGCAGTTGGCAGAAGTTTTCACAGAGATGTGTGATCATTCTCAGAGGTGTAAATTCATTTATCATCACGGATGTGAAGGATGCGTTACTTGGCAAATTGACTAAACAGCATAAGGGGAAGTACTTTAGTTCAGCACATCTAACAAGCCGATGTGTTCAATGAGGTTGTACAGTAACATTTTCGCAGAACTTACAAAAAGTTTTTGCCTTCTTTATGGTTTATAATTGAGCAACATCAGACTCAATGGAGATAGCGACTCCCTGTGAGGAACTGCTTATATTTACATGAGTAGCAGTTCAACTCACCACACAGATGAAATGATAGAATGTATAAAAATCCTGGATCTTAGTGCCACCTTAGATACGGTAGATCACCAGATTTTACTGGACGGACTTACTAGTCGGGTCGGCCTCTCAGGAACTGCTCTTAACTGGTTTCACTCCTATCTCACAGATCGACACTTTTTTGTAAGTATGGATACTCAGTCCTCAAGAATACATGAAATAAGTTGTGGGGTTCCCCAGGGGTCGATTTTGGGTCCAATACTTTTAAAATCTATGTATGTTGCCCCTTGGGGATGTTATCAGGAGACATGGCGTTGACTTTCACAGCTATGTGGATGATACACAGCTTTACATCGCTGTGTCCCCTGATGATCACAGGGACCCTGACAGCTGAGCAGAAGAACTTCAATGAGCGCCACAGCAGAGCCAGGATGACTGTGGAGTGCGCTTTCGGCCGACTGAAGGGCCGGTGGAGGTGCCTTGCTGAACGGCTGGATGTGGACGTTTCCCTCGTCCCCACCATAATCGGTGCATGTTGCACACTCCACAACGTGTGTGAAATGCACGGGGAGAATTATGAAGAGGCTGGTGGAACTGTTCCTCATGCTGAGAGATGGGCTGAAGGAGGACAATTTGTAGATGTGCAGCCATCGAGAGTCAGAGAAGCATTGACTCAGCTTTTTTTTAGCCAACGTTGAGCCACAAACTGGGCTGTCACAATAATTACAAGGTCGTTTTACATTTTGGACTTTTTGGCCTCAATGTTTATCTGTTCATATAAAGTTAGTTTCTGTCTTTACTATCACAAGGTCTTCATTATTTTGAAATCTGTTTTAAAAAGTCTTGCATCATTTTTTTGACGTTACTTGACTTGTTTGTAAAATAAAGTTGAACTTCATGTTTTAAAAGCCATTCCGGACTTCCGGTTATGGCGACCACCTGAACAGACGCAATACTCACTGCTCTGCTATCCCGACACTTAAATCCTGCGAAAATACTCAAATCTCCCCCAAAACTTAGGTAAAGGGGTTAGAGAATATAAAAGGAATGCCGAGGGGCAACAAACAAAGGCCGGATACCAACAACCAGCCAAAGCTGACGGACTTTCAAACTCGGAGCGGATCCCAAAGAACAGAGGCTGACAACATGGCTGCAGGTAAAGGAGAACGGAACCCGGAGTTGGAGAGATCCAAAGGTGATGAGATCCTGGCTGCCATTGGAGCTATGAGGGATGAGTTCACGACTCGTTTTGATGGAATCGGGAACGCAATAGGAGATATAAAAAAAGAAATGAGCGAGTTTACGGAACGAATCTCGCAAGTGGAGATGCGCACATCACGTGCAGAAGATGATGTCGCCAGCCTACAGGCCAAAGTGAGCGCGCTGGAGTCCAAACAAAGAGGGATGGAAGACAAACTCCTGGACTTGGAAACCAGATCCAGACAAAATAATCTGAGGCTGGTCGGGCTGCCGGAGGGGGCCGAAGGAGAAGACCCGTACAAATTCCTGGAGAAGTGGATCCCGGAGGCATTAAATATGCAGGCGCGAGGAGCGACGGTGAAAATTGAGCGAGCACACCGGGTCGGACCGGCGCGGGAACCTGGAGCGCCACCGAGAACATTAATAATGAAGTTCGCCGATTACCGGGAGAAGCAAGCGGTCGCGGTGGCAGCAAAAAACAGCAAAGACATAAAATATGAAGGAAAACTGGTTCGATTTTTTCCGGACTTAGCCACGGGGCTTCACCAGCTGAGGAAACAGTTTGACCCGGTGCGCCGGGAGCTGCGCAACCGGGGCATTCGGCACGGGGTGATTCATCCTGCAAAACTGCTGGTGACCTACAAAGATCGCACCCACACCTTCACAACTCCAGCTGAAGCACAGAAGTTTGTCGAGAAGATCCAGGAGGACACAGCGTAAATATAAACCCACGGAGATGTCATAAGTGTATTATTACATAGTGAATAATCCAGAAATAACGGGTATACATTTAAAGTTTGTGACAACAGTTAAAAGGGGGATGGAAAGTTTATGTGGATAAGTGAAAATAATTAGTGAATAAATCTGTTAGAGAAACCTTCAGGATAGAGCATGGAGTGTTTTTACACAAGATAGCACCAGTGTTCAAACAAAGACAATGGTGAGTGGAGGGGCCGATCCTCGCAGGCGTGGAACGGTCGAAGGCGATAACGGGAGACAACTTTCAGGGGGGAGGGGGAGGGTTTTCTTACTTAAACAAACCGAAAGGGGATTTGTTTTGATGCATGTTCAAGCATCCAGGGTTTTTTGTGCCTCTCTATTTGTAATAAAAAGTGTCAAGTTAATATTTATGTCGTAGTTGAAAATGACACAAGAAGTAAAAATTAAGTTTGTTTCTTGGAACTGCAGAGGTCTTCAAAATCCAAACAAAGTGAAACAAATCATGAACAGAATAAAAGATATGGATGGTCAGGTGGTATTTCTGCAAGAAACTCATCTTCTTGATAACGATTTGAAAAGTATAAAAAGAAGATGGCAAGGCAGTGTATTTACAGCCCCATTTTCCTCTAATGCAAGAGGAGTTATGATACTAATCCGTAATACAGTTCCTTTCCAAGTAAAAAATATAGTAAAAGATAAATGGGGAAGATATCTAATCATACAGGGTCAATTACTTTCAGAGGATCTATGTTTTGTAAATGTGTATGGCCCTAACATAGATGATGCTAAATTCTTTGAGGATGTATTTCTTACGATAGCGTCACTCACCGGAAAATATATCATAGCAGGTGACTTTAACTGTACTCTAGACCCTAAAATAGACCGATCAACAGGAACAGATCAATCTCACAGTAAGTGCAGAACAGTTATTCAAGGTTACATTAAAGAATTGAACCTTCTAGACATATGGAGAGATTTAAACTCAAATGATAAGGGATACTCCTGCTACTCTAGTAAATATAAGACATTTTCCAGGATTGATTACTTCCTAATCTCTTTAGAAATATGTCATAAAATTAACAATTGTTTTTATGACTCCATTGTGATCTCAGACCATGCTCCATGTTGTTTAGTATATATGGATAAAAATATTATTAAAGACCCACCCCGGTGGCATTTCCAGCATAAATGGTTACAGGATAAAGAATTTATCAAATATATAGGAAAACATATTGATGAGTATTTCAAGTTAAATATGGCGCAGACATCTGCATGTATAAGATGGGAAGCTTTCAAAGCAGTTCTTAGAGGTCACATCATTAGCTATACAGGTTCAAAATAAAAAAAGTGGAGAGGGGAGAGACAACAGTTGGAACACAAGATTAAAACACTTCAGGAAAAGGTCAACAAAGAAAATAATTTGCAACTGATAAACGAGTTAGCAGCTTTAAGAGCAGAATATAATAAACAATCAGCTGGTCGAGCAGCAGCAAGTCTCTTAAGGCTGAAACAATCCTTCTATGATCAAGGGGACAAGGCAGGCAAACTGCTGGCCTGGCAGATAAAACAATTGGAGTTTAAAACACCTATAACATCTATTATATCAAATGACATAACTCTTGTAAATCCTAGTGAAATAAATGAAGCATTTAGAGAATACTATAGTGAGTTATACAATGCAGAAGAGAAAACAAATACTGAAAACATAATCAATTTCTTAGACCAGTTAACCATTCCACCTATATCTGATGAAAAAAGAGAGGTTTTAAATTTGGAAATCAGCAAAGAGGAAATTGGACATGCTATTGATAGTCTCAAATCAGGCAAAAAAGCAGGTCCAGATGGTCTCCCAGTCGATTTGTATAAAGAATTTAAAAATAAACTAATTACACCCATATTTGAAATGCTCCAAGAAGCCTTTAGAAATAACAATCTCCCCCCATCAATGAACAGTGCATTGATAATTCTATTACCTAAACCAGGAAAACCCTCAAACAAATGTGAAAATTTTAGACCAATAAGTTTGTTAAATGCTGACCTTAAAATAATCTGTAAACTCTTGGCAACACGACTACAGAATACGTTGCCAAGCATTATTGATAGAGACCAAAATGGATTTATATCTGGAAGGCAAGGATTTCACAACGTGAGAAGAGTTTTAAATATTATTCATTATAACACAAATAAAGCAGAAACAGGTTTATTGGCATTAGATGCTGAAAAGGCCTTTGATAAGGTCCACTGGCCTTTTCTCTTTAAGGTCATGGACAAATTTGGATGTGGAACCAACTTCAAAATGTGGGTCCAGATCATTTATAAAAACGCCAAGGCAAAAATCTTGACAAACAGGAACACTTCACAGTCAATAAATATAACAAAAGGCTGCAGGCAGGGATGTCCATTATCACCTTTGCTATTCACAATGGCAATCGAACCACTAGCAGTAGCAATACGATCCCATACAGGGTTACATGGAATCACGGTGGGTTCAGTTGAACACAAAATAGCTTTATATGCAGATGATGTGATTGTGTTTCTCTCTCAATTAAGAAAGTCAATTCCTTCTTTAATGGAAATAATCAGAAAATATGGAGATGTCTCTGGATACAGGGTGAACCAAACAAAATCGTCTATTTTATTACTTAATGAAAAAGAAAGAAAAAGTCCAACTTCTGAAATTATCCAGTTTAACGTAGTTGACAATTTCAAATATTTGGGAATTAATATCAGACCAAGACTAGAACAGGTAGTAGAATCAAATTATGGTCCTTTAATGGAAAAGATAAACGGCTCCATAGAGAAATGGATGACACTACCAATCTCAATAATGGGAAGAATAAATATATTAAAGATGAGTGTACTCCCAAAACTAATTTATCTGTTTCAAAACATACCCCTGCCACCACCTCTAGACTTATTTTCAAAACTAAAGAAACTTTTCGCCAGGTTCATATGGAATAACAAAAAAGCAAGACTCCGTCTGACGTTACTATATCTTCCCTTTGACAGAGGAGGACTAAAAAGTCCAAACATTGAATGGTACCACTGGGCTGCACAGATTAGATCTATAATGTTTCATTTTACTGTCAAAAATACACCTCATTGGGTTGAAATGGAATCCCAGGATCTAAAGCTGCCCCTCCCATTATTTCTTAACTCAAACACCTCAAAAAAGCTGCGCAAAGAGACAAAGAACCCAATTCTTAAACACATGATACAAATATGGTTCAGAGTTTTAAATTACATGAACCAAACTCAACCGTTATCACAATACAGCCCAATCTGGGGGAACAAATTCTTCACCCCAGGTAGAGCGGATGCCACCTTTAAAATATGGGCAGCAAAGGGTCTTTCCACCATCCGGGACTTATATCCTCTAGATTCTGATATCATGATGTCATTTGAAGAACTAAAAAATAAATATGAGTTGAGCAAAAAACATTTTTATAAATTCCTACAGGTCAGAAACTTTGTAAGGAAAACACAGAAGACCCTCAATAAACCACCAAGCTCAATTTTAGAAAAGTTCATGGTGAGAGACAGTAGCAAAAAAGGCGGCATTTCCGAGTTTTATAATCTATTTTTGTCTAATTCAAATGAAAGTTCACAATACAAAGTAAATGCTTGGACAGAAGATTTCCAGAAACAAATTACAAAAGAGGAATGGGAGGGTGCTTGTGCTGCAGCTCAAAAGGTGTCAATTAACTCAAGACTAAAATTAACACAATACAAATGGTTAATGCGTACATATGTAACACCAGCGGATTTAAATATGTATAACAAAAATATACCAGATGTTTGCTCCAAATGTATGGAAATGAAAGGAACATTCTTCCACTGTACTTGGGAATGCAAATGTATCCAAACATTTTGGAAAGAAGTGAAAATCACAATAGAGAAAATTACTTTAAAACAGATCCCACTGGAGCCAAAGTTTTTCTTATTAGGTATATATCCAAATAGACATAATTACAACAAAGGTGAGAGGGCGTTTATAAATCTCAGCTTGATTCATGCTAAAATGTGTATTGCCAAACGCTGGAAGAACACTCCCAGTCCAAGCATAACCCAATGGTTCCAACAAATGCTGTCAGGGGTCCCTTTAGAAAGAATTACATATATTTTGAAAGACAAAGTGGAAGAATTTGAAAATATATGGCAACCTTTCATACATTTTGTGAAGAATATGGATCCTCTGGAATAGAATGTTGATTGTTAATTTTGGATGGTACAACAGACCTCTGTTTTCAAAATTTTATTTATTATAAGTTTTTTTTTTTGTCTTCTCTTCATTTTAGGTGTGTTAAGTTTATATTCATTTTGTCAACATCTAAGGAGAGGCACTCTTGTTCTTGGGGTGGGGAGGGGGGGGTGTTAAAATAAGACTGTGAATAAGAGGAAGCATTACCTGAATACAAATGATAAAGTTGCAATTTTTGTAACGGCTGACTCGAGTGAAATGTAAAATTGTAAATTGTGTTTCTGACATTTTTTTATGGCTTTGAAAATTCAATAAAAAGAATGTGGCAAAAAAAAAAGCCATTCCGATGTTTCATGTGGAATTTTTAAGTGAGTTGGTTTGCATTTAGTGTATTAAATGTATTAAAAAAGGAATTCAATTAAAAACACTTTATTTAGGCCTACTCTAGGATTAAACTGTAGGCTAGAGCTTATTTCAAAGCAAAATTGACACAAATGAAAAGAAAAAACCTCAGGACATATATAACTTTATTTAAAAACTTTTACATATACTGTAAGTAACCTTCACATTTGAACTTGAACATTGTGCAAAACCTACTGCCTGAACTGGCATAAATGTTTTAGAACATTTAGAAACTCGTATAGTGGGTTTCATCATCTTTGCACTGGGAATGTTGCAGATGATCCTCGTTAAAAGCCTGTGTGTGTCCCGGTGCCTGGGAAAAAGGCTGATTGAGATGAGGATGTCGAAAAGTGTTATTGAAGGGCAGTCGATTTAAATCTTGGAAAAAGGGCCGGGGCGGGGTGGGAGATGGAGAGGAAGCCACAGGAAACTGTGTGGAAGGAGTAGGAGAAGGAATTGGGCTGTAAAGATGAGAAGGGTTAATTAGGGGTTGGTATGACTGTGGCTGTGGAGGTGAGAAAGATCTCTCCACCGTCTCATCATGGCAAACATTTTTGTTCATGCTCATGCTGAGCTGCTTGCATCTTAAGTAAGATGTCTGTGTCATCCTGTTTCAGGGCAGTGGTGAACTTGTTGGCAAACACCTCCAGCGTTGCCTCCATCTTAGATTTTCTTTTTCTGCTCCTGGCAGTAGCAGCTGTAAAATACAACAACAAAAATCAGATCAAAATAAGGACTACCATGATTATTTTTTTTATTAGTACAGCAGTAAAAAGGCCAAGTGTGCCAGGTTATATTTAGTAATTATTAGGATTATTTAAGGCCATTTATAAACAATACTATGCTGTTCAGCCTTCACCCCAGACTAACACATCATTTGACAGCTATGAAACTTTTTGAATTTTTTAAAAGATCACTCATCTGTCAAATCTTGTTGCACTACCATCATGTTTGTCATTTCTTTTTGTCACGTTTTCATTGCTTTTGTATTGCATTTACATAACCTTTTCATAGCTTTTTTTCTGAGAAGCTTTAACAGTAGAAAAAGTATTCAGGTGGGGGGGTTAAGAGGTTAATGGGGTTAGAAAAAAGGTTAAGAATACAACCAAGAACATACAAGCAGTGGATGTGGAGGATCCATTGCTGTTCACAGAGGATGATGACGATGATGCAAGATGTTCACTTGTGGACGCAGAACTTCCATCTGAGGTGGAAGGCGAAGGAGCTGCAAGGATCCCATCACCTGTGTATGCAATTAACAAACTGTCACACATCGTATTTCAATGTTATAAAGTTAAGTCACAGTGGCTATGCCATGTGCAAAGAACTCACCTGTATCACCGCAAGACCGACAAGCCAGGCTGGCCGAGACAGCTGCGGGACCTGGGCTCTCCTCCTCGGGCTCCTCTTGAGCAAAGCAGCTGTCCAACGGTTCAACTGGCTGAACGCTGGGCTTATCTCCCAAAATGCGGTCCAGCTCTTCATAAAACGGACATGTAATCCGTTGACGGCCACTTTGTTTGTTCGAGTCCTTTACCTCCTTGTATTTTATACAAGGCAGGTAGCCGGCCGGTCAGACGGCGGTCGCAATTGAAAAGATTGGATACGTTTCGGAATCAGGCCGGCAAACCCACGGGGCCTGGGTCACATTTGAAAAGAGCGGATCTGTGTCGTTCCGACTGTCATGAAAAGATCGGAATTGGGTTAGATAGGGGCAAAAAAAAATTGGAATTGGGCCGTTTCAGCCTGCAGTGTGAACGCAGCCATAGAGTGCAGAAACAGAATCACTTAAATACAGCTGAAACAAATTTACCTCAAGTGCAGGCAGCTGTGTGCCACCCCATGGAGGGCCACCAGGAAGAGGGCGGAGTCCTCCAGGAGATCCACAGCCAACCTGCACGGAGAAACACAAGAATGAGGAAGACAGAAAACAGACTGACACTGTGTCACTATATAGATAGTAAAACTAAACTTTAAGTAAACTGCCTCACTATAAGTATAGACTAAGTACCGTATATTTTTAGGTACACTCTTTGCTAAAGGTGGAATTTGGCAGTTTTGAAGGCCAGTAAAATTCTTTTATAGGGATAGAAAAACATGGATAAAAGAGAGATTTAATCACCGTTTGTCGTCTTCTTAGTCTGTGCTGGCTAAGCGCCGCATTGCTATGTTACCATGACAACAGGCTGCACCGCTGACAAAAAGTTTATTTTTGGTAAAAAAAAAAGCCCTCTAAATGAATAAGAATAAAGTACTAAAAACTCAATATGTATTTCTTTTGTTGGTGACCATGGCATAAGCGGGATGATGGCCTTCAAAATGTGCATTATCAGAAATTAACCAACGCCGTGGAATCCTGAACCGTCCTGACGCAAAACGGAGTATTTGTTATGTGGTGCTGAGCGTTGTCACGGTGACATGACAACGCACCGCTTAGTTAAGCCATCGAGCTACAGTCACAGCCACATTCAGGAACCATTTGGTTTGAGCGGCCTAGCCAGTCTGCAGATCTCATGACCACAGAAAATAAGAGACGAAAATATGAATCCAGACTATTGGACTTAGTTGTTAATTATTTTATTCATTTTTGTATTTTTTAGGAAAATCTTACACATTATGCTGTAATTGTGTTATGGTGTTCACATTTGTGAACAAAAGGTTTAAGTCGTCTTGAACAAGGACATTATACTTCCACTCACTAGTCAACATTTTAAACTTATACCTCCATTAGGGACAACATTATTCTGAGAAACTACAAAACATAAAAAAATAATGGTTTATTGTTTTAACCTAAATAGCAAAGCTTAACAAAATACATGGCATAAAGTGGCTTATTTGCATGAAAGTAAAGATTCAGTCTTTAATTGTCTGTGGTGGGTTAAAAGAAAGTTTCCTTTATTGTAATTTGGAAGAACTACATTTGAACTGCACTTCTTATTCTTATACTACATTATTAGAGCTTTTCATGGATTTTCTTTAAACACATTTGTATTTATTTTAGCAAATAGGCAAAGGCCAATCCAGTAGCCTAATCCATGTTGTGGTCCTTGTTATCTTACATGGTGCTACCTTGTTATTTTCTCTATTTATAGAACATTTGCCTTTATTGAACAAGATAACGGGAAACATATTCAAAATTTCATGGCTTTGAATGAAGGTAAGCCATCATTTCTTCAGTTTGAACGAACGTTCTAGTGTGTACTGTATCTGTCTTTTAGAAACATATTCAAAATGGTCTAATAAAGGCACGCCATCATTTCCTTGTTTGTAGCGAACGTTCTAGTGTGTAGTTATCATTTAGAAACAGACATATCAACTTCCTTTCATTGCAAGATTGTGAAAAATGATCGATTGCAGCTGCATGCAGGCGGCAAATGTTTTCGCTGAGAGGTGTGATCCTTCTCAGAGGTGTGAATTCCTTTTTCATGACAGCTGTTACAAACTGCATGAACAACCTAAGAGGAAGTAAGTTTAGTACTTTAAACAAGCCTATATGTGTTTTTAGGTTGCATATTTATATTGTTCCAGAAATGATAAAGGGTTTTTGCCTTCTATATGGAGGCAGAGACATCAGACACAACAAAAGGAAACTATGCTCATCTGCACACGTAAAAAAGCCACACAGGTTTATTGATATCTACTTTGGCCACAGAGGTTTTTGAATCACGTTGCAGGGCTTACCTGAAGTATGGAGCTATTTTTGTACTATAAGCCAGTGTTTAGGTGCAGCGCTGCAGCGCAAGACACATTTACCGCGGACCGGGGGTGGTATTTTCTCTTTAGTAATAATAATAATAATAATTTTACCCTTGTCACGGCAACTTTCTAAAGGAGTTTGTTTTTTGCTCATTTTGGTTGTTTGGATTTAATTTTAGTGGGGTTTATCACCTGATGTTTGGTGTCGCGACTTTGACGTGCGTTAAGTGTGACAGATGTAACAGAGAGAATCCGGTCACTTTTCAAAATAAAACGTTTTTGTCGGAAAAAAAAAACAATAAAATGGAAATTATTAGGGCCCGAGCACGGAGTGCAAGGACCCTATTGTTTTTCGAATGTTTATTATTATTATTAGGGCCCGAGCACGGAGTGCAAGGACCCTATTGTATCTGTTAGGTTTATTAGGGCCCGAGCACGGAGTGCAAGGACCCTATTGTATCTGTTAGGATTATTAGGGCCCGAGCACGGAGTGCAAGGACCCTATTGTATCTGTTAGGTTTATTATTATTATTATTATTATTCTTCCGACTTTTCCGTCGCCTTTTTGAGGCCTTTAACATACCCCAAAACTCACCAAATTTTGTATACACATCAGGAGTCGCGAAAAATTTCATATTTTATGGGAGAACGGCATAGGTAAACAAAAATGGCTCGATAGCGCCACCTGCAAAATTTGTTTTCGCGAGCACCACCATATGCTTTATCGTACAAGCTTGATTTTAACAGAGCATGTTCATCTGATGGAAACCTACAAAAAAGTCTCTTGGTACCAAGCTCTCAGTTGCACAGGAAGTCTGCTATATTGATGACAATATGTCATTTTTGCTCTATTTTGGTCATTTGCAGGCCTCGTACTAGAACGAACTCCTCCTAGAGATTTTGGAGTAATGACTCCAAACTTTGGTTTTGTAAACTAGACCCATGTCCGATGTTAAATTGCGAAGCTTTTAAGTTTTTACGGATGTTTGTGTCCGTGGCGGCGCGTCGAACTTTGAGGTCATTTCAAAAACACGCCATGAAAAGAAAAATGGCCATTACTCAGCCATGCATAATCCAATCTGATCCAAAATTGATGTGCATGATTGTAGTCTGACTCTGAACACATCTGCAGTGAAAGAATCCGGAAAAAGTGTAGCGCCACCTGCTGGCAAGAGGAAATGACATGTTTGACTTGGAGCATCACTGCTCCAAGTAGGATGAGCCGACACACCTGAAAATGACGTCCACCTGTTGAAAAGCCATTGAAGTTTACTCTGACAAAAAACCATAACTTTCTAATCAGGGGTGTGGTCGTGACAGAGCGGCAAAGTTGGGCGTCTCGCCATGCACACAAAAGTTGCTCTCACGTGCACATTCCTTGTCCAATCTCACTGAAATTCAATGGATATGATGAAGCTTCCATTCTGAACCCATGGATATGAAAATCTTGGACGAGCTCCATAGCGCCACCTAGTTATTGAAAAACACAGTTTTTGTCGCAATCATCCCTATCTTTTCTCTGCGCTTCGTCCGACGTGCATGAAATTAAAACTGGAGATACTCAGAAGGGTCCTCTCTCATCATCTAAAATTTCATGAGTGTCAATCTGACGGTGCCTTCATAAGGCCCCCCCAAACAGGAAGTGGTCAATTGCACTTACTCATAAAACAAAGCTTCATAGGAAATCAGCCGTTTGTCTCAGGAAGCTGAGATTTCAGAATAAGATGCCTTTAATAATTTCTAGCTTTGATATGTAACACTACAGAGTCTACGAGAAACTTCATCACTTGATTTTTTTTAATTAAATTTTGGACTAAACAACTATTATTATAATAACTTCTGTTTGGGTTATCAGTACCAACAATTCCACTTTAATAGGCATTTATGTGCTACTGCTTCCTAAAAAAATTCAGAATAATTGAAGTTACAGGTGACGTCTGAGAGAGCCGTAGATCCAAAAAGGTCCGAAAACGTCTTTTTAGGCAAAACTGCAAACACCTATTTTTTTTCATAACTTATCCTTCAAATATCAACACAAAAAAATAGAAAACGGTAGGGATCTGTGTTTGCTGCCTTCCATATTTCTTTCAGACTTCTAGGTGAAACAGATGTATTTATTATAAATATTTTACATCACAAAATCTGTGCTTTTTCCGTCTGGACTCCAAACAAGTGTCTTTTATTATAACTTATGTTTCAACTATCCACACCAGATTTTACAGGCATATACCTGAACATGTCTGAGTGGTCGCTGGATATTTTTTACAGATATAAAATAAACTGGTCATCTGTAAGATGTATTTTCCTCTAACATGCTCCAGCCGTTTCCTCAGTCTGCTCTGCAGCAGGAGTCAAATTTCACTCCCCCCCTCCCCCCCGCTGCCTGTTCATATGCTAATTACCCAGGACTGTCAAGAGGACAAGAGTTCAGCCACACTGAAAGACTGCTTTTTCATTTGTTTTGCATGTCTTTTATACATTTTTACTACTAATCATTGCTTTTTTAGTCATCTAAAATGCAATTTACTCAATATTTTATCTTTTTTTTTTTTACAAACAAAACATATGAATGTGCTCCAAAACAAAACACAACTCTCAGTACAGTTCTACGGATGTAACATAAGACAGTAAATGTCTCTTTTATCCTTTTTTAATCAATGCTGCAACTTATTTCCTTTCTATAAATCCAATAAAATTGAACTACAACAGCAACAAAAAGTACAACTGATAACGAATTTCTCTAAAAAATGATGTGTATATATATATATATATATATATATATATATATATATATATATATATATATATATATATATATATATATATATATATATACATACATAGCACCTTTAAACACCAAACAAATAACAAATCCTCCCAATAAAAGCACAAAAAAATGGAACACAAAATGTGAAACACACACACTCAAATGTTAAAAACACACCTGTTAGCTGCAAAAATGTCCACAAGTCAACATGTACGCAATACAGATAGTGTTCACACATCCACACTTGTGACTTCAAACCAACTAGTGTGAAATATTTCATTCATTCACACAAACTATTAGTGCAAAGGTGAGCTAGCACCTGTGCTCAGGTGAGTGTTTATGTTCTTCTAAAATGGGTGGTGGAATGTGAAAAGAAGGAGGGAGAGTGACCAGCCACCCCCACACCAAGGCCCCCGCTGCAACAGCCGCAGCAGCCAGAACCCCCCAACACCACACGGCAGCAGGTAGAGAACATCCAAAGTGGAATTCTAACAATTGCCAGTACAACTTTAACAAAAGAAGCGTCAGCAACTTCTCTGCATTGCAGAACATTTAACAATGCATTGCAAGTGTCTTTGGACACTGACGATGGGTCATCAGACATACAGGAGCAATGCCCTCATACTTTTCAAAATCATCCTTGTATCCAAAATATCCCACAGAAATTGTGGCTGTGCTGAAACTAATCTATATCCTACAGAGGCAGATCTTAACCATTATTTATGAATGCAATAATCATTATGCAAAATGCAATTAACTTTAAATTTTATCTTTTTTTTTACAAACACAACAAAAACCAACCTCAGTACACTCCTACAGATGTGACATAGGATGATAAATATCTCTTACATCCGTTTTTTATAATCAATGCTGCAACTTCTTTTCCTTTTATACATCCAATGATATTAAACTACAAATCAAGAAACACAACTGATAACAAATGTCTCTTAAAAATGATGTGTATATTTGTAGCACCTTAAAAACACCAAACAAATAACAAATGCTTCCCATTTAAAGCACAAAAAATGGAACACAAAATGTAAAACACAAATTAGAAATCAACATTTGAAAAAGATCATTTTTTTCAGCAGCTTTTTAAAAGAAATCACCGATTCAAACAACTGTTTGGTTGCTTAGAGCTCTAAATATAAAAACAATGCTTTTACAGCGGGGAAAAAAAGTATTGAACACGTCAACATTTCTCTCAAAAAACATATTTCTAATCGAGCTATTGACATGAAATTTTCACCGGATATCGGCATCAACCCAAGTAATGCACACATAGAAAGAAATCCAAACATTTATGTCCATAAATGAAGTTATGTGTAATAAAGTGAAATGGCACAGGGAATAAGTATTGAACACATGAAGAAAAGGAGGGGATAAAAAGGTCTGGCAAGCCAAGAAAGCAGCTGGAGCTTTGTCAGTATTCAGAAGGTAACCTGCCCCCCTATTAGTGCAAAGTAATATCAGCTGGTATAGTCCTGATGCCTTTTAAAAAGGTTTCTCACCAGCAAGGTGTTAGACAAGAAGCATTGCATGATGGGTAAAAGCAAAGAGCTGTCTAAAGACCTACGCAACCTTATTTTGCAAAACACACTGAAGGCATTGGTTACAGGCGCATGCAGCTGAGGTTGTCTATGATTTTCACAATAGGAGTCATTATGTGTCCAGAGCCAATCACTTCTGCACATAAGGCCTGCTGGTGAATGAAGCAGCAGTAATGCAGACATTTTGGAAAGTCTGGGTCAGCTTTACAGTGAGTGATGAAACCTGTTTGTCTATTGATCATAGCAGGAGCCCCGTCTGCAGTCACTGCTACCAGCTTTTCTAATGGTACCTTTTTCTGCACAAAAACTCCTTCACCATGTTATACATTTCATCTTCTCTTTTAGTTGTCTGTTAGGGCAGTTGTGTCAAGAGTTTATCTCTTGATGTTAATATAAACCAACAGCTGCGCTGTACTGCTGCTTTCCACAGACTCATCACACCGGATGCTAGACTACCTGCACTTTGCAATATCCCGGTCCAGCTAATCGGCCAAGTTATCAGACATAGCTGACTCTTGTCTAGACATTGTAGTGGAGATTAGGTCAGTTCCATTTTTCTCATCCTAAGGTACAGTGTTAGTAATTATTATGATTGCTTGATTGACAGCTTCTTAATCTGAAAATGCCTTCTTTTTGATGAGAAAATGAGCAGGTCTAAACGAGGCTTTGGTTGAAGATTTTTTTTTCATGCTATATGCAAACGTCTCAGTCCTTATAGCCAACAGATTACAACCCCCACCCACCCACCCCACCCTCCACCGACATGCTGCTGTCATGTTAAATGTAGGTTGCAGCTCCAGAATGGAGAAGAAATAACTATGCCAAACGGTTCGAACAGGGCGTGGCTCGCGGGGCGGTCGCCCGTGCCAGGCGGTCGCCCGTGCTCGGGCCCGCTAAATGCTACTTGTAGCTTTAATTATTATTATTATTATTATTCTTTTTCTTCCGACGGAAGAGTCGCCTTTTTGAGGCCTTTAACATACCCCAAAACTCACCAAATTTGGCACACACATCAGGAGTCGCGAAAAATTTCGTATTTTATAGGAGATTGGCATGGCCGCACAAAAACGGCTCGATAGCGCCACCTACAATGACTGTTGTCCCGAGCCCCCGCATATGCTTCAACGTACAAGCTTGATTTTTTCAGGACATGTTCATCAGATGGAAACCTACAAAAAAGTCTCTTGGTACCAAGCTGTCAGTCGTACAGGAAGTCGGCTATATTGATGACAATGTGTCATTTTTGGTCATTTGCAGGCCTCGTACTAGAACGAACTCCTCCTAGAGATTTATGAATAATGACTCCAAACTTTGGTTTTGTAAACTAGACCTATGTCCGATGTTAAATTACAAAGCTTTTAAGTTTTTACGGTTGTTTGTGACCGTGGCGGTGCGTCAAACTTGGAGGTCATTTCGAAAACACGCCATGAAAAGGAAAATGGCCATTACTCAGCCATGCATAATCCAATCTGATCCAAAATTGATGTGCATGATTGTAGTCTGACTCTGAACACATCTGCAGTGAAAGAATCCGGAAAAAGTGTAGCGCCACCTGCTGGCAACAGGAAATGACATGTTTGACTTGGAGCATCACTGCTCCAAGTAGGATGAGCCGACACACCTGAAAATGACGTCCACCTGTTGAAAAGCCATTGAAGTTTACTCTGACAAAAAACCATAACTTTCTAATCAGGGGTGTGGTCGTGACAGAGCGGCGAAGTTGGGCGTCTCGCCACGCACACAAAAGTTGCTCTCACATGCACATTCCTTGTCCAATCTCACTGAAATTCAATGGATATGATGAAGCTTCCATTCTGAACCCATGGATATGAAAATCTTGGACGAGCTCCATAGCGCCACCTAGTTATTGAAAAACACAGTTTTTGTCGCAATCATCCCTATCTTTTCTCTGCGCTTCGTCCGACGTGCATGAAATTAAAACTGGAGATACTCAGAAGGGTCCTCTCTCATCATCTAAAATTTCATGGGTGTCAATCTGACGGTGCCTTCATAAGGCCCCCCCAAACAGGAAGTGGTCAATTGCACTTACTCATAAAACAAAGCTTCATAGCAAATCAGCCGTTTGTCTCAGGAAGCTGAGATTTCAGAATAAGATGCCTTTAATAATTTCTAGCTTTGATATGTAACACTACAGGGTCTACGAGAAACTTCATCACTTGATTTTTTTAATTAAATTTTGGACTAAACAACTATTATTATAATAACTTCTGTTTGGGTTATCAGTACCAACAATTCCACTTTCATAGGCATTTATGTGCTACTGCTTCCTAAAAAAATTCAGAATAATTGAAGTTACAGGTGACGTCTGAGAGAGCCGTAGATCCAAAAAGGTCCGAAAACGTCTTTTTAGGCAAAACTGCAAACACCTATTTTTTTTCATAACTTATCCTTCAAATATCAACACAAAAAAATAGAAAACGGTAGGGATCTGTGTTTGCTGCCTTCCATATTTCTTTCAGACTTCTAGGTGAAACAGATGTATTTATTATAAATATTTTACATCACAAAATCTGTGCTTTTTCCGTCTGGACTCCAAACAAGTGTGTTTTATTATAACTTATGTTTCAACTATCCACACCAGGTTTTACAGGCATAAACCTGAACATGTCTGAGTGGTCGCTGGATATTTTTTACAGATATAAAATAAACTGGTCATCTGTAAGATGTATTTTCCTCTAACATGCTCCAGCCGTTTCCTCAGTCTGCTCTGCAGCAGGAGTCAAATTTCACTCCCCCCCTCCCCCCCGCTGCCTGTTCATATGCTAATTACCCAGGACTGTCAAGATGACAAGAGTTCAGCCACACTGAAAGACTGCTTTTTCATTTGTTTTGCATGTCTTTTATACATTTTTACTACTAATCATTGCTTTTTTAGTCATCTAAAATGCAATTAACTCAATATTTTATCTTTTTTTTTTTTTACAAACAAAACATATGAATGTGCTCCAAAACAAAACACAACTCTCAGTACAGTTCTACAGATGTAACATAAGACAGTAAATGTCTCTTTTATCCTTTTTTAATCAATGCTGCAACTTATTTCCTTTCTATAAATCCAATAAAATTGAACTACAACAGCAACAAAAAGTACAACTGATAACAAATTTCTCTAAAAAATGATGTGTATATATATATATATATACATAGCACCTTTAAACACCAAACAAATAACAAATCCTCCCAATAAAAGCACAAAAAAATGGAACACAAAATGTGAAACACACACACTCAAATGTTAAAAACACACCTGTTAGCTGCAAAAATGTCCACAAGTCAACATGTACGCAATACAGATAGTGTTCACACATCCACACTTGTGACTTCAAACCAACTAGTGTGAAATATTTCATTCATTCACACAAACTATTAGTGCAAAGGTGAGCTAGCACCTGTGCTCAGGTGAGTGTTTATGTTCTTCTAAAATGGGTGGTGGAATGTGAAAAGGAGGGAGAGTGACCAGCCATCCCCACACCAAGGCCCCCGCTGCAACAGCCGCGGCAGCCAGAACCCCCCAACACCACACGGCAGCAGGTAGAGAACATCCAAAGTGGAATTCTAACAATTGCCAGTACAACCTTTAACAAAAGAAGCGTCAGCAACTTCTCTGCATTGCAGAACATTTAACAATGCATTGCAAGTGTCTTTGGACACTGACGATGGGTCATCAGACATACAGGAGCAATGCCCTCATACTTTTCAAAATCACCCTTGTATCCAAAATATCCCACAGAAATTGTGGCTGTGCTGAAACTAATCTATATGCTACAGAGGCAGATCTTAACCATTATTTATGAATAAAATAATCATTATGCAAAATGCAATTAACTTTAAATTTTATCTTTTTTTTACAAACACAACAAAAACCAACCTCAGTACACTCCTACAGATGTGACATAGGATGATGAATATCTCTTACATCCTTTTTTTATAATCAATGCTGCAACTTCTTTTCCTTTTTATACATCCAATGATATTAAACTACAAATCAAGAAACACAACTGATAACAAATGTCTCTTAAAAATGATGTGTATATTTGTAGCACCTTAAAAACACCAAACAAATAACAAATGCTTCCCATTTAAAGCACAAAAAATGGAACACAAAATGTAAAACACAAATTAGAAATCAACATTTTGAAAAAGATCATTTTTTTCAGCAGCTTTTTAAAATAAATCACCGATTCAAACAACTGTTTGGTTGCTTAGAGCTCTAAATATAAAAACAATGCTTTTCAGCGGGGAAAAAAAGTATTGAACACGTCAACATTTCTCTCAAAAAACATATTTCTAATCGAGCTATTGACATGAAATTTTTACCGGATATCGGCATCAACCCAAGTAATGCACACATAGAAAGAAATCCAAACATTTATGTCCATAAATGAAGTTATGTGTAATAAAGTGAAATGGCACAGGGAATAAGTATTGAACACATGAAGAAAAGGAGGGGTAAAAAGGTCTGGCAAGCCAAGAAAGCAGCTGGAGTTTGTCAGTATTCAGAAGGTAACCTGCCCCCTATTGGTGCAAAGTAATATCAGCTGGTATAGTCCTGATGCCTTTTAAAAAGGTTTCTCACCAGCAAGGTGTTAGACAAGAAGCATTGCATGATGGGTAAAAGCAAAGAGCTGTCCAAAGACCTACGCAACCTTATTTTGCAAAACACACTGAAGGCATTGGTTACAGGCGCATGCAGCTGAGGTTGTCTATGATTTTCACAATAGGAGTCATTATGTGTCCAGAGCCAATCACTTCTGCACATAAGGCCTGCTGGTGAATGAAGCAGCAGTAATGCAGACATTTTGGAAAGTCTGGGTCAGCTTTACAGTGAGTGATGAAACTTGTTTGTCTATTGATCATAGCACAGGGGTCGGGAACCTATGGCTCGCGAGCCACATATGGCTCTTTTGATGGTCACGTATGGCTCGCAGACAAATCTTTATTTATACCATTTTTTTTTTCATTAGATTTAGACCAGTCCTTCTCGTGCGCGATGCGATGCCAGAGGGGCGCGCAGTAGTAGCGGTGCTTGGAGAGAAAAATCTGCGCCAGCACTCAGTTTACTATTATCTATTATTTCACAGAGTTTATTCCAGCAGGAAACCTATTAATTGCCGTGCCTAAACCTGCGCGCTCCCGTCTCTGAGAAAGAGCGCGCAGATGAGGGGACGGAAGAAAGCAGAGGGTGGGGGTGCCCCCCACCCTCTGCTTTCTTCCTCACAGGCAGCAGGTGAGTCGCGCAGGGATTCTCCAAACGTAAAACCCGCTGCCCGTCACTCACTGCAGTGTGAGTGTGTGTTTGTCTCCACGTCTGCATGTGAGTCTTTGTCACATCTACAGAACATTCAGACCTACCATCACGTTTAAAGTCTCAACGCCTGCATGAAGCAGAAATTCACCACGGATCAACCAGACTAGACCATCAGCAAAACCACCACGAGAAATACTCATCATTTATTAGCAACAGCATAACGATGTTATTAAAAAAGAATCCACAGACCTATTGTACTTTAAAAATGTTGAAATTACATCAAATGCTCACATTCACTTGTATTTTTAGTTTTAACATATTGTCGCGGACTGAGTTGGGTCCGCTGTTGGGCCGCTTTAAAAGTTCTGGAGTTCATTAAACACATCAAGCAGAGATCTGATTGGCTCTCAGTTCTGTCGCTCAGCCTGTTGTTGGGTAGTTTGGACCAATGGGGTTCAGCTATGGGCCGAATAAGGGAAATAGCAGCGCTGGAGCGGGAGCAGGGAATATAAAGTTGGGAGAAGAGCTCTCGTCTCAGCGGGAGAGATTGAGGAGTTACTGTATTAATTTTACGGCGTTTGTTGCGGTCTGCAGTAACCAGAATAAAGAACCTTAAAAGAGGTTAAGTCTCCGTGCCTCAGTGTGGGACAGGGACGCTACATTATTGTATGGCTCTTTCTAAATTACATTTATAAATATGTGGCGTTTATGGCTCTCTCGGCCAAAAAGGTTCCCGACCCCTGTCATAGCAGGAGCCCCGTCTGCAGTCACTGCTACCAGCTTTTCTAATGGTACTTTTTTCTGCACAAAAACTCCTTCACCATGTTATACATTTCATCTTCTCTTTTAGTTGTCTGTTAGGGCAGTTGTGTCAAGAGTTTATCTCTTGATGTTAATATAAACCAACAGCTGCGCTGTACTGCTGCTTTCCACAGACTCATCACACCGGATGCTAGACTACCTGCACTTTGCAATATCCCGGTCCAGCTAATCGGCCAAGTTATCAGACATAGCTGACTCTTGTCTAGACATTGTAGTGGAGATTAGGTCAGTTCCATTTTTCTCATCTTAAGGTACAGTGTTAGTAATTATTATGATTGCTTGATTGACAGCTTCTTAATTTGAAAATGCCTTCTTTTTGATGAGAAAATGAGCAGGTCTAAACGAGGCTTCGGTTGAAGATTTTTTTTTCATGCTATATGCAAACGTCTCAGTCCTTAAAGCCAACAGATTACAACCCCCCCCACCCCACCCCCCCTCCACCGACATGCTGCTGTCATGTTAAATGTAGCTTGCAGCTCCAGAATGGAGAAGAAATAACTATGCCAAACGGTTCGAACAGGGCGTGGCTCGCGGGGCGGTCGCCCGTGCCAGGCGGTCGCCCGTGCTCGGGCCCGCTAAATGCTACTTGTAGCTTTAATTATTATTATTATTATTATTATTATTCTACCGGAAAAGTGGCCATTTTGAGGCCTTTAACATACCCCAAAACTCACCAAATTTGGCACACACATCAGGAGTCGCGAAAAATTTCGTATTTTATAGTAGATTGGCATGGGTGCACAAAAACGGCTCAACAGCGCCACCTACAATGACTTTTGTCCCGACGCCCCGCACATGCTTCAACGTACAAGTTTGATTTTTTCAGGGCATGTTCATCTGATGGAAACCTACAAAAAAGTCTGCTGGTACCAAGCTGTCAGTCGCACAGGAAGTCTGCTATATTTATGTCAATATGTCATTTTTGCTCTACTTTGGTCATTTGCAGGCCTCGTTCTAGAACGAACTCCTCCTAGAGATTTGTGAGTAATGACTCCAAACTTTGGTTTTGTAAACTAGACCCATGTCCGATGTTAAATTGTGAAGTGTTTACATTTTTACGTTTGTGTATGACCGTGGCGGCGCGTCAAAATTGGAGGTCGTTTCGAAAACACGCCATGAAAAGAAAAATGGCCATTACTCAGCCATGCAAAATCCAATCTGATCCAAAATTGATGTGCATGATTTTAGTCTGACTCTGAACACATCTGCAGTAAAAGAATCCAGAAAAGGTATAGCGCCACCTGCTGGCAACAGGAAATGACATGTTTTACTTGGAGCATCACTGCTCCAAGTAAAATGAGCCGACACACCTCAAAATGGTGTCCACCTGTTGAAAAGCCATTGAAGTTTACTCTGATAAAAAGCCATAACTTTCAATGTGGGGGTGTGGTCGTGACAGAGCGCCGAAGTTGGGCGTCTCGCCATGCACACAAAAGTTGCTCTCACGTGCACATTCCTTGTCCAATCTCACTGAAATTCGATGGAGGTGATGAGGCTTCCATTCTGAACCCATGGATATGATAATCGTGGACGAGCTCCATAGCGCCACCTAGATATTGACAAATACATTTTATGTCACATTCTGAGCTATCTTTTCTCTGTGCTTTGTCCGACGTTCATAAAATTACAACAGGAGATACTCACAAGGGTCTTCTCTCATCGTTTAAAGTTTCATGGGTGTACACCTGACGGTGCCTGCGCAAGCCACCGCCAAACAGGAAGTGATTGATTGCGTTGCAGTCAGATAATTAAAAATTCATAAAAAATCAGCCGTTTGTATCACGAGGCTGAGATTTCAGAATGAGATGCCTCTTACATATCTCGAACTTAGAGATACAGCACTTGCATGGGTGCACAAAAACGGCTCAATAGCGCCACCTACAATGTTTGTTTTCGCAAGCCCCGGCATGTTCTTTAACATACAAGCTTGATATTTACAGGACATGTTCATCAGATGACAACCTACAAAAAAGTCTCCTGGTAACAAGCTGTCAGTTACACAGGAAGTCTGCTATATTGGTGTCAATATGTCATTTTTGCTGTATTTTGGTCATTTGCAGGCCTCGTTCTAGAACGAACTCCTCCTAGAGATTTTTGAATAATGACTCCAAACTTTGGTTTTGTAAACTAGACCCATGTCCGATGTTAAATTGCGAAGCTTTTAAGTTTTTACGGTTGTTTGTGCTCGTGGCGGCGCGTCAAAAATGGAGGTCGTTTCGAAAACACGCCATGAAAAGAAAAATGGCCACTACTCAGCCATGCATAATTCAAACTGATCCTAAATTCATGTGCATGATTGTAGTCTGACTCTGAACACATCTGCAGTGGAAGAATCTGGAAAAAGTGTAGCGCCACCTGCTGGCAAGAGGAAATGACATGTTTTACTTGGAGCATCACTGCTCCAAGTAGGATGAGCAGACACTCCTCAAATTGACGTCCACCTGTTGAAAAACCATTGAAGTTTACTCTGATAAAAAACATAACTTTCAATGCGGGGGTGTGGTCGTGACAGAGAGGCAAAGTTGGGCGTCTCGCCAAGCACACAAAAGTTGCTCTCACGTGCACATTCCTTGTCCAATCTCACTGAAATTCAATGGATGTGATGAAGCTTCCATTCTGAACCCATGGATATGACAATTCTGGACGAGCTCCATAGCGCCACCTAGTTATTGCATGGGGCACATTCTGCCCTGTATTTTCTCTGTGCTTTGTGCGATGTGCATGAAATTAAAACTGGAGATACTCAGAAGGGTCCTCTCTCATCATCTAAAATTTCATGGGTATACATCTGACGGTGCCTTCATAAGGCCCCCCCCAAACAGGAAGTGGTCAATTGCACTTACTCATAAAACAAAGCTTCATAGCAAATCAGCTGTTTGTCTCAGGAAGCTGAGATTTCAGAGTGAGATGCGTCTTACAAAGCTCCACGTTTGATAAGCAGCACTATAGGGTCTACGCAAACATTTAACCACTTTAATCATCCTATTGTGCTAAAAGCAACTTTTTGGACATTTTGACTCAAACAAATATTTTTATCATAACTTCTGTTTAGGTTATCAGCACCAAAATAAAAATAAAAATATATATGTATAAAATGAACTGGTCAACTCTAGGATTTTATTTTATCTTACATACTCCAGCCCTTCCTCAGTCTCCCCTGCTGCGGTTGAAGATTTTTTTTTCATGCTATTTGCAAAAGTGTCTGTCCTTAAAGCCAACAGATTACAGCCGGGCGTTGCTGTTGGGGCGGTCGCCCATGCCAGGCGGTCGCACGTGCTCGGGCCCGCTAAATGCTACTTGTAGCTTTAATTATAAATGAATCAGACATAAAGCACAATATCCATTATGCCTCTCGTAATCATCATAAAACATAGTCTCATGTTATTTCATTTGGTTAAATTGTGATATAAATTGATTGTGTTTAACGGGTGAAGTTCTTATGAGCAAGAAAAAAAAAGTTTGTTAATCAGCCTTGCTTTACCAGAAAAATGAAGTGTCTAGCTTTTCTATTTTGATTATTTATTTTTGGTCCTGCCTCCGTGTCTTTTAACTTGTTTCTTCTTGATTTTCCAGCTGTTATAAAACTACTGCTGAATGATCTTGTACCCAGTATTTTTGGCCCTTGAACAACTTTTTCATGAAGATTCATTGATTACTAATTCATTTTCTGCTTATGAGTCACAACGGAAACAACAGAAAATACTTTTGGACCAACTATTATCTTGCTTTACACACGAGAGTCTAAAGCTGGTAGACAAACTTTTATTTTAAAAGAAGATGAATAGACAGTTTAGCCTTTCTGCACTCTGAAACCCAAACAATTATGTGTTGCTGGAAAAAGCTGGAAGGTTATATGAACCAAATGAAAATGAGTTGGTACAGTGGGATGTCCAAAACACCTCTGAAGGTTATCTGCACTTAGGTCCATACTGTGCACTGAGGGTCAGCATCTGATCCTTTGAAACCAGCTACCTACACAAACAAAAGTAGTTTTTCAAATATTTAATAATTGTTTTTTAGGAATTATTTTTTTCTCTACTAACAACTTAACTATTAAGCATGGCAGCACAATATAATGGTTGAATATAATTTTGCTGCAAACAAAAGGCTAGCTGAATTTGTGAGAAAAAATGTATTAACCAAACGATAGGTATTGTTTAGCCCAGTGGTTCCCAAACTGGGGGGCGCACCCCCTAGGGGGGGCGCGGTGGAGTTTTTTTTTTCATACTTTATTGACAAGCAACATAATACAATAACAATGTGAATGTCTCAGGGGGAATTGAAATGTGTACATATTGCAGAAAAATATAAGAAATAAAAGAAAAAGTATATAAATATATACACATACATATACAACATAAGAGAAAAAGAATTTTTACTTCAAAAATCTTTGGGGTTTAATAAATTTTAAAACTTTCAAAAATTAAATTAGTCAGAATAGCTTTTTGGTTTTGCAGATGTTTGATAATGGTACATTACTGATTGATTTCACTCAAAAACTGCTGGAATTTAGTTTTGGAGTTTGACCATTTGGTTTTATGAATATGGAATTTTGCCAATAATAAAAACAATTGTGTAATGAAGATACAATCTTTGTCTACTTTGACATTAAGGTAACCCAGAATAATGTATTTTTCTAAAAATGTAACAGTTTGTTTAGTTATATTTCCAATATAGTTTCCCACTTCAATCCAAACCTTATTTGTATGTCTGCAGTCCACAAACAGATGATAAATAGTTTCCTCCTGAGTTCCACAGAATGAACAAAACAGGTCCATGTCCAACAAATCTACTCAAATTTTGGTAGGATATATACAATGCAATATTTTGAAGGACACCTCTTTTATTTTGTTATTTAGACAGTATTTATTACTAATAGTCCAAGCATAAGTCCATTTAATGTCCACAAATTTGGATTCCCAGTAAAACCTCCCAGCAGGTAAGGTTGTGGTATGTAAAAGATTTCTTATTTGTTTATTGGAAACTGAATGAACACAAAAATCCACATTGTCCCAAAAAATTGTCTGGGTTCTTAATTGACTTGTGTTATAAATCCCTTTAAACAGTTGGAGTAGACTGGTTGGAATGGCATCGAACACTATTGCATATTCTCTGGGTGGAACAGGAATACCGAATTTTAAAATAAATTCTTCATACATCAGAAGATGTCCATGAGAATTGAAAAGTTGTCTGATTAAAACAATATCATTATCATACCACCTAGGAAAAAAAGTGATTTATTTTTGTATTGTACATTACTGTTATTCCAAATAAAACAAGTTGTTGGAGAAAAATTATGTTTATAAACGAGTTTCCAGGCCAGCAGGGCTTGTTTGTAAAAGTTTGAAAGTTTTGTGGGTAATTTTTCAATTTTACAATTACATTTTAGCAAGAATTTAATGCCTCCCAGTGTGTCAAATATATATTTGGGAAATGCATTCCAGATATTGTCTTCACCTTTCAATAAATTACTTAACCACTTTATTTTAAAAGAGTTGTTTAAAGTTTTAAAGGTTAATACATCCATGCCCCCATGTTTTCTGGTGTTACACAAAACAAATTTTGCTTAAGTAATGACATTTTTTCCTCCAAATAAAATCAAATAATGTTTTGTTTAATAGGTTACAGATGTGTTTTGGAATTTCTAAAGACAGACACATAGACAGATCTAGAGATTCCTTCAGCTTTAGATAACATAATTCTACCGTTCAGAGAAAGATTTCTCATTAACCACATGTAATAAGGCGCGGTGGAGTTTAGAAGCAAAGGATTGTATGTTTGTGTCAGTGTGGGGGGGCTCGAAAATATTGTAATTTTCAGAAAGGGGGGCTCTGCAGAAAAAGTTTGGGAACCACTGGTTTAGCCTAATATATGTTGCTGTGGGTTTATTTTTCCATCCATGTTAGAAGTACTTTATCTCAAAGTTTTCCTTGAAGAGAATGGTTAGATCTACATAGTTTGTTGAATATATATGTATCCTTGATGGTGGAGAGAATACATATTTTGAATAAGTCTGTATCCTTGATGATGGAGAGAATAAATATATTTTTGAAAAATGGCATGTTGCTTCTAAGTCATGTTGGGAAAGCTGTTTTAAATCACTGACAAAATAAAATTGCACATACAAATACAGAGATGGAAAAAAGCCAAATTCTTCTTAAATGGTGGAAAAACAGTGCATCTCAAATTTATCATCAGCTGCAGAATGTACACACTTAACTATTTACAATTTTATTTCTGAGGTCTGCTGGGAAATTGCAACAAACTTGTCAGTGTGATGCAGCTTCGGTTGCTTGATATTTACATCTTTTTATAGGACTGGAAATGTGTTTTCCAGTGAGCAGCAGGCAATCATAAAATACACACCGCTCTACACACATGTACCCTACAATTTACAATCCCACTCCAGGTCTAACCTCAATGCATACAGTCACTTATTGCTTTCCTTTGCACATTGCACACTCAACCGCCCCCACAAACCTAAAGGCAGAACTGCAGCTGACACAAGTTATGTTCATCATCCAACATGTAACACAGCAAATGGAAAAATGCAATGCACTCTGCTTTGGCTGTCTGCTTCAGTCATGCCAGGATCAACTCATTTCACAGCTTAGCGCCTTGATTGACTCAGTGCATGTTAGGGGGATGAATGCAGAGTCCTCACACCTGTGCAAACACAGCTCTGCGGAAAAGCTCCAATTTTATATCTATTCAACTTTGCTGGTCTGCATGGGATCATTTTTCTTTTGCTCTTGGCTTTAATCACATAGATAGCCTCACGTTAGGCCCCTGTGAGTTAAGGGTTCAGTTACTGATGAGTAAAAAGGTAAACAAACTAAAATATTTTCCCCTTCACCAATATCTTTGACTTTCTAAAATGTTTGTGCAAATTAAAAAAATATATATAGATATTTTGGTTTTGTTCATTCAAAGAACATTTGACAACAGTTGATAAAATGTCCATTGATAGTAAAGATACAATGTCTGCATGTGTGTATTTTATTTTAATTCATAAAAAAGCTTGTTTTAATATTGGACTGACAAGCTCACATATTTGTGCTTATCCAACCTGGCACGTTTACCACCTTATAATGTTACCAGACAGTGAACAGAATGCTGAAAGGTCAACAACACTTCTTCAACTACCAGCATTTTGATGAATTTGAAAAATTTTGTAAAATGTCAGCAAAAATACCTGCCCCCCCCCCCCCCCCACCAATTTAATACCTGAAAATTAAATAAGGACACACGATAACATGCTGGCATAACTAAAATCTCTTGTGATAAGTGTTTTGTCGCTAATCCAATGATGGTGTTTTTTTACAGGAACTTACTTTCTTCTTTGTGTCTCAGGGGCATTTAGAATGACTGGCTAAAATTATTTTTTTTTCTGATATTCTTGCATTAATTTTACACATCTTATCTTATATTTTGCTGTTTTGTTTCAGGTTTGTTGGCACTTGGTGATCAGTTTGGGGATTTTTTTTAAAGTCATATCCTTTTGCAAAACCTTTGAAAAAATGTAAGTTTAAATGCAACCTTAGCATAAGATTGTCAGATTGCCATGCCATTTTAAAGATATAACACTTACATACAAAATGCAAAAGCAATCAAAACTACTCAAGACATTTGGTTTAGATGTGAGCTCTATTTGTTTACATTTGAATGTAAAGATACATTTAATGGTGTTAGCATTTTTCTGAATACTACTACTTGCATAAATAATTGTAGACACTGGTTTATTATATTAAGCTTAAAACTAAGTCCTTGAAGGGAGCAAATGACCCATTAAGCTCCTCTGCAAAATAAAGAAGAACACCTCACCTTATTCTATGGATAATTTCTATTAAACAAGGCATGTTCATTAATTCTAAATAGACCTTACTAACTCATCTCTACACAGTAGGAACAATACAAAAGTAATTGTTTGCTTTGCCACCAAAAAATGTAAATTTTGACAGATAGACAGATGGACAGATAGACAGATAGACAGATAGACAGATAGACAGATAGATAGATAGATAGATAGATAGATAGATAGATAGATAGATAGATAGATAGATAGATAGATAGATAGATAGATAGATAGATCGATAGATAGATAGATAGATAGATAGATAGATAGATAGATAGATAGATAGATAGATAGATACACTTTAATTATGGATGGAAACTGTTGGATCTGCTGATCCCACACACAAAAAAGACAAACATTTAAAAGCCATATGAGATAAAAGGATTACGATGGATCTAAAATGATATATAACTGTCATTAACAGAACACTTCAAATATATATGATAGCACTGTCATATCTTCCTGCTACTCTTTCCCATTCTCCCAAAAGTAGAGTTACAGAGACTAGCTTAGCCTCTTTATGAATCACTTCAGAGACAGCAGTCAGTCACTGAAGATCCTTTGTTTGACCAGGACAAGATTCAGAGGGTGACTGTTATTGTTCATCACTGCTTTCTGTCCAGACACACCAGCAATGGACTTGGTTCTCCTGATCAATCTGTTTAATTTCTTATTCAACTAATGTTGCTAATGGTCATTTTTCCAGTGTAAAAATTGATTTAATCTGTTACTTGATCAGAAAAAGCAAACCTCACACTTGTTTTTTAGTCTTAAAATAGTTAGGCACTATAATAAATGCTCTTGGGAGGTAGAGGCTGGTAGTGCTGCAGTTATTAATGTATTAATGTGTAATATTTTTGGCGTAAATGGCGTATACTTATATAGCGCTTTTCAGCCTACAAGGCCCAATGCACTTTACAGTCACAGACCCATTCACCCAGTCACACACACATTCACACACTGGTGGTGGCTCTGCTGCTGAACACAGGCGCCCGCCTACCACCAGAGGCAAGGTGGGGTTCAATGTCTTGCCCAAGGACACATTGACTCATGGGCGTGCAAGGCGGGAATCGAACCTGCAATTTTACGATCATGGCTCGACCACCCTACTGCTGCACCACGGCCTGCCTATTTGTCGGATTTCTACTTGTAACCAGATTTTAATCAACTAAAAGCAAAGCAGAACGCTCAAAGAGGTATGTGCTGTTAAAGATGAATGTCTTGGACATTTCTGCCTCTGGGAAGATCAGAAAATCAAAACATAATCAGTTTCCTGGGAATGCACAATGGAGTGATAACCCAAATCACTACTTGAGATTCAACAGTGTTTGTGAGGATGTTTGCCAACAAAAATGAGATATTGATTTTCTTGGTTGCTCTTAATCTATTGTGTTGGCTGCTCTTCATTCATCCACCTCCTGACTGCTGTTCTGCCAAGGTGTGCGTTCATGTGGTGTGTGATGCTTCAAAAATAAGTAATGAGAATCTCAGATTAACAAATACAAATTACCAATTAAGAAAAGCTAACCCTCAATTTTTGTTAAATCAATAAATTTTTCGCCCCATTCTGTGTGATCTGCTTGATTTTGGAGGACAGACAAACTTGGCCAAATCTCTTTTCTGTTGTTGTTGTTTTTGCAATTTTAACAATATCACTAAACCTAGGACTCAAACAATATGTTTTTCTGCAAAATAGTGTTTTTCTGTTTGGGTGTAATGTGTGCAAGTATGTGTGAAAAAAATCCCACACACTTTCATCCCCATCTTGTCTTTATTTTTTTAAAGAAGCTAAACAAGCTTTGAAACTTAACATAAGCTTTAGCCCCTTTCTACACATGGAATTTTCCACAGTGAACTGCTGTTATTACCGTATATGTGAAATAAAGCCTGTGGTTCTTTGAACAACATTTGAAACCTAAAAACATGGTGATTTAGACGCAAATGTGTTTGATTCATGGAACGATTAGTGACTTTAAGATCACCCATTGATGGCTGTATGTTTAAGTAGCTTAGAAATTATGTCAGGTGTTATAACAATTTTTAGAAAATAGTATGAGAGCTACAATAAATCTGTATTTTTTTGTGGAACATGTGTAAGGAATGACCATGAAAATGTTTTTTCAGATTTCCATGTTCATCTTCACAACTGTCAGGAAGGCGCTTCCATGTGAACTTTCAGGTCATGTTCCTCTCACAACCTTTTCCTTTAATTCAGTCTGTCATGTTGAAATGAAGACGGATAATTAGATTTCTAAAAAGAAAAAATAGTATTTTTCTTCAAAAAAGTTTATTTTAAATGAAATATTATAAATATTTCAATGAAAACTGAATCAACAAAAGACACATTAAACAACTTAGTTTGGGTATAATGTGTGCTAAATAACTCAGAATAGTGTGAACATAGGGATCTTAAAAATTATTGGCTGGCTGAAGACTATTAAAGATCGAGGTAATAAATTCCTACAGTTTGGGTGTGAAATTTAGCTCAAATTCCTGCCTGATTGGTTTCCATGGTTACCAAGATACATACTAAATTTGGACTTGCCTAAACAAAACATGTGAAACACTTTAACACATCCAAACTTCAAAGAAATTACCTTCAGGGAAAGCTCTGAACAGGATTAAACCTGACTCCTGTTTTAAAAGATACTTACCATTCAATGAATTAATGAATTGCCTTTATTGTTATTGCAACAAGCACAGGTATAGGTACAGAATGGGGAGAAAAAGAAAATACATGAAGAGAAACAGTGGTGCATTTTGCTCTTGTTGGGATATGATATATGAGTTGAAAAACGAACCGGATTATAGAAAAAGCACAAAAAAATTCAAGGACACAGGATATGGGACAGAAGAGCAGGTAGGTGCTCCCCTCCTGAGGGTGCAACCAAATAAGGCATTTACACAGTACTAGGGGTATTAGAAAAAATCGTTTCGGCGATATATCGCAATAGTTCCTTTGGCGATATTTGTATTGATTCAAAATGCTGCAGGACAAAATGTATTTAATTATTTATGAGTGTCCTTCAGTGTTTGACTCTTGTTTTCCACTTAAACCTCTGACCGCTGGTTGGCAGCACGGCATACTGAGCCTCTTTGAGCAGCTCTATACCGCACAAGACCACTACAAGGTCTCCATGAGAACTAGCTAGTTTTGTAGTTATAAGACATGAACTACTTAGTTTTTACTTGGGATGGGTATCAAACTGAAACTTTGTGTCATGTTGCTGCCAGTATCGTTTAAAAAGGCAGATTGCAGTGCTTTGTAGCGGGTCAGATAAGAACGAGTGAAGCACTGCAGCTGCGCTTCACTGTGAATATGAAATTAGATCATTTTTTATACAGCTAAGAATCAAATAGGCGTAAATAAGAAGTTTTATAACACATCTTCGGTAAAGCAAAGCAAAACAAAACATGACTAATGAAGTGGACATCATATTACTAGAGAGTCTGCAACCATTTCAGACTATGTATTACCTACGAGAGGGCATGCAATCTTATATTTTGAACAAAATTAATGGATCTTTGTGCATCTTTGTGGATCTTTGTGTCCTTCTGTGCATATAGTTTAAAACTAGTAACTAGACTTCTGCATCTGCCCAAAATGAACAGAATGATGGCAGTCAGAGAAAGGGAGGTAGGTTGGATTATCCATCACAGTAACAGCAGAATTATCATTCATCCATTCACCTTCAATAACTTTCTGTAAATGAGGTAAAATGGTCACAGCCAAGGTGAAGGGAAACGAGTTCTCCTCCATCAGTGTGATACCTGAGGACTCCAGCACTAGGTGTCCCACAGTTCAGCCTTTTGGAGAATGAACTTTGGTGCTCAAAACACCTAAAAACTACGAGCAATCTTAATTGCTGATGATAAATCTAATTTTATTATACTAATAGAATAAATCTAAAATGGGGTATTTTTGGGATTGGAGAGCAGCCTCACGTGGTGAGAACTAGGATAAGTTGTTTATCTCGCCAATCCTTTGTGGTGCTCTAACAGAAGAACATGTTTAGACAGATGAGTTTAGGCATAGAAAGACTTAAAGGTACTTGATTAATAATGCTTTTTTTTTATTTGAATATTTGTTACAAGTCCCGCAACATAAATGCTTGAAACTCAGCCTGCATATTTACACAATACAAAAGAAAATTACATTTCATACAAATACTGTTTAAAATAAAGTCATTCTGCCTGTGTACTTGTTTTAAGGAGTCCCCAACCTTTGGCAATTTTTAAATCATCTTTAAAAAGATCCACCATTATCAGTGGAGTAGTGTGTATTGAGCTGAGCATTTTACCATAAACGCATACAATTTTAAACAACATGATTTAATGGAAATTAAAGTTGTTCCCAATTGTAAAATTGCAGCAGCGAATGCAGTTTATTGTTTATTGTGATTTGGAAATAAAACCTAATGTTAAATGAAGCCCATACCATACCAGTTTTATTTATAGAGGACCTGAATTGTTTGTGCAGATCCGAAGTACGTAGTATGTAAACAATAAAGATTATAAAAGCAATACATACAATCTACAAAGATGTACATGGGATGGTTTTAACTACAGTAAATACATAAATGCACTGTGTGATGAGTGTGTATCTAGCCTTTGTATTTGATAGTAAACACAGTTCATATGGTGAGTGGCTGTTATTTCTTGCAAAGCTAATAAACTCTGCAATTATTTAAATATAGATCTATAGGCAGGCCATCTAAGGAAAAATGATACCTTGTCACCCACAAACAACAGGTTCTTTTTAAATTAATCCATCCATCTTCAAGCACGGCTAACCACCACACCACCATTTAACCCTTGTGCTATCCTATGACCCCACCCTTCCATTGACGTTTTCTCCCTATGACAAAAGTGGATAAAGGTGAAGAGGATTTCATGTAATCCATGGACACCAGTGAAGATCACAAATCATTGAAAAAAAAAGGTTCAGTGCACTGTCTAGTGGGGTCTAGATGACCCAACTCCCAATGTTAAAGCGCCTAGGATAGCACAAGGGTTAATCCTTGTTAAATACAGTTTAGTGATAATCAGCAGTAATAGCAGAATTTACAATGTTGTTGGCTGAAAGAAGCAAAAGGAACAATTGATCTGCTGAGTAAAAAATATAAATTTTGTTTCTCTATTTCATAATGGACATCATAAAAGTAAGACAATAACTCCACTGGCTTTGTCATGAACCCCCATATTCTGCAGTTGCTGTCACCAAGGCCAAAAATCTAAAGAGATGTCAGCTGGTGACAAATAATCTTACGTGTGTACAGAAGTTGCATTTCCTTGTTAAAATCCCTGGATTTTAGGTTTACTTCAGTTTAACCATAGATATTTGAAACCAAATGCAAAGATTTTTATCTGAGAAAAAGAATAAAAATGTTGCCATTGGTTTTTAAGATCAAAAGAACTTTATTTGAGAGTAAAAATAAATTCCCTTACAAAAAGTCTGCAAAAAGAGAAGTCTATTTCACATTTCGGGTTGCATTAACTGTGACTGACAGCAGACAATTAACAGGATTCCTTTATTTACTATTTGAGAATGGATGTTTAGGCAGCATCGTAAATAGTGGGAAAAGCTAACACTGTTGTTGTTTGCAGTCCTCTAAGGAAATTCCTCCTCTTTTTTTATGAACGCCAGCTAGAAATCTGCCGAGGGCAGCTGTAAATGATGTAAAACATATAGGCGAAATAAACTATTTTTCAAAGAGGCAAGCATACCACATTTGAAATTCATCTTAGTTTCAGGGTAATGCATAAAATCATTACTGCATAAACTATTTTTTCTTCAAGATTGTTTCCTCCTTCAAGCATTTTTCTTGTTTGCTTACCCAAACTGGTTAGTTTTGTTTCTAAACTTGAAAGAAAACACAACCACTCTTTATTATAATTTTTTCCAAATATTGTGGCAACATTTTTGCCAAATTGTGGCAAGACAATTTTAAGAGTCTAAAATATTTTTTTAAGTACACCTTTTATTACTATTTGAATGGCTGCACAATTCATGCTAGGGGCAAATAATAATATCCAAATTAGGATTTAGTCGGGGGTATGATTTTGTAATGGAGAGCTAAAAAGAGAGTGGCAAAGTTATAAATGCAACTGTAATTTACCCAATAAAAACATAAATTATATTAGAAAATGTAAAAGAAAAGATTCTCAGGAAAGAGAGCATTTGTAAAAAAAAAAAAAAAAAAAAAAAAAAAAAGCAGTTTCAGAGAGGGGAGATTGCACCACAGGAGAGACACAAAGAAGAAACAGCAAGTTTTTCTATGAAAATTGGCACAAAAATAACTTCAGATAAAATGATACAACCCCAAAAAAGAAAATGCATTAATAAAATAACTGAGAGAGAAAAATGAAAATTTCCATCCAACACTAACATTGCTCACAAAGATTTTCTAGTCTGACCCATCAGCTCTAAATAATTCATTCTGGTAAACTGAACGTACACGGAATGAATAAGACAAAGCTACATTTTTGCTTGAAAAACTGTGAAGATTCAAGAACAACAGTCTGTGGTGAAAATGAGGTGAGACCAAAAATATCCCTTTAACAAATGTTGCACCAAAGAGTTTGAACGTTGATGGATGACACTGATGAGTTGGATGTTAAATTCTTGAAGCAGTAGTTTGGAGGCTGTGAATAATTAGACTGACAGCTGATTCTAGGGTCACATCATGGATGCTCATGTCGGCTTGTTTCAGCAGACTGCATTGCTGCATTCCTGACCTCTAGCCCAAGTAATGAAATATAAATTCCTGCAGGGGCACACTGCTACATTTAAGGTCCACCACTCACACACAACTCCACATTAGTCTGCTGTACATGTGTGGTCGGAAATGTTCGCAAAAAGAATCCACGAGGTGGAAATGAAGAGAGTACATTCAGAATTGACACCAGATGATATTAACTTTGGGTAACACTTCATATTAAGATTCCTTAACAAGCTTTGTTAATGCATTAACATGCATTATAATATAATTTTTAGGGTGTTAGTAAGACATTTATTAGTTACCTAACTTTGTTTTATGTTCATGCAATATCACTTTTTACCTCTAGAAAGACCCTCTTGTAATAATGTTTAAAAAAATGTTTTCTGGGTATGTGGGAATCTGCATTATTCATTGCATTAGAGTCTACATATCTGTGAAATGTTTGAATGTCTTTCAGTTTATTATTGAAAGGGGTCAGATTTTATATTCATTTTGAATGTGCAAAAACAAATGGAACCAACAAGGTTTTTTTTTACCTTAGGTCTTTGCTTTCAAAGTCTGAACTTATCTATTTGTGTCCTCTGCTGTAGTTGAAATCAAACTCTACACAAATTCAAATTAAACTTTGACACAGCCAAGGGTTTAAAATTGGAAATTGGAATTAATTATCCATTGAGAATGTCTTTATGTACTTGACGTGAACGTGCGTTAACCCAGGTTTACCAAGTCGAGCATAATTACGCTAACTCATATCTGGTCTTTTGGAACCGACATACCCAGAGTAAGCAAGTTCAGGCTGATTTTAGCCAGAGTTCACGGTTAAAGTCAGGGTAGTTTAAACATGCTTACTGGAATACCCCCCAGGCCTTATCTGCTGTTCTGATCCTGTTGTGTCTCTGACTCTGTTTGCCTGCCCCTTGCCCCAAATCTCACCTGGACCCTGACTTCTCCTGCTTCTCCTTATATACTCCCATGCATGTTGACGACCCCTGCCTGCCTGACCCTGATTTAGCTTTGTGGAATTTTAGCTGAGCTAATACAACTGTTGCATTTGTAACCAGCTGTCTGCCTGTTCTTGTGACACTACTATAGCATAAGGATTTTTTTTATTCCCTTCTTTAGGATAAGAATTGCTTGCACATTTGTAAACCTGAAAGGCTTATTGATAAAAGCATTGAATTCTAAAAAAAAAAAAAAAAAAAAAAACCTCAAACAACTGTTGAAACACACCCAATGATGTCCATTCAAGGGCAAGATGCTAGGACAGTGTGCACACAAACATGTTGCTAATATTGAACAGATGAGCGAAAAAAATAAAAAAAAATAAAAAACAATTTTAGAAAATTGGTTTGAGAAAAGTTTTAGAATTATTACATAAAGTAAATGTTAATCGGTCTATTAGAATTTTGAAAATGTGTATCTCTTGATTTACTGCATCAAGACACAAATTTAATCATGAGGTGTTAATATGATACCGGCCATTTACTATTTTTTTGTTATTATAGAAAAATATCTTCCATTATAATCCCAGTTTGGACCTTTCTGTGTGGAGTTTCCATGTTCTCCTCATGGAGGTAGTTTTCTCAGGGCACTCTGGCTTCCTCCCACAGTCCAAAAAACATGCCTCATATGTTTGATTGGTGATTCTTAATGCCCCTAGGTGTGCCCTTTTGGGGTCATAGGCTAAAGCCACCAGCTAAAGTTGGGCGAAAGCGGGGTACACCCTGAACAGGTCACCTGTTGTCTGTTGTAGGACCACAAACAGCAGGATCTAAAAATGAATCGATGCATTTATATTTTTATATTTTCTTTTATTGACAAAGCACTGTTACATACATTGGTATTATCTTCCACCCCTCAGTTAGGATTGGTTTTTAAAGTATTTCCATGTAGAGTTGCAAGGATGGCATTTTTAACTGACTATTTGGAATAGACTCCAGCACAACTACATATCAGTTTTTAAATTAAATAAGATGTAAAAATGGGCAACTTACTGGTAAGAAGATGAGAAATGACAAATGTCTAATTATGCATCTCTTTTCTCTATTAGCTGTATCGTTTGTTGGAGGAGAGCACATTGAGTCCCCTTGAAAGGACTTTAAAATCATTGCTTAATTTATGTAACTTAACATAGAAGCCTAACAATTTTAAATCACTTTCAATAAGCGTTGAAATCAAATTTTCGAATATACGTAGACTACCATATTCTGAATAACTGTCTGCACCCCTGGAAACCCTAATTGTTCCAGCAGAAAATTGCACCTGACGTCTTTAGAGGGTTTTTTTTTTGCTTGTAAATCTGTGGAAACATTTGAAGTTATGGCATAATTAGTACTTTATAACTTAATACGTCTGTCGTGGCAATGAAACATACATACACCAAGCAACTTGTGAAATTTGTAGGTTATTTATTTATTTATTTATTTATTTTTACAAAAAACATTAAAAACTTTTCTATTTGTTAAAAAATGTTGTGTTTTTATGCCAAAAAAAGGGGCAACTTAACCCTAGCATGGAATTAGTTGTCGGTGCCTATGATCAACTCTGTATTAGCATCAGCCTCAGTATGACTTGAGTTGGGAAAGATGGTTTTAGAATCTACTGGCAATGTTGCCTGTGCTTATTTCCTGTCATTCTTGTTTCTTCAGGGAACCTGCACACTGTGCCAGCACTGCAGCTGCACCCAAAGTCAAACAGTGATTTATCAATGTGTGTGTTGGCTTGCTCTCCTGTGGGTAGCCAGTAAAGTGTTGCTGAATGGTTTACACCTCTGTGGGTTTGCATATGTATGAGAGCTCAAGGGGACTCCAAGATACAGTACAAAGCATAACGACAACACATGAAAAATCCACTGCTTGTAAGATAAATGTAAAAAAGTGGAATTTATGACACAACCATATTAGCTTTTTCCATAACCTCTAGATTATGGATGCAAATCCTGATGATAGATTTGATTACATTTTGTTCATTCAATTCCATTACTTCTTTTATATTTGCTTCACATTGTTATATTCAATCATTTCAAACAGCTCGGGGTATTATTTTTTTGTTTTTGTTTTGCTCCATAAATGACAACACTCAAGCTAAAATTAGCTAACTGTCTGACACACAACTTTAAGCAGTGAGAGCTTTAAAAGAAAATAAAAAACACTCACATAGTATTCTATGCTTGTTTTTATGCCTGGAAAATATATATCTTTGGTTTTATTACCTAGCAAGTCTAAAAGATGTTTCAGGTATAAATTATTTGTGTACCGGTAACTGAGATTTTAACAATGAAAACAGAAGCTGTGACATTCATCTGACTGAAAATTCTGGTTTTCTGAGCTGATCACCAATGCTTATTTTCTCACCTGTAGTTAAGGCTTGATTAGTTCTGGTGTGCAGTGCTGCTTCCAGGGTCCTAATTTACTAACGAATGGATCAAATTAGAAAAAATATTGGTTTTGGAATTGTTTAAGCTCCCAGGTACTCTAAATGTTCTTATTGTAGCCTCCAGCTTTAGTCAAATAAAGTCTGGTGGTATATCTTAATGTGAATGAACAGATTTTTGTACATCTGGCCATATAACAAAGATAGTTAGCCCCCCCCCCAGCATAGGGCCCAGGTCCCCCCAGTCCAGGGGCCCCATCCCCCGAGGTGCTGACACCCAAGGCCCAGCACCACCCACCCCACACGGAGAGAGAGGAGCCAGAAAGTCCCACCCGAAGTCAACGAAGTCCCCATCGCATCCCACCGGGCACCGGAGGCCCTGACCCTCACCCGAACCACGGCAGAAAGGCAAGGAGCAGCGACAACCAGGCTCCCCACCCTCTAAGTCATGGAGTTAGCTATGGGAGACCAGAAAGACTGAATTCTTTCAAAGTTACTTGAAAGGCCTTTCATTCTCAAGAAAATTAACCTTGACAAAATTTAGAATAAATAAATAAATACAAAGAAAATTGGTTTTGCAGAAAATTAGTTTACCATTAGCACTTTGCACCATACCAATGTCTCTCTAAAGGAATAGAAACAGAATGGCGAGTCTGATTCTAATTGGTTTATCAGATGTCAAATGTGAGCTGCAGTTGTGTGTTTGTAGCTAGATACAGAAACACATTAGCAAGGACTGGATGCCTGAGCCACCTCAACTGGCTCCTCTTGATGTGGAGGACCAGTGGGTGACCGAGCTTCGTACCCTATCTCTAGGGGAGCGCCCACCCAGAGGAAGCTCATTTCAGCCGCTTGTATTTGGGAGCTTGCTCGGGATGAAGTTACTGTTTTAAATTTGTCCTTTTATAAAAATACATTTCTTAAGTCTGAACAAAAAAAAACTAACAAAAAAAAAAAACGTAAGAATACATAAATTAATTTATCTGTAAAAGCAAAATCTTTAGCAAACAGCCTTTCATTTATTTATTTATTTTTTTTACAGTATCCTACAACCTTGGTCCACCTTTCCTATTTCAGACGATTTTTTAAATTCATTATTAAAAGTAAAATCTTTGGCACTTACAACACCTCTAAATCTTTCAAGAACACAACCTTGGCACACCTTTACTGTTCTTCACATTCTTGGCAGAAACATTGAAAGTAAATTAGGAAGCATCCGTGCTCATCCATTTAAAAGTTTCTTCAGAGATTCTGCATTAATTTACTCCAGCTAAGAATCGGTGCTCTTGCTTCTAAAACCTTTTCTTTGTATTTGTACAGAATCAACAAAGTCTTAGTGAAAAACAACATTTTTTGCCCTCATGTGGGTAGCCACTAAGTGTTGCTGAAGTGCTACTGAACTATTAAGTAATCTTTTCTTTTTTTCAACTATACCCAGGGGTGTACTTTATATTTCTAGAGGTCTTTGCAGAATTGTGTTGAGGACTCCAGTGTTGATTTCAAAATAAGTGCTTAAAACAATAATCTACAAATGTTAAGGTAAGAACACAAAAATGTTAAGTATAAAAAATACCAGCCATAAATATATTATTCGTATTGTGATATTGTGAAGGAGGGTCTAAGGTCCCAGTTTAGAGGGTCTTAGGTCTAAACTGGGCAGGGATGGTCCAGTTTATCTTTGTTTAGTTTAGTTTAGCCATTACTCATTGAATTATATGACTTCATGTTTTTTATGATTCCTGTTCATTATACAATTACCAATTTGAAGGCCATTGAGACTCCTTTTGTTGTAATATTGGGCTTTGTTAATAAAATTGAATTGAATTGAATAAACCATGCCATAGACTGGCGACCTGTCCAAAGTGCCCTCTGCCTTCGCCCACAAGTGGCCGGGATAGGCTCCTGCAGCCCCATGAACCCGAAAGGGAATAAACGGAAGAAGATGAATGAATGAATGAATGCATGATGAATGATGAATGAATGAATGAATGAATGAATGAATAAATGAATGATGAATAAATGAATTGAATAATGTGATTCATTGCCTGTAGGATCGTTGATCAACCGGATCCAGTCACTCTATCCTTACTCTAATCTATTCTTCAAATCAAAGCTCAAGAATCTGTTTTAGTTTAAATTCTCAATAGTTTATGTATACTAACAGATATTTATCTATGAATTCTATTCTCCTTTCAAGTTGGATATGGAAAAGAGGTCAGGCTATCTGTGTGTAATGTTGCAGTTCTAAATTGGAAAATTAGCATGATCATTATGGTCAATATTTATTAAAGTTGCTATTCGTACTCAATAGATATTGATATTTCTAAGGGCATGTTTGATTGTTTATTAGGTTTTTAAGCACAACAGTGCATATTTAAGCATCTTAGTTTAAATGGAATCCAATGGGGATACCTGTATCTTCTTGTAATCTTTGTGAAATTAAGGTCTGCCTTCTAATGAACACATTTTGCTTTTCCTCTTTGGACTCAGACTAGTCTGAAGTTAATTTGAATGGAGGCAGGGTCCTTTAGGGATCTCACACACTGAGTGGGAATAGATTCTGCTTAAGGGGGAGGGCATGATGAACGTTTGAATTAGCAGCTTCCCTCTCTGCTGTAAAGCTTAAATTAGGCCATGTTCTTGTCTTTCACTTAGGACCCAGCAGCAGCAGCACGTCAGCTTTACTGTGTGAATGCAGATTTGTTCAGTTAATGAAGGTGTCGGTGAGAAACTAAACTGTCAGTTTACTGTTCTGCTTCAACCTGACATCTGCTGCTACTGAAAAGCAGAGAGGTGTCAAAGCTTTTCACATTATAAACGTGTTAGTATTTGCTGCAGCATGCGACGTGGATCAGGTGTGGTGGAAATCAAGAGCAACAGCATTTTGTGATCAACTTTTATTCCTGACCATGCAGAAACATAAAGAAGAGTCAATTGATAAATAGGTACTTTGGAATCAGTTTTTAATAATAGTAACCTTGAACTGACTTTGTGTTGATAGAGATGTAACTTTACTTAAACCTTAGTCACAACTGCCATTCCGGCTAGATGCTAGCTATCTGCAGAGGAAAAATGGGCAAATCTGTACGGGTCATGCAGGTGTACTGCACGAAACATCCAGGTTGTAGACCACTCTGTGAGCCTGTAGGGCAAACATCTTCATGTATATTTTTTTATGCTGGTAGCAGGTATTAGCAAACAGTCATATAACAGACAAGGTAAGGGCGTGTTGTGCTGATTTTTCTTTTTTTTTTGGACCCCTCACAAATTGGGCAAGGGGCCCGTCCTAGCGTGCACCAAACAGTTTTGCCCATGTTTCACCTACACCAAGCCCATAACTAGAAGTCAGTGCAGTTGTGACTAATGCTTTACTAAGGTCTAGAGTGTGGCATAAGGACACCATTCAACAGCATCACCTGTACGTTTAAGTGAGTGTAGCTTACACCAGTGTTTTTCAACCTTTTCTGAGCCACGGCACACTTTAACCTTGACAAAAATCCCGCGGCACACCAGCATCCAAAAAAAAAAAAAAAGGAAAAGCTGATAGTCTGTATTGATCTACAGCCCCTCTGTAATCTCACATGCATTTTTTTGATAATTGTGGCAGAAAAAGCTGGAAGCTGCAGTTGTTTTTTTTTTTTTTAAAAGATTTATTAAAAGTTAAGTTAGAAGATTCCATAACTATTTGATGTGTGTTCGTTGTTTAAAGACGTTAAGAGGACAGGCTCCTTGTGCGCTAAGACAGTCATTTTAACCCAATGCATCATGAGAGATGTAGTGCCGAAAATCCGCAGACGGCAGAAAGACCAGCTTCTCTGAGCTCATTGTTTTGTTCACTTGTTCCACGGTCTGACACCGGATTCTGTGGAAAGCTGCACCGCTAAAGACGAGCTTTAGCTGGTATTTTTGTTAGAACTGAGAGACTTTTTGAGCTAAATCTAAACAAGGAAGTCTGATGACAGACTGATGACATGTGATCAAGCCTTCAAGAATGATTGGTGGAGACAGTAAAAGGGGCGGCACTTTTCCGCAAACAGGCATAGCTGCAGCTAAATCGCGGTACCGTCATTCTTATCGGCTGGGGGTCAGCTCTCCTGGTTGGGCTGGAGCTTGCACTCTCTATCCCCCCATCCCCCTCTGCTCTCTCTCTCTGGCTTTGGGGGTCCCCGTGGCGGTCCTGCTGGCCCTGGCCTGGGTGGTGGATGTAGTTGCCCGGGGGGCGGTGGTTCTCTATCTGCTGCCGTGCGGGTGTTGGGGGGTTCTGGCTGCTGCTGCTGCTATGGTGGGGGTCTTGGTGTGGGGATGGCTGGGCACTCTCACTCTTTTTTTAACATTCCATAATCCATTTTAATGAGTCTGTCAAGTTAATTGGGGAAACTGGTCTAAGTGGATCCGTACAGAGAGACACGCAAACAACATTGATACGTGGAATTGTATTTGTTGAAACATAACATTTATTTATACATTTCTTCTCATAAATACCTAATTCTTTGACTGAATTCAAGCAAAATGCTGTCTTTGTGCAACCTTTCTATCAAAATTTTTTAATGTTTTATTTCTCTTTGAAAAGACAAACAAGTCATTCATTTGAAACCATTGATTAAGGGTTTAAACTTGTGTCCATTAAAGAGACGTATTCCAATACCACCATTCCACAATTTGGATTGTTTGCTGTGGTTCAAAGTTGTAAAAAACATCAACGTTACTTTTAGGGGTCAGTAATGAAAATTTCTGTATTCTGGGATAACTAGGAATAGCCGGTTTCCTTTCACTAAAGATGGTTACACCAATTTATTCAATTTTATATTTGCCTCCTTTGTGAGATGGTTTGTCATCAGGGTATTGCTGCTTTTTCATTTCCAACTATCTTATCTGAGCAATGAATTCAATTATCTGACAGACCTGGGTCATTCTATTCTGGTGTCCACTCATTTAATTGCAATTTTCGCCATTTTCAAAGTGTTTTATAACATAATACTACCACTACCATGCTTTAATGTATGCAAGTTTGTAAGGTAAGAATTATTTTGGGTGTTATTACTCTGTACTTTTAATTAGCATTTCTTGTGCACCTAAAAAAAGTCATATCACATTTTTTCTTCAGACTTTGCAAAGACATATAAGAAGGAAGTGTCAACTTCACCATGAATTATAAGAGCAGCTCAATATTATTAATACTGTAGAGCGCCAAGTTGACCTGTTCATTAGATCAACCACTACAAGTTTGGTTTAATATATTTATTGATGCTTACAATTTTCCAAAGGTACTTGTGTGACATCTGCTTTTAATCTATTGTAAAACTGTTTCCAGTGGTCTTTTGATTGTTATTATACCATGTTAAAAAAAAATGTTGTTTTTTAAGACATAGTTTTCAGATTCTAATGATTTTCATCAGAGTGGATCCCTAAATGAAAGCAATTAACCGTCAAAAAAAACACATGGAAGTTACAAGAACTCGAGACAAAACTGCAGAGTAGGGAGCAAAGAAAACAACAGATGGGAACACCTGGAGCTTCACTGACAGTCAGAAGTCACTTGATACTTCAGCAGTCAGGCAACAACATGGGTAAAGACATAGATGGGGCGCAGTTCTGCAGGTCCAAAGCCGTGCAACATCTGTTCCCTGATTTATTTTTAATGGATTATGATTTTCCAAAGGGGTTGATAGAGGCTTTGACATGATTAATCAAACTTTCATTGTATTCAGCAGCATCATAAATAATTGTTATTCATCTATTCTTCGATAGCAATAAGAAATATGAAAAATGTTTGCTGTTATTTATTTTGGAAGCTAAATTTAAGAATTGTTTAAGGCCAAAGATAATCAAACAAAATGTATAAATGTGCTGGTTTCAAAAGCAATGAATGTATACAATAAATGTTCCCAACTCACAACTCTCACTTATGAAACAAATATTTTTTTTTTTTTTGCTGTTCATGTGATGTCATGGAAAATTTATGAACCCACCAAATCCAATCCAAATTCTGTTACTCAGGTTGACACGGTTATTTATCCTGTGACAGGTGCTGCTTTATTTATTTGTTTATTTCCACCTCACCTTCCAAGACCACTTCTGCTTTATTCACGGGTGAATTATTGGATGGATGCCCTTTGGGCATAAACACCTCCAAAGCCCCCACCATCTGTGACCACACATTTCAGCAGCTTTATGATTTTTCTCTGCACGTTTGCAGACACAATTTTGGATGGTGTCACTGTCAGCAGGGGAGAAGCATCCAAGGTCATTTATGACATATTTTACATTTTTTTTTACTGCATTTCGGTTAATATTTTTATTTGGTTGCTTGCAAGTAGAAAAACAACACAGCTTTTGTTTTTGTTATTTTTGCTTTTTAAGCCTAGCCCTGACCTGAACCCTAAGCTTAACCCTTACCAGAAGCTGGGCATGTTGCACTGGGGTTCTTTCCTCCACTCTCATCTAATTCTCCTCTCCTTTATTCTTGATAATTTATTTATCATTCAGTTCTCCATTCCTCTGGTGGAGTGGGAATGATTCCAGATTCTGTGCTCCCACACTTGGTTGTTAACCTTGCCTCTGGCTCGTCTCGCGCCCCCAGCTGTCCCCCCACTCATCTGGATGAAGCCCATCTCCTGGACTATGTAAACATGTAGTTGTAGAGTTAGATAAGCTAATTCTTCTCTAAGAGTTCTGGTGCATCACCTGTCCGTCCTGGGGGAGGATCCCTCCTTCATGTGGACACACCTGTGGTTTCTTCTTACCGCGTTTTTCCTTACCGCGAAGGACGGTCTGAGGGCAGTGATGCCCAGTTTAGCTTAGTCTGTTTAGTTTAGTTTAGCCATTACCTATTGAATTCTATGACTTTCTCTTCTTTATTATTCATTTTTATTACATAATTACTGGTATGAAGCCCATTGAGATGACCATTCTTGGGCTCTATAAATAAATTTGAATTGAATAGAGCCATATTTGACTAATAAGATGCGAAAGCAGGAGGTGGCAACACAAAAAACCATTCTTCTTTTTAGAGATCTCATGAACTGGTATGCATTTATACATTTAAAGTGGGTGACTTCTGTCAGGCCCCATTTGTTCAACGGCGCATTAGGCTTTTTTACATCTTCAACTTTTGTGCATGATTTTTTAGTTTTTTATTTAAATTGGAAATGTTGGCTCACTTTTTCAATTGTATTCAGAGCACCAAATAGTTTAACAAATACTATTGTATGGTATTGTCTTCCATTATTGAGATATGGCAGGGTTGGTACCCCCCCATCCATAGAAAAATGAAGGCTTGCTGCACAATTTATAATGTGTGCTGCTATTCTTTTGTAACCGACTGAAGTTTGAAGTGATTGCACCAAAAGTAGATTGTGACTCTAGCTGTGAGGCATGAAGTCAGCACGACAGCATTAAAGCATTTATGCACCAACACTGTTTATTTTCTAATGGATCTATGTGACCCTGCTGGTAAACGTAACTTTTATCAGCCAGGAACAGTCACAGAAAAATAACTTTGACTTAAGGAAATTAACCAAAATTCATATGGGAATGAAACTAAAACCACAATTTATTCTGGCTTGATTAAATTGACTTTTTTGTGTACAAAGAAATAAAACCAAATACTTCGACAAAAAAAAAAAAAAAAAAAGGAATCTAACAACCTGAAAAGTAAAATTTTGGAGCATACTACACCATGATAGCAAAAGAGCATTTTCTTCAAAAAGTTTAAAACAGACTAATAAAAAATATTACAAAAAATATTTTCCTTCAGGACTTGTTTGTCTTTTCTCTGCAAAAAAAAGACGAATAACTGCTACTTTATTTTCAAAGTATGGTTGATGGAGCATCACTGAAGCTACAACTATCAATCATATCTGACGACAAAAAGTGACTCCTTCAAAACAAGAAATAATTTATGGAAATTCTCTTCCATTCACCTCTACCCCCCTGCAAAATCTTCTAGAAGTCAACTTTAAAGAAAATGTAAATATGGAGTAAATATCACCGTCATATGTGTGTGGTGTTTTTCTCTGTGTGTGCTTTTATTATGAGAAAGATTAAAGGAGCCAATCAACTTCTACCCTCTGGCTGATGCATATCATTACTCTGTGCTCCTTTCTAATACACACACTGGTTAATTACCTGTGGATGTATTGATTTGGGAGCAAACTGAACCTGTGGAATCTTTTTTTTTTTTTTTTTGCTGCAATTACAAGCTACTTTATTTTTTTTAGAAGCAGCTTAATAAATGAACATGAAAAAATGATAAACAAACAAGATTTTGAGAAAAATGAGGCTTCACAAATGCTTTAAGAGAGGGATTTAAAGAAGTACTTTGTTTCTGTAGACAGCTTTAAAGACAATGCAGTGTGTACGGTGTTTTTGGACAACCTTTAAGGTTTACGTTTGTTGTTAAAATAAATTTTCTCTTTGTAATTAATCAAACTGTGCTTTGTTTGTGGAGCAATTTCTCCTCAGAAATACATCAATATTAGTTGCACCTTGTGATGTTAGCAGGGAATGCAGCTGCTGAACTAGTTTGTGCCCCTGAACTAAAAGAAGTAGTGGGATTCTTTTTCATGCTCTCCTTATGATTATAACTTCAAAAATCGTTTGCAGTTCATGTTTCCCTTTCACTGTGCTCCCTTTACATCTCTTTACTGCGGCTTGTCTCCATCTTCCTTTAATCTGTTTATTTTCTGATCTTTTCCTGCCTTCCTCCTCCTCCTTCTCCTTTCTTTTCTCCCTTCTGTTCAGCAGCAACAGCGAGAAGGAAATCCACGACACTACATGAATTTCATATTTTGCGTGTATGAATGTCTTCCCGCAAGCAAATATGTGTTACAGTGAAGCTCCTCTGAAGCTCTGAGTATTATGCTGGTATATTTACATGAGGCGCAGTGTGCATTTGTGTGGAATCAAACAGCTGCAAGAAGGCAATTTCTTTTCCGTGGATGTTGTCCATTAAGTCCCCACCTCCTTTGCCAGCATTGTGTGGGAGTGTGTCAGCATGTGCACGCCGTCTGACAAATGCACTTCACTGCTGAAAAAATGAGAAAACACTTATACTGAAGGGTGAATGTGTTTGCTTGCTGGTGCATGTGCATAAATGTACTCAGACAGGTGGTGCTTCCACCTTCCAGCGCACTGAAGTGTGCTTTATAAAATGACAAAAAGTTTTCATGCAACATTTTCTGATCCAGGCCAACATCAGAGCGGTTTTCTCCAACAGCTGTCATGTCATTGGCTAATAGCTAAACAGGTAAGTTAAAATATGAACTTGATTCCAAAATGAATTTATGTTGATTTTAAATGGTAGATAGGAAAAGATAAGTTTCAAAATTGACAAATTCTTATCTTTACATTTTTGAAAATAAAAAACTTGCTAATCAAAGGAGTTTACAAAGAAATGCAAAGCTTTCCATTGCTGGAAAGCTTAAAGAGCATTGATTTACCACAGATGGACATAAACATGTATGTACAAGATGGAAAAAACAGAGTAATCCCCCCCACACCAAAAAATAAAATAAAATAAAATAAAAATAAAGAAATCAAAAAAGTTTCTCTAGTTGCAGCTACAGCAAAGTGGTTTGAAATTGTTGGAGCAATTTATATAGCAATGGCAGCAGCCAGAGATTTGGTTTTGAAACCACTAATGGACTGAAATGGATCTGCTCCTTTGGCTTTAATTTTCTCAAAATCATTGACTACCAAACAAAGATTGACTATTCTATACAAAAAAGAAACACTATAGTAGATAAGCTCTAACTTTTTCTTTCCTCTTCATAATGCGAGGATGGTGGTTTTGTTCATTTTCTTGATTCTTGCGATGTTCTTTTTACAGGCATGGTTTTTCCCCTACAGTCTCACCTTCTTTCATTTGGTAACTATCCACAGCTGTCTTCAGTTAAGTAATTTATCCTCATATATTGAAGTTTCTGTTTTTCTGTTGAGCTTTGTCAGGTCATCTGCTCTTCCCTTCTGTTGGTCCCTTTCGTCACAGGTTTGTCATATTTTAGTTTATTTATGAAAGTTTAAGATCCTGGCATCAAGCCTGTAGTTTGAGTACTCCACCACCAATTTCTGACATAAAACAGCTGAAAAAATTAACCTTTTTTTTTTTTTCAATCCCTCCATTTTCTCCCGCTCATCCGGGCCTGGGTTTTGGGACAGCAGTTTAAGCAAATATGCCCAGACTTAACTCTCTCCGGCCACTTCTTCCAGCTCCTCTGGGGGGACACTGCTGTGTTCCCAGACAAGTCAAGAGACTTGGTCTCTCCAGCGTGTCCTGGATTTTCCCTGGAGTCTCCACCCATTGGGACATGCCCAGAACAGCTTCTCGGGGAGGGGTCCAGTCATGACCCAGAGCTCAGGACTATAGGTAAGTGTTGGAATGAAGACTGACTGGTAAACTGAGAGCTCTGCTTTCTGGCTCACCACAATGGACCGGCACAGCGACCACATAGCAGCGCATGCCACACCAATCCGTTAGTCGAACTCACGCTCCGATATTCCCTCACTTATGAACAGGACCTCAATATACTTAAACTCCTCCACTTGGGGCAGGAACACTCCATCCACCAGGAGAGAGCAAACTACATTTTCTTTGTAATAAATAAATAAATAAATAAATGGGTTTAAGTTAAACATATGAATGGATTGGGGTTTGTGAAAATTGGTGCAATTTTATCCTTTTTTTTTGTTTTGTTTATTTTAGTTTGAGCCTTGCTATTTTTCCCCTATTACACCTTGCTTGTCCACATTTTCAATTACTCTTAAATTTGTGTTTCTTACCTTCGGTCGGTTCAACCTTGTCATAACAAAAACGTAAAGTTGTTCTGATTGTCTTAATGTTGTCATCCTTTTTTTCCTTTTCTTTTCCTCTCTCATATTATTTTATCATGTAGCTTTTGTCAAGTTGATTTAAATTTTAAGTTTTGCCAAAAATCTGTTCTCCTGCATTTTTAGTCCACCACTACCAGTCCTGAATGTGAGTGTTAACTATTTTTTCCCCAAAGTAAACCGTGGTTTAAAAAGTACAAATTGTATTGAGCACTTGATTCCATTATTCCAAACATGACAAGTTGTGTAGACTTTTGCCAAAGTTCAAATTTGCTGCAACAATTAATGAGGTCCTCCAGCTCACATGAATAAGTGAGAATTCATTTTATCTTTGTTTTCAGTCTTTGGCGGTCACAGGGGGCTTGAGTTCAGCCATACTTTGATCAGGCGAGGCACAGAGTACATGCTGGACAGTTTGCCATTCCATTGCAGGGTCAGACGTCTTTGTGTGACCCTGTGATGGGCAGCCATAAAGTTACATTTCTCATAATATGAGAAACCCTTTTACACATGTCAAGTTGGATAAATCTTTCTCTGAAAAAATAGACCAATTTAGAGAATCAAGTTGTAGAACAGTGCAACCTGACCGTCGGTTACACCGTACCACTGATTGGCCTCATCAGTCTTTTTGCCTTCCAGCCTTAAACATAAATCAGTGTGAACATTTGTTGGATGGGCTCTAACTTTTTTTTACCCTTTTGTAAACTGTTGAAGAAGTTGCAGACTTCTTGAATCTGACTTGTTGCTTTGTTTCAACCCTAACTATCAAAATACAGAATCGGAAACGGTATAAAGATGTTTATGTTCTGTTTCTGTTAATCATTTTAACTTAAATCTGTTGGCACATGTAAATATTTACAGTTCTATTAATCAAAATCATGCTGGCAACACTGCCAGGTTTGCACTGCAGAGTCATTAGTTGTTTACCACATGTTTACACCTGTCTTACTTGCACGACGTGCAGAGAGCAATTGCTTTGAGCGTGGGTGTGTTCCTGCTTTTGCATCTATGTGGGTGGTGTTGATGTTGAGTGCCAATCCACAAGCAGCAGACCTGCAACAAATAACTGTGTAGGGTGAAGTTGCCATTGGTCCAAAAATTTGGTAAGCCATAAACCCTGGGCTCTCATGCAATTCTTCCTTGCTGAAGTCTGTGGTCTTTACTGATCCACTTGTCTGGTGTCTGATTGGGCTGCTGCAACTTGAACATTTCCCCTTTTTGCTGTAGTCAATTCAAAATGTGCCCCCTGTTTGTGGTGTGGGTGGAAAGAGCCCCCTCTGGGTTTTTGTCACAGCAGCACATTGGATCTCTGGTCATTCAGTTGTAGGGCTGCTCACAGGGACCTGAACCCCCAAACAACCACTTACATTATAATTATATACCAGAGAATAAGGATATGTTTGGCGCTCAGCTGTTTCTTTTTTTGAGGGAAGGGTATTCTGATCGCAGCATGAAAGAAGCTGCCTTTGAGCTCGACAGTTTCTGTTTTTCTGCCTGCAGGCAGGAGGGAAACCATTTGTGTCCAGGATGAGTGTGGTCTCCATGACTGCTGGGTACTGTAGCCGGAAGGCATTTTTGAACACTGCCTTTAACGGGTGGTAGTGCAAGCGACAGTAATCCTTTCTACCATCTTCAGGACTCTCTTCATTCTCAGAGAGAGGAATGCTGCAGTTTCATTATGTGGTGCTAGGCTGTAAGGATGAATGGATACAAGTAAGAGCTCTCCCAACAAGGATTACAAGGAATTATTCTATCTCTCGTTGCTTTGCTTGGTCTCGGAATTCCTGGTCAATGATTGACTATATATTTAGTCACATGCTTTTGTTAAAAAACTTTGGTTTGAAAAAGAATGAAAGTCTGAATACTGATCAAATGCAAAGTCCAGGACTTGATCCAGACCAAATTAAGCTTACTCTGTCAGGACTCGTATTGATCAGATGCTGTGGGATTGATGCTGAACCAAAGTCAGCAAGCAGGTTCTCCAGATGCAGTGTAGCTGTTTTAGAAACCTCAATAGTATTAGAGATGAGATAGCTGTGGTTCAGAACTGCTATTTTTTTTTTCACTTATTAACCATATAGGATGCCACCATAAAATGAAAGCATACTTTAGAATTTTATTTTTGTTCCCAATTTCCTCATGAGGTGAGAAAAAAACAAAACTACAGTCACACATCCCATAGTTCTGAAGGAAGATACTTTTTAACATCCAATATTAAATTCAAAGTTGTGAAGCTCACTAATATGTACAGCAATTTATATGGTTTTAATGTATGGATATGAGAAACCTTTTTATTATATAGCAGAAAATGCACACTTTATATGGAACATGAAACCTATACAATCTACAGTATATTAAAGCATATTAGTTGATTTGACCACATTGCTAACTAATGTTTAAGGCACTGAACAAAACAACCGAAAACCCTTTAGGTAACTGCTGAAAATAAATCAATTCCAAACATGCTAAATAGTGTGATCCAATCTGGTCCTTATTATTTCAATGAGGTCAAACGGCAAATGCAAAGATGAATCACTGGTCTTTCACTCCTTCTTGGCACCAAAAGTTGATGAAGAATTTAAAAACTTAATTATTAAAATGTCACCAGAGAGCAAACAGACTACTGGTAGCTTTTAGTCAGCAGCTTCTCTACATCAGTTCAGTAATTTGGGATGATTTCTAAAGTAATTCAAGCCATACATGACAGAGATGCATACGAACAACTACGCTTGATTTGCAATGCCTCCAGTCTTATCTCTGTGTACTCCGGTGAACACTGAAATCCTTCAAAGCCGCAGCTTCTGTTTCTATAAAGATTAAAGACAGAGTTTCACTAACACACCAATTTCATTTCTTTTCCTTCTGGCCTTAGGTCATACCTTTTTCACACTTCTTGCAGCGACAGCAACTCTATAATTTCATTTTGCCTCTGGCAAATTTTTCCATGTGCGCTCATCCACCTCTGCAGACCAGCACAAATTTATTTTTTACATTTTTTTTTCTATCTTGGGTTTGTTTCTATCCTTTTTATTTTCTCTATTTCAGACCTGTTTCAGTTGTGAGATTTTGTTTAGATTTTGTATTTTTTAAACCCTTGTTGCACGAATATACTCGCTTTATAAAACTTTGAATTATAACATTTTTTTTAAATTTCTTTTGACTCTTTGAAACATTTTTTTTTTAAATGGCCAAGCTTTATCAAATTTCCTAGGAATATAAATTTCAAAAATGGCATTTATAACTTTAAAAATGTTAAATTTCTTGCAAAAACACTTGGTTTGAGTTGCAAAAGTAGTTGTTTATGGTGGGTCTTAGCAAATTATATAATGACAAAAATTGTAATATAACAATTTTAAGATATTTTACAAACATTGGATATGGATAGTAATCTATCCATAAATATATAAATCATCAGGAAAAAAAATAATTTCAATGTTTTAGCCATTGTTTAGTGGGGTCTATATATATATATATATATATATATATATATATATATATATATATATATATATATGGCCCTGGCCTCAAATGTCCTTCTATCATCGCTCTTTAGCCATCTTTGGTTCTGCCCTTTGGCTTTTTTTTCTCATTTGTTCTCATCATGAATGTATTTCCACAATTACATTTCCAAACAATGCAGTGTTTTGCTTCTTGTAAGCATCTTTCTGCCTCTGACTTGACTTTTTTATTGCCAAGCTGGCGTGCAGACATCTTTTTTCAACTCTGATATTGTGACCACATCTCTGCTTCTGTTTTCAAGATCCCCTGAAGCAAACCTATGGGACCATGCTGCTTTGTAAGTCATATAACCTCCCATAAAAAGCTGTGGGAAATGACGCCTTCTAGTCTGATCAACGTCTCGTCTTGTACAGCCTCTGGTAATACACGGTGAAGCATAACCTGGTGGTTTTAAAGGCTGAAGTTTGGCTGCAAGGCAGAATGCACCAAATGTTTTTTTTTCTTTGCTGTTTCATGGTTTTTCATGAGCATTTAGAGCACAGTCTGTTATTTGAATGAAATTCTAAAAAAGATTTTGGTGGCCCTAAAATTCCACTGTAAAACTGGGGAAAAAGAAAATTCAATAATTTGCCTAGAATATTTAACTTAAATACTAGTCCTAGAAAGACAAAAAAAACAAACCAAAAACTGTAAAAATACTTGTAACTGACCTTCCTTTTACTTACAAAGCGGGCAAACTCTGACTTTGACCAGAAACCACTGGCAATGTTTTCTTATTTTTTTTTTTGCAAATGAGAACCACTTAACAATAGCTGCTGGTAATGGATTGCTTGCAGGGCACTACATTTATTTAATCTCAAAAATGGAGACTGCAGGGCTTCCCTAAAAAACATTGCGTGTAGCGGTTGCCAAAAAAAAGTCCAAAGCAATGCAAGCGGCTGTCGACAAAGATTTTAATTCCTTTTGGAACAAGTTACATGTAATATATAAAAGTGCTTTATTTGAGCCTAAGACTGGACAAAGCTATCTGCTGGAAGGGTATGTGATAGCAACGGCCACCATGTGCTGCAATATTTCTAACAGTGTGACATCACATTGCACATGACACAAACTGACCTGCACTTTTTTATTTTTTTACAACACATTAGGACGTACATTTAAAAGTGACTCACCATTTGATGACAGAGTAATTTATCTTTCACACGTGCATCCTTAACACTCCTGAGAAAACGTTTGTAAAGGTATAAAAGAAATGTAAAGATTAGTACAACACCTGCATTTCTAATATTATTAATATTTATTCAGAACTATTTTTACAAATGTATTTATTTTTTTTAACTTTACAAGGGGCTGCACGGTGGTACAGTGGTTAGCGCTCTTGCCTCTTGCCTCTTATCCCCCGGTTCAAGTCCCAGCTGGGGGACATGAAAAACACATCAATGGGGGACCTTTGTCCAAAAACATGCTTCATAGGTTAATTGGCAACTCTAAATTGACCATAGGTCTGAGTGTGAGAGTGTTGGAATGGGTGTGTGTTTGTGGATATTCTACCCTGCAACAGACTGGCAACCTGTCCAGGACATCCCCTGCCTTCGCCCACAAGTGGCCGGGATAGGCTTCGGCAGCCCCGTGACCCTTTTTTTACATAAAAAAACAAAAAAACTTTTAAGTGGTGAATAGAAAACCTTGATTAGACAGCGTATAAAGTAATGTGCAAAATCCTGGAAAAGTCTTTCTTTTTAAATGTGTGAAGATGAGTTTTATGTTGGGTAGAGTTCAACAAACAAATAAATACACTTATGGACATTTTAAGAAATAATCATATGTTAGAAGCAATAGCTAACAGGAAGGCAAAACATATTTCAATTTTCTGTTATGTTATTTATTATTTTAGAGAAAATATCAACCAATATGCCACCTGTTGTTTACTAATGTTCCTTTTCAATGTAGGTCTAACTGTTTTTGATGTTTAACGCTATATGGGTTTTATCTTCATTTTCCACTGTCTGCATTTTACTTCTTGAATCATTTTGTAAGGTTCATTTCCTTCTGTTGCTGGTTTACTTTCTGTTGCTTTATTTTGATCTTATCTTGTTGAGTCGTTTTTTGTTACCCTAGTAACCCGAGTTCATATAGCACTTAGAGACTGAAGTAGGAGTGCAGAAAAGAAGAAAAATAAAACAAATTGGACAGGTTGGAATATAAATGTGGTCTTTTTGGAGTTTGAAAAGGAAACGTTTAGTAATTATTGAAAATATACATATTTTTAAACATCAGTGGTTCGGCTAATATATCTTTCAAAAATAGCTTCCCAAATTAAACTGTAATAAATGTTGTTTACTCCATTACTTTTAAAATAAATTATAAGCCATTTTTTTTAGCAGTGTTTGTTTTCTTTATGCAACGTGAAACACTTTTTCTTGTCATCCACGCCTTGAAACCTGAATTTGGTCCACATCTGTTTGACCATCTGCCATTTGTTTTCACCTAATAGTTGAGTCAACAAAATCTTGAATAAACAAGCACAATAATCAGATTTTAAAAGTGAAACAAATGTAGTTTGTAACCTCTGCTGACTACAGAAACAGCAGCCTTTGCTTTACAAGCATGGACCTCCTCTACAACAGCAGATGCACACACAGATACAAGCGCATGTCTCCCAAGGTCATCCTCCCTACACGCGTCCACATGCAATGCAGCATGCTGGCCAGTGACAGTCCCTCTAGGACAGCATGTGACCTCGGCTTCCCTTCCTGGCTCTCTCCATCGCTTTTGCTTCACCCCCCTTCATTTCCATGTGGTCCGATACCTCTCTCACTTTCATTTTGCCAAGCTGTCTTCAAGGCTGTGTGTGTCAGGCGGCACTAAGCGGACTGCCACCAAGCAGCGCTGCCCTGTCACCGGGGCTTAACGTGATGAATGAAGGAGATGCAGGGAGGGAGTGGAGGGGGAGCTGAGCGGATGGGTGGGGGGAAGGAGTGTCGCTGGAAAAAAAAAAGGGAAAAATAATGGGAACATAAGAATGCAGCAAATCAGTGGGAAGGAGATGTTACTACATGGATGATGGGTTGGATGAAAAGCACATTGTACTGACATTACAAATATAATCTGGTGCAAAGTGTCCTATAGGGGGAGCTGTTGGCTGGTTTTATTTAAGACACCTAATTATTAAGGATTGTGTAATGAAGCATTTGCAGAGAGAGGATTTTGAAAAGGCACATTTTGGTATTTAATATTTGTTTTTCATTGAACATTTCATTTAATATTATAAATACCATCTTCTTTTGTCTCCTCCAACTTGCAATTATTACAGGGCGCTAAGCAGGAAAATGCTTGCTCTTTGATCAGAAGAAGCCTTCATTAAGTTCAGACTCCATGGGCTGCATGATGGTGCAGTGGTTACCGCTCTCACCTCACAGTGAGAAGGCTCTGGCTCAACTCCCCCCTGCGGGACCCCTCTGTGCAAAGCCTGTATGTTCATTCCTCCCACACTCCCAAGCATGCTTCATAAGTTGACTGATTACTTGATATTGTCCCTAGGTTTGTGTGTGATTGTGTGGCCCAGCAACAAACTTGTAACCTGTCCAGTGTTTATCCTGCCTTCACCAAGCAGTGGTCAGGTTAAGCTATGGCATCCCCAAAGGGAAGCAGTAGATTAAGAAAATGGATGGAGGAATCTTGCTGTTTAACTATTGTCATTCATATTTAAGGTGTTTTTAGTCCTTTGAATAACATTTTCAACTTAATTTGATTGAAACCTCTTGCTTGACACAATGTACGTTTTTAAATTACTTTAGAAAAAAACAATTACAGATATAACAAGCCCAAATCTATAGCAGAATACTTTGGGTATAAAAGATATTTTGATTAAAAACAACAAAAGGATATGCTAACCCAACAAATCATGTTTGTTATCTTGACTTACATTTTAAGGCAGCCCTTCAACTCATGTTTTTACATTGAAATGTTATGTTGCGTTTTACAATGCAGCCTTATCCAATAAAACTCTACTCTGGGAGAACACTACAATGACAAAACTGCAAAGTTTAAATTCAGAGATGTTAGGCAAAATGAAGAGGCAGCTGCCAAACATTTCATGTTCACAATTTGCGTAATTCTCTGACATATTTAAAAGGTTCATGCCATCATGATTTCACATCTTTAGTGAAAACTGAAAAGTAAATGTGAGTTTGTATTATATAAACTTAGGTTGTCCTTTTCTCCCATTTTAAGCCCAGCAGTTTTAGGTCATCCCCCTCACCTGCAACCCAATAAGCCTAGTTTTTATTGGTTAAAAAAGCCAAAAACAAACAAATCTTTCAATTCATTCAATTTTTTTTTTTTTTGTCAAATAGTTCATCGTTCAGAAGTGAAACCCACATTTTTCTACATGTACAGAACCCATTGTGGTCTACTGCTTTTATTTGTGAAATGCTTGAAGTGATGACATAATAGGACAATGTTTCTCAAAGTTAACCATTTCATAGCTTCAGTCTTTTGGTTTATAATTTTTGCCCTGGCCACATGTGTTTCTGTCCATTTGGAAGACGGCATGTACCACCTTTTAGTAGTAAACCACCTGGCAGACATCACAATGGTTACTTTAATGGTCAGAAAATACTAACACCAGAATGTTTAACATGTCTTCATGGACAAAATCTACTTTTTTTGTTTGTTTTTTTTTTGTCCACAAATTAGTAATTTCAATAAACTTTGTCTTGGGCTGCCCTTTCAATGATGCTCTCTTATATTTTCCTTTTGCTTTTACAAACTGCCTGACTTTAAGGTCATATGCTGAAAAAAGGTCCCTTTACCTTGACACAGACAGGTCTAAGATTCACATTAACATTAAGACCACATCCACTCATGTTCACTTCACACAGTGCAGCCTCATCTGGATTTATCTCAGCTAAAAGCTTCAGTTCAAACCACAAACAGGACCCACAAAAGATGTTCTGCCTCATTAAGACTTAGGTTTCCTCTACATATCTTCCACTGGCTTATTTAGGGAAAGGTTCAAATGTAACAAAAAAAAGAATAGACCCATGTTGGAGGTGAAAAAAACCCTTTGTTTTCTTCTTTTTTGTGACCCTGCTCTTTTCTTCTGAGTATAGTTTAATTTAAACCTACTGTTGCGCCATCAAATATAATTGGTCTCCTTGGTCCCCCCCCAACTGCAAAGCCTTTACAGCATATCTTTTAGTTTTTTTCTTTACATTTCCAAAACTTTTCCACAGTTAACTTTATCCAACATTTACATTTTTTTTTTATTTCATTGAATAAGTCAAAACATAACAATGACAAAGGATTGTTTCTAAGAATCTGGTTTCATCTAGGCAGAAGAGTCAGTGTTTATTGTCTGATTAAGACCTATCATGTTAAAAGAGGTAAAACAAGATGCTTTCGAGATCAAGCCAAACCAATGTATTTAGTCCGTTCTGTGCGTTCAAAATTGCAAATAGCAAACAGACCAAATCTTTTAGTTAACTGTGTTCATGTGACTCATTTTTCTCTTTTTATTTGTGAATTGATCTGGACGTACTAGGACTACAAGACTGTATATCCTAGTTTTTGTCTTTGACATAATCATATGCCAGACACATCTGCTGAGTTTTTTTTTTTAAACTGTTTTATTTATATAATTCATAAGCAATCCTTTTTTTTGTACATAAAACTTCACGGTTGTTGCTCAGAACTGTTTAAAAATCCAAACAAGTAAAAATATTTTTGAGGGGAAAAGTGTGGCCACATTTTCTAGTGTAAAATAAAAATACCACTGGTTTGAACCCTAGCTGGGTCCTTTTTATGTGAAGTTTGCATGTTCACCCTGAACAAACATGGATTTTTCTCCAACCTCCACCTTTCAAAACATGCTTCATGGGTTTCAATTTCTACTAGTTTCGTTTTACAAAAAGCTTCTTGTTTGTTGTTTTTGGAAATATTCATGTTGTTTTCTGAACAATATTACTTCTTTCAAGGTTCAATCACGCTGCCTTTTTCTATAAAAATCCTGATCAATTTTCTTAACCCGCCATGTCCCTTAAGGGGTCACGGGTTTGCCAGAGACTGTCCCAGCCACCCTTTGGCAAAGGTGGGGTACACCCTGGACAGGTCATCAGTCTATTGCAGGACACAATCTGAACCATGTAACAAGTGGAATACATAAGAAACACCATGTATGAAGAAGTGCAAAAACAACACAACTTTCTAAATAATTTTTATAAAAAACTCCAAATGTCAAAGCCCGTCTTTCAAATGCATTTGGAATAAAATGCTAAAAGCCTGTAATCAAGCTTGATTGCAGCAGCTTTAATCACATCGACTCAGCAGTGTCTAAGTAGGTGCCTAAGAAAATAGTTTGTGGGTTTTTGTCCTCAAACTCACTTTTAATTCAAGAGGTATAAGTTATGGCAGCCTTGGTTTAAGGATCAAAGTGGGCATGTATGCAGGATTTCAGCCTCTGCACAATTCGACTGTGTCTTCAGAGCAGCTTTAGAAACAGTATGGCTAAAATTATTTGTGGGCAAATGTTTGAACACAAAGCAAGGAACATCTGGTGGTTTGACTGCAGCAGCAGTTCCCTGCACATCATCCAGCTGGTTAGTAACAAGGACTGGAGAGAATGTAGAAAGCAGAGGAGTCAGCAGGTCCAATACTGTTCCTCAGGGAGAGTGAAAAAAATACATACAAAGGATACAAGGTGACAAAAAATTGTCAGGTTAACCAGAAAAAGACAATTCATTGGCCCCTAGTCACTTCTTTAAAAAAAAAAAAAAGGAATGACATTTAATAAATTTAGTGTCAATATTGTAAACTAGATGACAGCTTTGTTCTGTTTATGTAATTTAAAAACACGCACATTTTGGATGTGTTATTTTTTTCAGTCATAAATTTATATTACTATTTTTTTTTTTTACCTGCTTGACTAAAAATGGCTGGCAAACACAATGTCTCACTTCTTAATCTCTTTAGATGTACTCCAGTGACACATTAAAAAACAAATGCGCAACATCAATATATTTCATGTGGTCGGGAGAAAGACAGGGCCAAGTGGACTGGGTTGGGACAGAAGCCAACAGCAAAACAGTTCAGGAGGCACAACCAACTTTGTATGAACATATGATAAATTTAAGGCTTAATAGTTCTGAAACACTGCTAAAGACCTACTTAATAATTTTGCAGCTGTAACAATGAATCACCCATTAGTGGCATTTCTAAATGTCAGTGTTGTTGTCAGCCTGACTGACAGTCATCCTGACATGGCATTTCACTTTGTGGCATTGTTCAGCATGAAAGCAGCTGGAGGAGAATGGTTTTCTTCAACTCTAAAAAAAAAAAATGGATTTATACAGTCTTGAACAACGTTGAGTTTTTTTTTTGTTTGTTTTTTTATGAAAATGAACAAAATTCCTTGTAATTTCCTTAATTAGCAAAGACCTATGCAAGTAACTAAATGTTTATCATGTTGCATGAGAACATTTAAATAAGAGTGATGGAGGACCAAAACAAGATTAGTGGACAAAACCTGACGAAACACTTAATGAAGAAATGAAAGTCTGGCGGTAAAGAACCAAAACCATACACAAAAATGAACTGGACGGGTGCACAATCCAGTGCTTTTATGTGCCAGTCCCAGGTCTGGATACATGCAGAAGGTTTAGGAGGAGCACCTGACGAAAACCAAAGTTAAATAAATCACGTAAATCAGGAACTGAGCTTTTATTTTGGATTGATTGTGACCCGAGTTAAACAAGGTGGAATTTGGACTACTGTTGAATCAAACCCTGATGACGACCCTGATGAAGGTGGAAGACATTCCACCGAAACATGTCGGTACGTTTTACATTACTAAACAAACCAGTGTCTGATTAAAAAATAATTTAAATACGCAGTTGGACTACTGTTGGTTAAAGAAGGAGAGAAGGAAGGCATACAGGCAGAGAGAGAAAAAGAAAGTCAGAAATGAAGGACTAGAAAGAAGAAAAGTGTTGTGTGTGTGTTCAAGAGACCAGATGGAAAGGAAGCAAGGCTTACAGATTGGGGGCAGGTTCAAGCAGGTTTATCATGGTGTGGATATGCGGTGAGGGAAACAGTGATGGTGTTAAGAACAGGAGGGGTCAAATGGTGGTGGAATTTGCCAGAAAAATGGAAACGGCAGTGCTGAACAGATCTTTTTTAGAGAAGTAAGGAACAGAGTGTAGGGAGGAACACACAAGTTATCACATCCTGTGCCGACATTGTAATCTCAAAGAAATCAGTGACTGAAAGTTGTGGCTGGTTGGGGAGACTGTAGCCTGACAAGGGCCACTCTGTAAAAGATCCGAAATGTAATCAGTCCAAGTCAGATTCAGAAATTGCTCCGGTAGGATTTGAGAAAAAAGGAGTTGATTTGAATTATGCAAAATGATAAAAATAAGAAGACAAAAAAAAGAAGAAAATACCTAATGTTAGGAAAAAGCGCCCACTAATGCATGTATTGTGAATGCAGCTTGTGTTCATTACAATGAAGCTAGAAGGAGCTGCATTTCCAGAAGAAAATGCAGGGTTGAATGCTATATTTCTGAATGAAAATGAAACTTGAAGCGGAATAATTGGCAAAAAAGAAATGAATAAATAATCAAAGTTGACCATAAATAAAGTGAAAACAGCACAATAAAAATATTTTATTTTTGTGAAAGATACAAGCGCCGGGTATCGAACCAGCGAGCTTCTGCACCAAGGATTCCTAGAATATCTTAAAAAGTTGAATGATTTGAAGAACCAAAAGTCATAGCTGGCAAAAGCTGAAAGAGGTGAAAATTCTAATAGCTGAATGGTTAAAATAGCTGAAAAATTGAGCGTTGAGGAGTTGAGGAGTTGAGCGTCCAAAAATGGCAGAAGATACTATAATTAAGAAAGAAACGAATGGAAAACAATGGACTGAATGCTTCATAGCATCCAACCAATATATAAAGGGTAACAGTCTTTCTGCAGTGATTAATAACAGCACAGTGGCTTTAAGATTTGCTTGGCAAAGATTTTGTTTTTGATGCTTTCGACTCTGATTTGTGTTTTTCTTTTTTAATGTTTTATAATTGTTTTATCTCATGACAATCACTTTATCATTGTCATTTGGGTTCTTGGTGATGATAAACGTGCAGATTTGCAGACAGAGACAATTGTTTAGATCAGTGTCGGGAGCAAAAACCTACTTGGTTAAATTCCATACAGATCGTAATTTCTTCTTTCATAAATATATCATTTCTTCATTTACCAGGGAACACTTGCCCACTGGGGACCTAATAAGTGAATCTGTAATGGCACAGAGGTAGAGCGGTCAACCTATGATCATGTGACTTGATGTTTGATGCCAGCTCTGCCTGCATGTGTATCGAATTGCCCTTGGGCAAGACATCTAGTCCCTCATTGCCCCCAGTGGTCTAATTACCGCCTTGCATGGCAGTTCTGCAGCCTTTGTATGACTATGCATGCAAGTGGGAGTGTGATTTGTAAAGTGCTTTGGTCGTTGAAGATGGTAGAAATGCGCTATTAAGGAACACATAATTTTCTTTTAATATTTTTCCCTGACCACCAAAATCTCCCAAAAATAAATCTAAAAAAATTGCTTTTTTTTTTTTTAAATGCCTGTGTCTCTTCAAAGTCATTGCTTTCTTGTGGTAAATTAGTCCCAATCACCTAGCACTTGATGCATGGATGGGGTGTAAGTGAGAATGTCACAAAGCCTGAGAGGCAGTCATTAGTCCTTTTTAAACAGCTCCATGCCAACTTGCATCGGATTACACGCCATCACTCCCAAGTCAGCTCAGCTTTGTGCCACTCAAGCTGCTGGCTCCAAGGTGCATCATCCTGGTATATCAGCCAGTTAACTGACTGGATAGTGGATCCACATGTGTTCTGGCCTGAGCTGGTTGTTTAGATCAGACTGAAACTAACTAATTGAAATCCTGTTTGAAAAGGGTGTTTTGTTTTGTTGCCAGATCAGTTTAGTTATTACAGAAAGACAGAAAAATCTAAACGATATTTTGTGTGTGTAATTGCATGCACAAGTTCAAAGAAAATACAAAAAATTGTACAAAAGACATGATAAATCATAGAAAAATATTTTTAAATAAAAAAGAATAAAACTAAATAGTTCTACTAATATGTAATTGCTGAATGACTTTACCTAAATAATGCAAAATAAAAGTAATTTTGTCAAAACAAAAGAAACAATTCAAACATTTTGTCACAGCACTGGTTAAGAATCATTACGAATCAAGGTTATGCAAACTAAAAAATCAATGAAAAAGAAAAAAGGAAAGGATTCCAGAATGAGAGTACTCTGTGTCCTTTTTTAAGTCTGGGGTTAAAAAGACTGCATCATTTTCCACACTTGTTTTTTTTTTTTTTCTTTTTTCAAATAAACCTTTTCCTCACAAAATACTCTCAAAATACTCTGTTATGATTTCATGGAAGCGAAGTAAAAAGGATTAATTTCAGTTGACCTTATAGGCTCACATTTTTTAGATTTTTGTGGTGTTATCCAACAGAGAAAAAAAAGAGCGTCTAACTGCTTACATGTTTTTTTTTTTAACATCGTTTAACATGCTTCCTACATTGTGTCTAGCCATGCATCACGACACCCTGACACACGCGTTCAAGAGGATCATTCAAGAGGAACCCCGTAGCTCTTTAACAGACTTCTTATAAAGCAATGCCATAATACCACAGTTCATTTGAAACAGAACTATTCAAGTATTCTGTTCTTTTATTAAGAAAGCCCAGAGGCATTTTTCCTCTCAGGTGATTTTTACTTAACATTGACAAGATTTATGTTATGCGATCTTGGATCATGTTATAGATTATTAATCACCTATTTCGTGTATATATATATATATATATATATATATATATATATATATATATATATATATATATATATATATATATATATATATATATATATATATATATATATATATATATTTAGCAAAATAAAAATCTTAAATGTCAGAGTCTTTGCATTTTTTTTGAGATGAAGCCAGGATATTTAGTTTGGGATTACATGAACATGAGTAGATATTACATCTTTCATTGAAGACTTATTTTAAGGAATCAGGGATAGTAAAATGTGTTCATTGTTAAAGCTGCACTGCTTCTGAGCATTGGTGTCATAATTATATTGAGATAAAAATAGCTTATTGGCACAAATTAGTGCAGGAGAAATAAAACAAAGTCCATTTTTAAAGAATCACTAATCTGGCAGCACTAGAAACCGATTCTTGCCGCATGGAATTTGTTTTAAAAAAGCAGAGTAAAGATTTTTGCCCAAAAAGTGATCCAGAGCTCACTGATTTATAAAAGGCAACATTTCATCACCTGATGAAATAATGTTGGTAGAACTGCTGCCGGCCAGTGGGTCTATCAGCCTCCACAGACAAAAAAAAAATGCCTGTACTGTGTGTGATGGATTAGGAGAACTTCTTTGAGTGCTTCTAAATTAAGTTTTCTGTTTTTGGCTCATGGGGACAAGTTGGCTTGTAAATAGCATTTATTCTTCAGAGACGTGGCTTCAGCTGTGCCAGGGCTTAAAAGCTGAGCTTTTTTAAGATACAAGATTATTTTAAATTGTGGGTTTAAGGTGCACAGCTCTGTTATCCTGACCATTTGGTGTGTAGGATACCCTCTATTTTGTTTAGTCTGAACACTACAGTGAGTTAAATAAAGTGTGGTGAAAATGATATTTTTCTCACTTTGTACAGATAATTGAAACTGATTTACAAATAAACTTGTTTTAACAATTATTCATATAAATTTCATTAAGATACTTAATTCAAATCATGGTCCTAAACAGTATAATTTACCTTTTATTTATCATTTTCCAAATAGTAACAATGAAGTAATATAAAATCTACCCACATCTTCTACATGCATCTATTTTTTTTTATATGAGAAAATTCTTTGGAAAAAATCATTCTTTTTTTTTAAATTGTTTTCTGCAGATTTTTTTTCCCACCTATATCACACTAAAATTTTTCTGAGCATATTCTAGATAGAAATACAAAACATAAAAGCTGAATTGACAAGTTTCAACATTTAGATCTTTTCTCTGGTATCACATTCTTGTCATTTTTACTGACAACATTTAACCTTTAAGTTAAAAGTACTGAATAATTCAACTTCAAGTCCAGGCAAGTTTAGTTTTTGTTCTTCTTTTTTTTTATTAAAAAAAGAGAAACTAAAGCAACTTTTTAAATCACACAATTAAATGTTTTAAGGAAAAGTTCATATTTCAAAATCAGTTATATCTTATTTTAAAGGAATAATTTTAATAAATGAATATAATCGAATCATTTAATTTTTATTCTAAAATATACCAGAGCCTACCATATGTACAGTGTCTATGCCCCCCCATACCATGCAAACACATGGTCTAGCTTCTGCCTCTTCTTATGTAGCCTGGAAGACGGTGATATTGTTTTAGCGTCAGATTTCCTGACCATTCATTCATGACCGTTTCACCTGGAAAAAGTCATTTTTAAGTGAAGTGTGAGTTTTTGTCCATGTGTTTTGTTGTCTAGCTGTTTTACTCTGTTTTAACTAGTAATTTAAACTGTTATGTTTATTTTTTTCTGCACCATGAGTTAGTGTGGGAGAGGATGATGACGAACCCACTTGTGCGGAGAATTGTTAATATTCCAATACTGTAGAGGTCACGGCACTTGAGCTGCTGCCTTGTAATGCAGGACACTGCAGGGTAATTCATGTCTTTGATGTGAAAATTAAAAGACCCTTTGGTTGAAACTTTAGAAAGGCGTGTCAATTTCAGATGTATAAATAAAATTAATGAAAAAATGCAAAATTTAAGTTAGATAAACATAAATTGAGTTGGGTAGTCATACAAAGTTAAGTTGAATAAACTTACTTCAATTGGTCACACCTAATTAAATTGATTCAATTAAGTTGGATCATTTTTTTTTCTTTTAGAGTGAGCAACAATATTAATTTAAAGTTGGGTCCAACTGTAGTATTTAAATGGAATCAAATTAAATGTATTAGTTTGAACCTAAATACATTAAGTTGACCCAACTTAAATACATTAAGTAGGACCAATATAATTCATTTTTGTTCAAGGAAAGCTAATCAGTTGGAAATCCTTTCCATAATTTTTTTTATGTTCATTCAATGTGAACGTTTTTTGAGTGTGTGATAATGTAAACTTGCAAACTTTAATCTGGGATTATGATATAAAACTTTAACAAAAAAATTGAAAATGGTTGGATCATTCACCTAATAAAGAGATTTAACCATGACCAAACAAAAACTTGCTTTAGGGCTTTGAAGCTGTCAGCTTTGAAGGTGGTCAGGAGGTGGTCACTCAGAGCTCTAAAATAGGTGCAAAAAGTCTGCAACAATCTTACTTTTTTTTCTAAAAAGTGACTAATTTCTTTGGTAAATAAATGTGGTTTAGACTTGACATTATTATTTAAACCACGGGTCCCCACTCCCATACACACTGAAGCTTTGTTTGCAAAGCGTTAAAGTAAATCTCTCATTTTTGAAGAGCTAAGAGTCAGATTTTTCTGAGGCACAAAGCAGATTAATGCCAACTTGGTTGTTATTGAAAGAATGAAAAGAACATAGATTTTAAATTCTCTCACCCCTTCAGAATACTCATCGCTGTGGGAAAATCACTGCTTTGTCAAACATGCAAGCATTGTCAAACTCCGAAGATGTCTTTGTAAACTATAAAACTTTGCTGTAGCTATAAAACAATCCATTTTGTGTGTGTGTGTATGTGTGTGCGTGTATCCTCCCTTTCTGTTTTGCTTTCTGTGTTTGCAGTATTTTCTCTCATCACTCCATCAGGCTGAACTCTCGGTTTGCTGCTCTGGCTCTTTCATGGTTAATGACCTATTCATTTAAATGAGGCTCACACAGATTCATATGCTTCCCACACACTCATTTATCAACATGTACACACTGCAGAGTAGATAAATCAGGAGACGCTATACATTTACATTAGCATTCCATTTAGGTGCAAAGCAAGTGCAGGGCTTGGTAGCAGGTGGATGTTAGTGCAGGTTTAAAATGTGATTTCACTTTTGTGTGTGTGACACTGTATTCAAACTCCCATCTATTTATTTATCCGACACCAGAATGAAGAGCTTCAGACACACCAGCCAACACACAAAAAAAAAGAAAGCAGGCAAAAAGTCATTATTAGCCTGGTCCGTGTTGGAGTGTTTTTAAGCAGGACGCAGAATCTCCCATTCGACGTGGTAGTTGGCGTCATGTCTGGGACCACTATCAGTGTGTGAATGTGTGTGTGTGTGTGCAAGGTGTTTTTTTTCAGTGCATATTCTTTGGTAAATATTTTTAGAAGTGTTGACCAATCTTTAGTGTAATGTTGCGAATAAGCAACAATGTCTTAATGGCTGTTATCAGAACCATTAGTACCTAATAACAGTTAACCATTAATCTTAAATAAAATACTGTATTAGTTATGGAGCCAGATGGTTTGTTTTATTTTCACATATACAAACGGTTTTGAAGATTGGCAGCAGTCTGGACACCGTTTAATCAAATCTACAGGTGATTGGAGACGTGTGATTCTTGTCATTCTTTGTTTTAAACAAGTTTTAGCTATACTGATCGTGTTTACATGCACAACAATAGTTTGAAAATGAAGAATAGTTGTAAAAAAAACCCATCTAAATTCATTTTAACTACAGACAGTCAAACACGTAGATCAAGTCAAGTAATTTCGTTGACTTTTTTTTAAAAGTTATTTTCTTTTATTTTAAGAAATTATGCAAACTTGCGCAACACAAGACAGATTTAACGTGGACCCGGGGGTGGTATTTTCTCTTTAGTAATGATAATAACAATAATAATTATAATTTTCCCCTTGTCAAAGCAACTTTCTAAAGAAGTTTGTTTTTTGCTCATTTTGGTTGTTTGGGTTTAATTTTAGCGGGATGTATCACCTGATGTTTGGTGTCGCGACTTTGACGTGCGTTAAGTGTGACAGATGTAACAAAGTGAATCCGGTCACTTTTCAAAATAAAACATTTTTGTCGGAAAAAAAACAATAAAATGGATATTATTTTTTCTTTCTGTGCGTCCCGGTGCAAAAATTTCCCGCGGCCTGGAACCGCTCCGCGGCCCGGTGCCAAGTGTCCCGCGGCCCGGTACCGGTCCGCGGCCCGGTGATTGGGGACCACTGCTTTACAGAAATGATTAGATAAGTAATATGTATTTTGTACTTCATCAAAGTTGTTATGCTTTTTATGTTCATTTGAGCCTTTATTGTGAATTTTCTTGCAGTTACAAACCCTGAAGGAGTCCTGCAGTGTTACCAAACTCTGCTGAAAGAATTTTGACGAACAAAAAGCACGACCCTCAGGCCAATGTGTTTTTTGGAATGCTCCTTTGTACTGTTTTGTACTTAAAACATATTTAATTGTGATGAAAAAGAAGTTAATATGTGAACATACCCAGTATGTAGTAATGAAAGTACCATGTAGTTGAGTGGAAATAGGGCTGACTTTCTTTTACAGTACAGTTTCAATGCACTTAAGGGGTAGTTTCTGTGGTAAATTCATGGTAAATACCATGAAACATGCAGCGAATGCAGACCTAAAGGTCACGGTACTTTATTTGTACTTACCTTGTTCTTACATGTGGTAAGTACCATAAAAAGACACCTTTGCATAACATATAAATACCCAGTCAGAATATTATAAATACCCAGTATGTATCACATAGGTATGAACCAAATAGTACGATATAAATACACGGTAAGTACCATGTAAGTACAGAGTAGACACAAAAAAGTACCATGTAGGTACCCAGTAAAGTCCCATAAAAAGTACCATGTAAACACACTGTAAGTACCCAGTAAATTCCTTAAAAAGTACCATGTAAGTACCCTGAAAGCACCCAGTAGTTACACAATAAGTACCATGTACATACCACTTAGGTACACTGTAAGTACTGTACTGTAAAAGAAAGCATTACCACATCATTTTTTTTTTGCTACAGGAACAAAACCTTTGGGAAATAACAGGCTTCACAACTGGGATCTGTGGTGTTTCCTGTTACCAACAAATTAATGACAAATGGGAAACAAAAATGTTCATTAATATTCTTTCTTTCAAATCAGACAGAAGCAACTTTAAGCATCAGTAGCTTTGCGTGTAAACATTTTTTCACTCCATTAAACTCATAAAATCCATATCAAAAGGGTGTTTGTAAAAGAAAATGATTATGCAAAGTCAACAATGATTAAAAATTAGTTTGAAGACAAAATTTTAACAATTGTAAAATCTAAATTTCAATGCTGTGGAAATAAAACATTAGCTCAACCTATTTTTTCTGAGAGTGGGGGAAAAGCATTTGCCTCCTGTACTGCTGTTTGCAGGTCCATTTCTACAAAGGATGTCTACTTGTGTGAACGCCTTTCACTTCCTCCAATCACCCTTACCCAGGCCATAGTGATCTTTGATGGCTCAACAGTTGCTTTTTCCATTGCACTGCCTATTTGTTCTCTGGTGCTCATGAACAGCGGTCTGCTCTGTCATCTCTCACTACACCATGTAGCTCCCTGTTGATTTTATGGTTTGCCAGGATATGAACATCTGTATGTTGTCGTCAGTGAACCACGGCGTCAGGCTTTTGTTAGTTGTAACAATTTATAAAAGTAGTTCATCAAAATCTGCAAAACCACTTTTCTCTGTGGGAAATCTGCATGGTCACATCAGTGATCCCCCTGGAGTCTGGCGATTGTTGGATGGAGCCAAATAGATATAAAGTGAGACGGGACACAATGTGGTGGAAACCTGATTGCTAGTTTCTACCTGTTGTTATTATCATGAAAGTTTTATCATGAAAGAACAGAGCTGGATAAACAGACCGGCTTACAATAAATAACTAAATAAAAGTAACCAAAAATCACTCACTCACTGACTTTAAAAAAGAAATGCATGAAAAAAAATAGCCTCAACAGGTCATAAGCCAGTGTCACATTTGAGCCAGTCCCCGAGCCTGGATAAATGCAGAGGGGGGTGTTAGGAATAGCACCCTACATAAACCTTGAAGAAAAGTCAAATGAATCACAGGAGACAATAGTTATAGCACAGTTAGCATAGATTTGTATGCATTTTAGGGGCTTAGAAGGATTTTAGTATACCCAAACTTGCCTCCCCTGATATTCTGGCTGCACCCCCAGCAGGGGCTGGCTAGATCCATCTCTGTCCTGTGTTTTATACATTTATAATAAAAAAATGTTTATTTCTGAAATTATTCTGTATTCAAACATTTCAAGGAAAAGTATCTGCATCAATATCGATCTTAGGTTGACGTCATGTAATGGGCGGCACCCACAAGGAGCAAAAGGCGGTGCCTCAGAGATTGAATCGTCTTACTTCCAGGTTGGAAAAGAACTAAAAAAAATGGCACTTTGTGTGCGCCAAAGATTATTAATCATATGCATGGATATTATTTACAATAAAAACCTTAAGGATAGAATGAAATATGTACTAATTTAAAATGATGGTTAAAACATGAAACACCAGCACTTATATGAGATTAATTAAATATAGCGCAAGTGTGTTGAGATGGAGCCAAGAAATGGGAGGAATAGAGGAGATAAAAATCTGCATCTGTCTTCAGATGAGATGTAGGATTTTCTGAGGAAATCGCACACTGATCCATGAGTCACTGTCAACAACACTGGCACACAAAGCCACATGTTAGAGCATTTGTGCTGAATAGATGGGGTGCAAAAGTGGCTCCACAGCCCCTCCCACACACACACATGCAGCTCACACATTGCATGACGATGGTGTTAACATGGTGTCAAACAGTGTGTGCGTGTGCGATGTAAAGCTTTCAGGTTTTATCTGCCCCAGAACAAGACACACAATGATGCTGATGAAATTAGAGGACGTTGCTATACAAACAAACACTGTCACTGCAAAGCATAATCACGGTGTGTAATGTGAAACATGCATTAATGCATATTCATATTTTGTATTTATTCAGTATACTAATGTGACAACTAATGGTTTTTTTTTGTTTGCTTGTTTGTTGTTGTTTTTTTGCAGATAGACATTCAGGGTGAATTCCAAAAAAAGACAAAAAAACCCAGAAAAAAACAACATTAAGGAAGATAACATAATAGAAAAGATTTAAGGAACTGCTGGAGATTTAAGGACTTGAAGTTTTAGGAGCTTGCAAATGCTGTTTGGGGTCAGTATTGGCAGTTCTGTTGATTAGGATGATGATTAAAAAATATACGCGAGTCTGACTAAAACAACACAGAAGAAGAGATAGAGAACATAGGTCACTAAATGAGTAAAAAATAAACACTGGAATTTACAGATATTATAGTAGCCTTGCTTCAATTTATTTAAACCAACAATTTAATGTTTCTGTCCAATGACTTTAAAGCACTGTGTAAATACTGTACACCTAAAACACTGTTTGAGTACTTTGGCAAGTTGAACATGGTAAAAATATTTTTGCTTTTTAGCCATCATTTTTTTTTTTTTTTTCAAATCACAACAACCTTACTCTGGATATGACAATGGAGGGATAGTGTCTAAAGGCCCGTACACACCGGGACGAATATTCGCCAGGCGTTATTCGCCAGCGTTTTTCGCCACGTCTTTTGTGTTCACACCCAGGCGATTTTTGCTGACGATGAGCCGAGCCAACATGCAATGTCATTCCCTGACATTAGATGGCGCTTAATGTCAAACAGAAATACTCCTGTAGACAAGGTGGTTTTCACTCAGAAGAAGAGAGCCAGTATTTACTCGTTCGTCAGAATCATACAAAGAAAACATGAATATTTCAAGCACCAGTAGCTCCAGCTCCAGTTCCAATAATGAAAAAATTATTGTTCTTTGAATGATGAAAGACGCCGGAAAAGACGCCGATTTTGGGTACATCCCATAGTTACAAGAAGAGAAGAACATGGTGAGTTTTATCGACTGGTACAAGATCACCATCCAACAACTTTTGCTTTAAAGCACACCTTCCATCCATCCATCCATCCATCCATCCATCCATCCATCCATCCATCCATCCATCCATCCATCTTCCTCCGCTTATCCGGGACCGGGTCGCGGGGGCAGCAGTCTAAGCAGAGATGCCCAGACTTCCCTCGCCCCAGCCACTTCCTCCAGCTCCTCTGGGGGGACCCCGAGGCGTTCCCAGGCCAGCCGAGAGACGTAGTCTCTCCAGCGTGTCCTGGGTCTTCCCCGGGGCCTCCGCCCAGTGGGACATGCCCGGAACACCTCTTCAGGGAGGTGTCCAGGAGGCATCCGGACTAGATTAAAGCACACCTACATTTAAAATGTTGAAGAAAGAGTCTGTCTCCAATAGAAAAGGACGTGCATTCAACTTTAATGTCAATAAGATAAGACCAGAACACCTCCCAAGGATATAATAACTTCCACTTTATTAGATCCCTGCCTAGAAAAAAAAAAAAAATATATATATATATATATATATATATATATATATATGAACAAATGTACTTTTGAAAGACCCAAGTTCTCATATTTCCCTCAGTATCTAAAAAGGTGTTTCGTATTGGTAAGCTTTAAGGGCCCATATGTGAAAGGCTGGAGGCAAAATGGCGGAAATCTTAGACAGACTTAATGAAAAAAGATAAGAAGGGACAAAAGAGGAAAAAGTATAAGAAAAAGAGGAGCAAAAAGTGACTTACTAAGATAAATTAAGTAGAGGACATTTTTTAATAAAAAAAATTAATATCACACAGAACTAAGTAAAACAAACTAAAAATGAAATGAACGTCCAAACATGATGTCCAAAACATCTGTAAACTAAAGAAATGAAAATAAGGACAAATAAAAATAAACCCGAAAAATAAATAAATAAAAAATAAAGATGGATGGACAGACAGACAGAAAGAAAACAAAAAGATAAATGCAGCCACAGGGCAAAAATCTGTGTCCTGCTTGTGCCGGTCCCAAGCCCTGTAAAAGCAGTGGGCAGTGTCAGGAATTTAACATAAAATTAAAAGACAGAGGTGCTAGTGCATGCTTTTATTTACAGCAGATTAGATCTCTCTCCTCCTCATCGGTGACTGACCTTTCTTAGTGAACGGGGTCGCTGCAGGGATCTCCCAGGTCTGGCTCTTTGTCTAGATTTGGGGGGTCCTGTGGTAGTGTATTCTATGAACTGGAGTGGGAGGTCACTAATGCACTCCTCTCTGGTCTTCAGACGAAGGATATTGAACCTTCAACTACTGCAAAATTCAGCTGGACGCGTGCTGATGAGGACCAGGGGGCGGCGGGGACACATTACACCCATTTTAAATTGCTGCATTGGCTCTATGTGAAATTCAGGATTGATTCTAAAGCTCTTTTATTGGTTTAGAAATGTTTTTATGGGCTCAGGCCTTCATATTTATCTAGTATGATTTTAAAGTATGAGCCCTCGCAGACCTTGAGGTCCTCTGATACAGGCCTTTTGGTTATTCCAAAAGTTAGAACTAAATCATACGGCTGGGCCACATTCAGTTATAATGGACCTCGCCTGTGGAACAGCCTCTCAGAGTGTCATGGTGCCTCTGTCAGCCTCGCCCCTCTCTGCTCTGCTTTGGAGAATTCCCAGCTGTTGCCACTCACCCCATCTGCCCTGCTGCCTTCTTAAGGAGATCCACAGCCAGTATTCGTCGCCATTTCGTTGCTCCTCCATGGTGCTTGTCTGGTCTCTCATGTTTATGCCAAGAAAGTTAATCCTGTTTAGTAATTTGTCTACGCCTCGCTTCCAGGACTCAATCATCACGAGTGCTACCTGGGCTTTCCTCCGGAACCGCCTGTTCTATCCACGCTCTCCTCACCAGCTGTTCATGCCCTCTCAGCATCCTCAGAAGCCCCCCAGCCACGCCTTGCCTTCCTGCCACCTACCTGCAGTCTCGAGCCGAAGACATCACCTCTGGGAGATCACCTACAAGAACAAAATAAACCTTATAACTCTCCTGTGTTCCTTCCGGGTTCCAGCATCTGGGTCTGTCTCAAAGCCTCAAATACCATGCCACAGACAGCCTCCGGGCCGCAGAGACTGTTCATGCTTTTAAAGGAAGGCTTAAGACCTACCTTTTTAAATTAGCTTTTAGTTTAATTTTAGGAACTTATTTGATATGTTTTTTTTTTCTTTTTTTTACCAGTTTGATATGTGTATATATTTAATTGTTTATTTATTTATCTATGTATTTTATTATGCAGGTTTTAAACAATATCTGTTTATCTTGTCCTTTTGTTTTTAAATGTAATTATGTTATTATGTAAAGCACTTTGAGTAGCTCGCGTTGTAAAAGTGCTCTACAAATAAAGTTTGATTTGATTTGAAGACATATAATAGATCAAAGGACAAGACAGATAAGTGAGAAGATGAATTGATATGATAGTGGTTTTCTCAACATTTTGGGGGCTTGGAGGGACACGACACCCCAAACTCCCAATACATCGGGACTTGCCCCTTGATATTTTACCTGAATGGCCAAATCCAGGCCTGGAGTAGTACATGGTTTATTGGTGACTGTATATTGTTCCTGTGATGAATTGTAAACTGGGTGTATCCGGGGCTTACAATGCCTTTTGCGCTATAGTAGTTAGGATGGATGGCCGCAACCCTGTCACCCAGGGTACACGGGTATAGAAGATGAGTGAATAAATTGCTAAATAAAACAGGTTTGGGTACAACTTATGTTCTTTCTGTTTTATAACATATGTGAAAAAAACAATCGTCAATGGCTTGATACTTCTTAAACACGTTAATGTTTGTGTTGTGTCTGCCCATCAACCATGTACCTAAGTTCCTGCTGGCACCATTTCTGATTAAAGTGTGTGTGTGTGTGCCTGCACACTGCGTCTAGCTCTTAGTAATGCACCATTTGTAAACCCTTAAGGCATCAACAGAAAGTACAAAACAGGTGTAATCTGTCTCACCTGAAATAAAGCTCCAAATCAGAAGGCATTACCATGGTAATCTCCAGGACCTGCATCAAAGCTAGCAGAGCACACAATAATCGTGCAAAAGCCGGAATTCGCTCAACATGGGCTTGTTGTGGTATATTACGATGTGGAGATTACTAAAAAAGGTTTTGTGCATTTCCTTTTTCATTGTGCGTGTGTTGATCAAAGACGCTGACAGGCCGTCTGACTGTTTCTGTGTGATGTATGAGAGCAGCAGCAATTCTGTCGGCTGTGAAAATAAATGAAAGGTTTGTTCCGTTTTCCTGTCATACATAAAGTGAGCAGCAAAATTGGCCAGCATGATCTATGCTTGTATGCTGTGCAAGGTGCAAATAGTGCATAATATAAGAGATGTTATGCACATTGTGTGTATGTAGAGATTGCTTACTATAAAAAAATATATTTGTGTGCTTTATTTTGGAAAAATCATGTTCATGATAATTGCATGTTTTTTTTATATATAATAATTGGTGTGTTTTTACCTGACTCCTTTTAATGGGTTATCAGTCAAATATATGTATTCTTGGCTTAATCTTGCAAAATCTCATAATAATCATATAAGTTAATAATTGATTAATGTGCAAATTTGTTAGCACGTCATTCAGACAAATATCTTGTCTGAGTGACTCAAAAAACTTTGTCTGATAAATGAGCAAAACGGTAACGCCAAATCATTCAGTGTTCAGCTTACATGTGCACGCCATTTGGTAGCCTCCAAACTGACACAAAAGCTGCAACTATTGTTTAGGGGAGATATCATGAAAGGTGACAGGGAGGGAACGTGGGTTTGGTTATGTAAATATTTGTGGATTGCCAGAGGCAAAGATTATTCATACAATTATCCTATCAAATTTTACAATCTTCTAACTTCTGGTTAAAGGGTTGATTGGTTCTGGTAATCAGAGTTGACATGAATGATTATTTATTTATTCCCCTTGTTTCCAATGCTACCTTTTATATTTGATTGCGTCCTTCATGTGGATATAGACTGTCTGCTTCCTTCCTCCTGTAACTCTCTTGTGCTGCGCTCTTCTCCCACTCCAGGTCTGAGCTGCTGCTCCCTGAGGGCATTACTGCCCATCAGCAGCCCAGATGCAGCCCTGACCTGCTGTCAGTTGTGCGATGGAATGGCCCAAGTATTCCACCTATAAGACCTGGTGTTGCAGAAAACACCATGCCTCTTAAACAGTCCATACAATCTACAGCCACATCCATACAATTTTGGAATTTGGTAAATGAAATCCTAAGTAAAACAGAAAAGAATAATCACAAGATTCATAAAACAACTGAGCAGCTATTTAAATGAAACAACTAGTACCTTTAATAAGTCCTGAGTTGAGGGAAAGCTTCATCCAATCACCAGTCTACTAAAAGAGCCATTTGGGCCAGTTTCTTGCTGACCAAAACCCAGAGAGGGCCACGAAGTCCCACTTCACCGTTCAAAAAATATCGTACACTTCTTTTTTGTGAGCCATTCAGTTATAATATGCAGCTTCTAAGTGTTTTTTTTTTTTTTTTGCAAAGATAAGAACCTAAACTTCTACTTCTGAAAGCAGCACATAGAAGTTCTTTTAAAAATAAAATGTGATCCTTCTGCTGCAGAAGATTTACTTGTAATTATAGACCTTTTCAAGGATGTTGTATCTGACCAGCAAATAGACACTGTTGAAAATAATAAGTTGTTTTTTCTAGAACAGATTTAACAATAAATTAAACCTTAAACCATTAGTTTGCATAGCTCTCTGACAAAACTAGTGGTTAGCGCAGTAAAAAGGCTCTGGCTCAAATCCTGGCTGGAGCCTTTCTGTGTGGAATTTGCAAAATTCTCCCCATGGGTTTTCTTCATACACCCCAGCTTCCTCCCACAGTCTAAAAACATGCCCCATAGGTTAATTGGTTACTGTAAAGTATGCATGTGTGAGTGTGTTCAGGGATGATTGTGTGCCCTGGCTGCTAACCCTTTCCAGGGTGTACCCAGCCTTTGCCCAGCAGTAGCCAGGGCCATGACCCCAAAAGGAATAAAGCAGGTTAAGAAGATGGATAGCTCTGATGTGTGCTTTTTAAGGGGTGGTAAAGCACAAAGGCTTCTAAATTTTTGCTAAGATAGGATCACCAATAGTTTGAAAATCTAAACATAAATGCCAACAAATAGCGAATATATTCGCATTTCAGGCACCGGAAACTCGGGCAGTCTCTTTCCCCCCTAGGGTGGTAGTTAATTAACTCACCTGTTCAGCTTCCTATTTAAGTCCAGGTGTGCAGCGTTCATTCTCTTTCTTACCGCAGCGCTGCTTTCGTCGCCGGTGCTCCATGCCCGCGGCTGTCCTTCTTTTTGGCATCTTGGTGTGTTCCCCCCTTCTTTGGACGGTGCTCCCACTTTTTTTTGATGTGGGTGGTTTTCATTTCGCCGCGTTTGTTTCTCCTTCCGCGGCGTTTCATCGGCCGGGTGGCGGCGCCGGCGTGTTCGCGTCGCTGCGGCGGGTGAGCGTTTCGCGGTGTTTCGGTTGGCAGCGGCGTTAGATCGGGGGCTGTCCAGGCTTTCTCCTCTGCTGTGGCCGTTTGTATCATTGCGGTGAGCGGCCAGGCGGTCTTTTTCCGTGTTTTTCTGTTGTGTTTTCTGATGCGTTTCTGTTTCCTTATTGTTGTTCCGGTTATGTGACGTCACACCCCTAAGGACTCTGGGTATTGTAGTTTATGATCTTTGTCTTTGTGGTCTACCTGACTCGTTTTCATGTTTTGTGGCTCTGCATCCAGTTATTGTTTCAGGGGTTGTGGGGTCTTTCCTGTGGTTCAGGGCTGGTGGTCCTCGTCTGGACAGGTTTCTCATGATGGCTGAATTAGTTGTGGCTTTCTGCGTTTTATCTCTTGCTGTATGTTATTTAAGATTTCAAGATTTCAGGATTTTCTTTTGTTGCATACGAAGTTGTATTTAGCAGATCCAACCAGTAGTGAAATGTAACCCAGGTCCGCTCTGTGGACAGCGCAATAATTAGGGAAAACTATTATTATATTATTATATTAATAATTAAGTAAAACTGTGTACCGATGAAATACGTACAGTATGTGTATTGTAGAATTAAATATGGAATGCAAAATAATGTGCATGAATGTGGACTGCAGACTTGAATAATTAAGGTACACGCATAGAGTTAACGTTTAAGAGCCTGATGGCATGGGGGTAGAAACTCCTCCCGTGTCTCTCTGTCTTAGCCGTCCGGCTGAGACTTGGCTCCTACGGCTCCTAGATAAGAGCCGAATGTGAATTTTGCCTGTCTTTAATCAACGCTGGCTTTATTATTTTGGTGGCTCTCTTTGTTTTGTGTTTCTGTCGTGGCTGCTGTGCATTTGGTGGTTTACTCAGCGTTTGGTTTGTTCTTGTTGGACCCCTCTCTCCTCTGTGGAATTTTACTTTTGTTTTGTCTCTTTTATGCAACGTCTGTGGCTTGTTTTGATTCATTCGGCGTTCTTCGTTCGTCGCCTCCGCCTGCTCACAGTATAGGCCGCCACTGTGGGTGGCCCTTGGATGTGTTCATGGTTGGAACTTGTTTCAGTCCTGTTGGTGCCTGTCGTCGTTATTTTTGGCGTCAGTGGCCTGTTTCCTCGTGCGCCTTACGGATTGGTTTATTTTTTACTTCGGCTGCCCATGCCTTCTCCACGTTTTACTCCGGACGCGATTTGTGGCTGGGGATGGCTGTTATCCCTGATGTTCTCAGTGTCCTGCCTCTTTGCCTCCCGGAAGAGTCTCTCGGCATCCAGTCGGCGCTCGATTTGTTTATCGGTTGACCTTTCTGCTGTCATGGCGGTCCTCATGCTATCGACTGTATTATCACAAGCCCTGTACTGGACTTGGGTAGGCTATGGGCTCCCCTTCGTTTTGCGCGTTTTGATGTTTTCTCTGCGTCAATGTTCCTCTGTATGCCTGGTCTTTTGCATCTCTGTGGCTTACTTTCATTTTCTGATCTGGGTTACCGCGTTGTCTGCGCCGTATGGTCCTCTGCCCGTCCGGATTTGTTTTCTTCTTCTGGATCTGGATGGTTCATTGGTGCATGCCTCTCCCTTTATGCCATCTCTCGCTTTTGTGCAGCGTGTACTTTGTTTCATTCTTTGTTTGTGGGCGTTTGTTCAATGATCGGCCCACCTGATTCTGCTCTGGCTTTGGTCCCACGGTCATCCATTCATCTTGTGCTCTTGTTCCGGGTAGTTTGATCCTGGGCCCCATGTTCCTGTTCTGGATATTCACATCTTCCGTTTTGTAGCCTGTCCTTCTCATGCTTAGAGGTCTTGTTATGATGATGCCTGTCGTGTCTTCAGTCTCCCTCCGCTTGTTCTTCTGTGGCTGGGCCCTCTAGTTTTTGGGGGGAAAGATTTATAAGAGCGGTTTGTGTACGTCCGGCCGCCAGAATCCACGGCTCTAATGGTTTTAAAGATCGTGTGGTTATGAGAATTTAGCCATGGAGTTTATATTAAGGCTCTTTAAAGAGTGAGATAATAGTCTTATGTGTTTCATCGGTTGTCTTGGGTAGTATTTAAATAACACCATAAGCAAATTAACCCTGACCGTAGAAACTCCATCTTTACGCTCTAAAGCTTAGTTCAAGAGTTAATTCTTGTGTCCGCAAGCCAGTCTTCTATCTGCCCTGCTTAAGCAGATGACACTTGACTAGATGCATCTACATGTAGAGGCTTGTTATGCTCCGCCTCTAAAAATCTAAGGTTCAGTCTATCAAAACCTACGATCCCTTATGGATCTCCAGACGCCCTTGGCTAAAATTTCGGCAGTCTGTGTTTTGTTGTCCACCTATTTGAGAACCACTAATATCAAATATGAGAATCAAATTTCAGCCGAGCTGCAATCCATTGCTACGTGGGACGTGGACCTTCCTCATCTACAATCTCCTTGGCCCTTGGTTACCCATCCCATCGCCTAATTCTCGATGACCTTCTGAGGGTGCGTCCCTCTGGAACTGTCAAAGGTTGCTTCTTTACAATTGGTGTATATAAAATTGGTGTTAAGATATTGTGCAGGTTCTGTATTTCACTATCAATTCACTGCTGGAATTTGTGATACGGGTGGTTTCTATGGTGCGATGAAGCCACAATGGGACTTTCCATAACTTTCTAATAAATTTAACCTTGTTGTTATTCCATCCATCTTAATCAGTGTATAACTAATCAGTTTCTAGGTTTTATATATATGTTCTTTGCTGAGACTAATACTGGTTTTGTATTTTATCTATGCATCGCATCCTGAGCCTGCGAGTCCCTGCTCTCTGGCCTGCTTCCCCATTTCTGGCGATGATGACACCCCTGCATTCCTTGATCTGGTGTTGCCACGATGACTGCTCAACGTACCTATTGCTGAACTGAAAGTGATGGGGCGGTGGACCTCCCCTACGTTCCCATGACACTTCTGACTTAAATCTATCATGTTGGCAGTAGAATGAATGTAAATTCTTGGATTATATTGCCAGGTGGAAGCCTCAAAATTTAGGATGTTCTAAAGTGTATTATTAGTATGCGATGGAGCTCAAAATTTGGTTTCTAAACTCAATTACGCCAATTAAGCTTCAGACAAATGGCAGTGAGGATTTTCTTGATACTTAGATGGAAATCTTCGAATAAATGGATGTTCTGAGCTCGTATTATGGTATGACAAATGGGGTAACATTATGGCAGTTAAGCTCGTTCGTAGTCCTGTCATTGGAAGCTTGAATTAATGGATGTTATTTAAGCGCCTTTAATAGCATTCCAAATGAAATAACGCTAAGCTCGTTCTTAGTATTTGATGGAAGCTACGAATAATGGATGGTACTTTAGCATGTTTAGCATGCTTTGGGAGCTTTGGATGGATGTAGGTAGTGTCTTCATACGGGTTGTACTTAGCGGTTCAAATTATAGTTTACTTACAACGTTTTGCGGATGGGGATTTATGTTCTTAAAAAATTAGGTATGAGTGATTCTTATGTTGGGTCCCTGTTTTGTTTCGTTTTCTTTGTTGGGCTCTCTCTCTCTCTCTCTTTGCAGATAGTATGTTCCCCGAGTGGGCACGAACGGGAGCGGCCCAACGGTCAAATGTGCCGGGTCACACATAGCAGTTCCACTATATAGTGTGTCCCCTTCGAGGCGCTGTACTCGAACGGGGGCGGCCCAACGGTCAAAGGTGCCGGGTCACACATAGCAGTTCCACTAGATAGTGTGTCCCCTTCGAGGCGCTGTACTCGAACGGGGGCGGCCCAACGGTCAAAGGTGCCGGGTCACACATAGCAGTTCCACTAGATAGTGTGTCCCCTTCGAGGCGCTGTACTCGAATGGGGGCGGCCCAACGGTCAAAGGTGCCGGGTCACACATAGCAGATCCATTATATAGTGTGTCCCCTTCGAGGCGCTGTACTCGAATGGGGGCGGCCCAACGGTCAAAGGTGCCGGGTCACACATAGCAGATCCATTAGATAGTGTGTCCCCTTCGAGGCGCTGTACTTGAATGGGGGCGGCCCAACGGTCAAAGGTGCCGGGTCACACATAGCAGATCCATTAGATAGTATGTCCCCTTTGTAGCGCTGAACTCGGATAAAAGAAATGGAAAGAAGGGGGCGGCCCAACGGTCAAAGGTGCCGGGTCACACATAGCAGTCTTACTTGGAAATGAAATGAAAATGGAATGCCGCCAAAACACACCTCATCTTATGACACACTGATTATACATTTACATTCTTTCTTCTTCTCTCTTCTTGATGATCTTTGGTTTTGGGGGTTTTTACCCTAAAGTTTATGGAAGTTATCTCATGGAATTGTACGGAGCCTTATGCCAATCAAAGTTTGTGAATGCCAACTAAGACGTAAATTAAGTATGTGAAAATAAATGTATTCTACTGCAAGAGTTTTCGTATGACTGAAAATAGCGAATATATTCGCATTTCAGGCACCGGAAACTCGGCAGTCTCTTTCCCCCCTAGGGTGGTAGTTAATTAACTCACCTGTTCAGCTTCCTATTTAAGTCCAGGTGTGCAGCGTTCATTCTCTTTCTTACCGCAGCGCTGCTTTCGTCGCCCCACCCTCCTCCCCGGCTTCCACCTGTGGGCTCCGTTCGGGGGTTTTTACCCTAAAGTTTATGGAAGTTATCTCATGGAATTGTACGGAGCCTTATGCCAATCAAAGTTTGTGAATGCCAACTAAGACGTAAATTAAGTATGTGAAAATAAATGTATTCTACTGCAAGAGTTTTCGTATGACTGAAAATCTATTATTTATACAAATCGTTAGGAGTCTTCAAAGCCATAGAGCCACAATGGAAAGCCTGAGGCTGCAGACCCCTGGTCTAAATAGCATTTTTGGGGCAAACAACATTTGTTTAGCAATTTGAGAAATCTGGGTCATGAAACAAAAGCAGAAAAATATACAAGAACAAAACCAGAAACCCCCAAAAAATCCTAAAACAAATTGGTCAGATGAAAAACCTTGAAAGTTTAAGCTAAATCTAAAAATAACTACTTACATGAATGCCTAGGACTTCAGTGAATAAAGGTGAAGCCAGAATTACATGAGAATCTTATGGCTGAATGATGAAGCCTCACATTCACACCATGCCTCTGAAAATAGCATGTGTGCTTTAAACATTTGTGCCATGGCTCATTTAGCAAACTGTTCATTGAATGAACTTTTAGCAAGTTGCTGAAAGAGATATAAACTTGTCATTTTAATGAGAACAGTTTCCGTATGCTTAACAACCATAGCCAACAGATGGCTACTCTTATCACATGGCCTGTAGGTTTCAGATGTTCCTGTTTATCCAATCATCCTCAAAGATGTGTAAGCAGGTCCGAAGGAAAAAAAAAAGGCTTTCACTGTGTTTGAGCTGTCAGAAACAGAAGGTTGTTGAGGATGATGCTTAATCAAGCAACACCAGGATATGAAAGGGGAAACAATAATGCAGTCAGACGCATTTTAGATGGGCATAGACAGTGGGAGAAGACATAAAACAAATGTTATATCTACAGTTGCCTTTTTCTTTCCTAGTTTATCCTTTACTCCTGTGTTCTTTCAGCTCGTATCGTCCCCTTTGATAAATGTCTTTTCATTTTTATCTTGTGATGCTTTTAAAACAACAGACGGAAAGCAGAGGAAGATTCATCCGTGCATTCACAGTAAGATAAGTGGTTGTAAAGGCCAAAAAAGGACAAAAGCTCAGTATCAAATGATGTACATCTAACTAATACTAAACTTGGACATTGGTGGCATGCCATATTTCAGGGCGAAAACCACACACTATGAAGCGGGAAGAAAAGATAAAGGGAAAATGTGATGAATGTTCAGACACAAACATGTACTTTTTTTTTAGCCAATATTTTTTTTATTCCAATATCATAAATAACTTATTCTCTGAATACATACAGATTCAATCAAAATAAGCAATGAAAAACTCACAACCAACCTGAACTTACTTACATTTTTATGGAAAAAAAAAACACGTAATGTGAAAACTTCTTTGGTTGATCATCTAACTGTAAAACGTTTTATGCTGTGATCCTCTGAAGCACAACAGACTGATGCTATTTTTCTGCGAGTTGCATTTATCATGTTGGATTTTAGAAAGTCTCTGTGCTTGTGGGGATGGATGTGTGATCATATCTTTTTGTTTATTTTGGTGTTTCCACAGTTACAGCTCCTTTGTTCTACAGTATCAGAATAAACCAGTTTGCATTGTAGGGTTTTTAACCAGTGCTGCAGCACAAAATGTTCCTATAAAAAATAAATAAATAAATAAAAAAAAAACTTTACTTTAGGTGAGCTTAGTCTTCAAAATCATTGATTATATTTTACTAAGTGCAACATTACTGAGGAGATTGAAAACTATTTTAAAACTCAATTTTCCACTGAAAGAAGCTCTGTAACATTGTTTGAAAAGTTCATCTTTGTTTATTTTAAAAGTCTGTAAGTTTTCTCAGCAGCTTTTCTGCTTGATCAATGAAATAACGTATGCCCCACTTGTCAATAACATTACACTTGTTGAAAACAGTCATCACAATGTATAACACATCTGTCTGTATTCTGCCAACATGTTGTGAAAGAGAAACCGTTTTTGCCCAGTATTAACTTATTTTGTGAGGATTTGTGCATTCAAGGGAAAGGAAAAATGCAAAAATATAATTTAACATGAGAAAAATGTAGAAATTGCTTAAGTCAAACAGGAAAAAGGGCATATCAGTGGATAACCATAATTTTATATTATACTTGGCCATATTCATTCTCTAAATACTGAATAAATAACACGAAAAAAGTCCCTTTATGATGACCTTATAGAAGTATGTCATAGTTTTACAATGTTATGTTTTTCCCGTCTTTTGCTTATAATATCACAATCATCCTACATAGGGCTTTCTTTAAAACTGTATGCACCATTTGGACTTTTTGGTAACTTCCTCTGAGATCTGAGCTCAGAACTTGCTTTGATGAGTCTTTTTGAGGTTGAAGACTCACTGATGAAAGTTGTGTTTTTGCTGTTTTTATGATGTTCTTGCAACATTTTCTTTTTTTCGATGATGGTGTACATTTATTAAGAAAGTTAGGCTCAACACTGCATTTCTGGGTATATTCAAATTGTTGTGAGTCAGGAACTGAAGAACAAAAATTAGTTAGAAAAAGAGTGTATTTTTGACTCAGAAAATGTGATGGGTGGGCCACAAGCTCCCTGCTCCACTCTGCTCTGCTAAGGGAGATGAAGGCAGAGTTACTTCCCACCAACAATCTTTACTGATGCTCTACAGAAACTATGTCATGGAAAACATCATTTTCGCCTAAGAATTCCATGGTCATGATTAAAAGATCACTGGGAATGCTTTTCAATAGATCAAAAGATGATTGGAGTAGATCTTTAAGGTTTCCTTGCCATATTAAGGCATACGCTTCAAAAGTTTGAACTGTCAGCATGTCAAAGGGGCAACTTGACTGCTTAGGAAGGTCTGGCACAATAGTGGAAGGGAAGGGAGAAAGCTATGACAGGGAGTGAAAGTAGAAGAGACAAAGGGAGCAAGCTGGGTGAAATAATCCAAATTTATCAGACAACAGAAGCTAAGGGGACGGGATTTCTTAGTGATTTGACACTCCACAAACATAATCTGTCACTCCTTTCATCGCTGCCAGCATCTTCTTCCACTTGTAAACGTTGTGGTTGTGACTCACATAGTTTCCTTTTTGCTGCCTCAACCAATAATTTAAAAAACTTGGAGGAATTAAATAAGAAGAGATTGCTTTCACTCATGGAGAATAAGTAAGAAGAAGAGGATTAAATATGAGCTCAGAAAGGCTGGCCTGCAGTCACAATAGACAGTCACTTGAATGAACTACCATTCACTCACATCTTTATTGGAATTACCAGTCTTTAGAGGAAGGAGTGCGCTTTTAAAACACCTTCAAGTACCATTAGAATGTAAATGTTCCTACTTCAATACATCCTCATATTGTTTTAATGTCTGGATATTGAGGGTCTATTATTCTCTATCTAAAGCGGACAGGCTCAAAGCCGTTTGACCTACTTTTTTAGATACTATAAAAGTCACTGAACTAACTGTAAGTAGCAGTGTTTGTAAAAGTCAGAAGAAACTTGGCAAGAACAACCTTTTATGACATGTGTTTCTCATAATTATTTTATTATGTGTGATTTTTATTTGAAATTATTAACTACTTTTAAGTAAATAACGAAAACTGATGCACCGTTTGTTGCATCATACTTTTGGAATCTGAAAAAAAATAAAATGAACGTTTTTAGTTTTTTGGTATACTTGTTAGAAACAAGTAATTAAACGTTTCCTTTAGCAAATGGCTATTGACAATTTTAAGGAGTCAGTGTAGTGAAGTAAATTACATCTCTTATCTCCAAATCTGTAGTTTACAGAGCTGAAAGATGAATCATTTGACAGTGAGATGGAAATCATATATTTAAAGTGTGCATACATTAAATCCAAACAAATGTTTTTTTTTTCTTTTAACAAGTTATATAGTCTTACAGTTGGAAGCTGCAAGTTGTCTAACAAGCAACAATATCAGAGCCTGTATTTGCTCACAGATTTTGGTAGACGGCCCTAAAAAGATGCTATCTATCAGTCTGTTGAAGTTTGTTTTACACATCTTCTTTCTGTCTTATAACCAAAAATGTAGGATTTTTATTTCATTTTGACCTTTTTTTTGGAGCAATTTTTTATTTGATTTTGTTCTGATAGACCTTTGTATGTTTTTGTTCATGCATACATTTCGATTTATTTTTATTTCTGGTTCTGTTTTTTAAGCTATTTAGTGCTTTTGCTTGTTGTGTGAAAATGTTTGATGTTCTATTAATTGCTGACCATTTCATATTGCCTCTGCAGGGTTGGCAAATTTCTTGAACAACAGTGTTTCCTGTGGGGACCTTTTGGGCCAGGGCTTGCCGGTTTTGTCGGTGGTTGTTGCCGTAGTTATTGCCCTTGCCTTTGGTGTACAGAGAGAGCTTTGAAGTTGGCCTCTTTGCTGTCCCGGTCTGGGTGGGCCCTGTGGTTATGCTCCTGTGCTGAGCTGCTCCTTGCATAGATTCCCAAATACTGTTCCCTCACAGCAGAGCTAAGTTTCTTTTAGAAGTTATTTTTAGAAGTATTCATTGTTTGTGGGGTCATGGATTGTATGTGTTAACAGAGGAGAGGGTAAAGAGTTGGATGGGTTTGTATTGCAATACCTGTGTATATTTCTGTTTTTAAATGTAGAGTGCTTCGAGTCATGCAATGCAGGAGAAACGCGTTTTATGAATACATTTTGGATTTGATTTGAACAGATAGCAAGAAAAAATATGTATTTTTCTCTTAATGCACACATTGAAAAGCATCTGGATCATTCACATAAAATGCATTTGTTATTATAGTCATCCATTAAAAGAGATTTAGATCTCATAACAGCTGTATTCCTTTAGAGGTTTTAAAACAGTAAGAAACACATTCTTTTGATCAATATTAGCAAAGGAAAATGCATGCCTATATATGAGATGAAAATAGTTTTGGGGAAGATGGAAAAAAAAAAAAAACAGGATTCATGCGGCAGTACCAAACAGGATTTTTTTTACTCCACTCTATTTTTTTTTTTTTTTTTTTTTACATTTCTGCGCATTAAAAGTCTCACCCTTCATTTTTCCTTTGTTTTTCTACGCTTCAAAAAGCTTTGATGTCATTCCAGATGAGGATCTGTCAAGAAGTCTGGTTTGTCCCAGAGGCAGCCTCAGGCACTTTGGCAGCAACTGGGCATACGCCAACTAAGAAATCCTCCTCAAGGCACCATACTTGCATAAACCAGCACTAGTATACAGACAGACAGCTGAAAATAATAATAAAAAATGTTACTCTTCTTGGGAACATGAAGTTTCAGTTTCTGCCACAGTATATTTCAAGGAATTTTTTTCAATTCATCTGACATCAACCACACACACACAAAATTATTAATATTTTGTTGCACTACTGAGTTAATTTCAGTTTTAGCTAGGCTATATTAACCATTAATGTTTTCAATTTTTTTTATGTCTAACTTTTTATTCCCCTGAACATTAAAATACGGTAACTGGTAACACCAAATTCAATTTACCTTGACTTATTTATTTGCAAACTGCTGCTTAAAAGATTGGAATCATTAACTAAAATTGACCAATTAGGATTTTATTTTACTTTTCTAAAATTAAAAATTACATGTTAAAACATTTAAAAAAAAAAGAAAGAAAATAAAAAGAAAACGTATCCAACTGTAGAGTATCTCAGAAGGAGGAGACCCTTTTTGACAGTGATGTAGTCCTGGGAACGCGCGTGACTGAAGCTGATATGACATGAGAGGTACAGATGACAGAAATCTATAAATAAAATAATACAAGTTTGTAAGTCACGTTTTTAGATGATAATGCAAAGCATAGTGGTGAGTAAAAATTGTTTAACCTGCCATATATATTTCAGTGCACACTGACAGACAGCATCCAACTTTTACAGGAAACTGGCAAGGCTTATCGAGTAAACAATATTTCCATAAACCAGGTGGGGACAGAAGATAGCAGCAAAGCTCTTTTAACTTAGTCTACAATATGAAACTTGATTTTCTTTTTTTTTTTGTGTGCAAATACTCTCATTTCATGTTTATCTTTAAATAAACTTTTCAAAATTTCACAGTGAAGAAATATTGCAAATTTAAACGGGGGTCTGGTTAAGCAAATACAATCATATCATAATGACAATCAAATTTAAGAGACCAACTCTGATCTGCAATTTGTAAAAAACATTAACAATTTTATTCTGGAGCTCTTGACTCCAGACTTATCCAAAGGATGTTGGTCTTAAAAAACTGTTCAAGCTGGAAGAGCCATAGAGTTATAGAGTTCTGAGGGCAGCATCTAACCTGCCTAGAGGTTTTATATATATATATATATATATATATATATATATATATATATATATATATATATATATATATATATATATATATATATATATATATATATACACATATATACTTGCCCTTTCACCCTTCCGTGGGTGGTTTGTCACTCAAGCTCGGGTCCTCTACCAGAGGCCTGGGAGCTTGAGGGTCCTGCCCAGTATCTTAGCTGTTCCTAGCACTGCGCTTTTCTGGACTGGGAGGTCTGAGATCTTTCCAGGTATCTGTTGTAGCCACTCCTCCACTCCTCCAGCTTGGGGGTTACTGCTCCGAGTGCTCCAATTACCACAGACACCACTGTCATCTTCACTTTCCAGGCTTTCTCCAGTTCTTCTCTGAGTCCCTGGAATTTCTCCAGTTTCTCATGTTCCTTCTTCCTGATGTTCCCATCGCTTGGCACTGCCACATCCACCACAACGGCTTTCCTCTGTTCTTTATCCACCACTACAATGTCTGGTTGGTTCGCCATTACCATCCTATCAGTCTGGATCTGGAAGTCCCACAGGATTTGTGCCCTCTCATTCTCTACCACCTTCGGGGGTGTTTCCCATTTTGACCTTGGTGTTTCCAGTCCATATTCTGCACACATGTTCCTGTATATTATTCCAGCCACTTGATTGTGGCGCTCCATGTATGCTTTACCTGCCAGCATCTTACACCCTGCAGTTATGTGCTGGATTGTTTCAGGCGCCTCTTTGCACAGCCTACACCTTGGGTCGTGTCTGGTGTGGTAGATCTGAGCCTCTATTGCTCTGGTGGTCAGGGCTTGTTCCTGAGCTGCCAGGAAGAGCGCTTCAGTGCTGTCCTGTAGGCCAGCCCTTTTTAGCCATTGGTAGGACTCCTTGATATCATATATATATATATATATATATATATATATATATATATATATATATATATATATATACACACACACACACACAGTACAGACCAAAAGTTTGGACACCTTCTCATTCAAAGAGTTTTCTTTATTGTCATGACTATGAAAATTGTAGATTCACACTGAAGGGATCAACACTGTGAATTAACACATGTGATGGTAAATGGTAAATGGCGTACACTTATATAGCGCTTTCTACCCTCTTTCGAAGGCCCAAAGCACTTTATAGTCAGTCCCATTCACACATGCAAACACACATTCGCACAGGTGGAATTATATACATAATAAAAAAGTGTGAAACAGCTGAAAATATGTCATATTTTAGGTTCTTCACAGTAGCCACCTTTTGATTTGATCACTGCTTTGCACACTCTTGGCATTCTCTTGATGAGCTTCGAGAGTTAGTCACCTGAAATGTTTGTCACTTCACAAGTGTGCCCTGTCAGGTTTAATAAGTGTGATTTCTTGCCTTACAGATGGGGTTGGGACCATCAGTTGTGTTGTGCAGAAGTCAGGTGGTTACACAGCTGATAGTCCTACTGAATAGACTGTTAGAATTTGTATTATAGCAAGAAAAAAGCAGCTAAGTACAGAAAAATGAGTGTCCATCATTACTTTAAGAAATGAAGGTCAGTCAGTACGAAAAATTGGGAAAACTTTGAAAGTGTCCCCAAGTGCAGTCACAAAAACCATCAAGCGCTACAAAGAAACTGGCTCACATGCGGACTGCCCCAGGAAAGGAAGACCAAGAGTCACCTCTGCTGTGGAGGATAAGTTCATCCGAGTCACCAGCCTCAGAAATGGCAGGTTAACAGCAGCTCAAATTAGAGACCAGGTCAATGGCACAGAGTTCTAGCAGCAGACACGTTTCTACAAAAACTGTTCAAAGGAGACTGTGTGAATCAGGCCTTCATGGTAGAATATCTGTAAGGAAACCACTGCTAAAGAAAGGCAACCAGCAGAAGAGACTTGTTTGGGCTAAAGAACACAACGAATGGACATTAGACCAGTGGAAATCTGTGCTTTGGTCTGATGAGTCCAAATTTGAGATTTTTGGTTTCAACCACCGTGTCTTTGTGCGATGCAGAAAGAAGAATGGATGGACTCTACATGCCTGGTTTCCACGGTGAAGCATGGATGAGGAGGTGTGATGGTTGTGGGGGTGCTTTGCTGGTGACACTGTTGGGGACTTATTCAAAATTGAAGGCATACTGAACCAGCATGGCTACCACAGCATCTTGCAGCGGCATGTCATTCCATCCGGTTTGCGTTTAGATGGACCATCATTTATTTTTCAACAGGACAATGACCCCAAACACACCTCCAGACTGTGTAAGGGCTATTTGACCAAGAAGGAGAGTGATGGGGTGCTGTGCCAGATGACCTGGCCTCCACAGTCACCGGACGATTGAGATGGTTTGGGGTGAGCTGGACTGCAGAGTGAAGGCAAAAGGGCCAACAAGTGCTAAGCATCTCTGGGAACTCCTTCAAGACTGTTGGAAGACCATTTCAGGTGACCACCTCTTGAAGCTCATCAAGAGAATGCCAAGAGTGTGCAAAGCAAAAAGTGGCTACGTTGCTACAACATTGTTGAATTTCTCAGCAGGTACGTGTCCTTTTCACAATAGACACATACAAGTCTTCCAAAACAATCTCCTGTGGTTTGTATGAAATTACATTGATTCAGTGAAATTTCTGCTGCTGTGGGGATTTCTTCACATTGTCCAACTTCAGGAAAACATTTTCCCTTTTGCGTTAACTTATTTCTGTTTGAATACCAGTGCTTTTGGAAATGCTTTAAAATCCCCTAGGGCTTGCAGTGACACTGACATGAGTCTCAAAAGGTCACCGAATCTTTATTCGTGCTTGTAATCTTATTCTTGCAGAAAAATGAGTTCTATGAACCTATTAGTTTTAATATTTTCTATTGCATGATATTTGGAAGCTTTATTGTCAGTGTGCCCTGTGACTGGACTTCTATTTTCTCCTTTATGATGGTGTGAAAGGGCACTTTTCTCCAAAATAAAGAAAAAGGTAAAAATTGAACTTTATGAAACCTTCTTTTTAGCTATACCTTTTTTAAGGCATAGTAAGTTCAAACTATTTTAAAGTTGGAAATACTGGCTGTAAAAATGCAAGGAACACGTTTTACTCCCCTAACTTTTAATGCTGAGTCAGGACTTTTATGTGTACAAAGCAAAGAGATGTATTCAGCTGATTGCGGTTTAGATTCCCTGAGAAAAACACTCAGGGAAAATTTGGTAGAATTATTCCCCAAATGTTGTTTTTGATTGTTTGTTGCTTGGGCTGCCTAAAGCCGCTGAAAGTGTTTGACTATTTTTGAGTCTTTTCATCCCGGCGGCGGTCAGAACCAATGCAGATCAGCATGTTTTCACCTGAAGGTAAAGCAAGTTACAGAGAGGCAGAGATGAACAATAAGTGCAGTTGGGGACTTTGACAGTAACCGCTCTGGAAAGGTTGATGCTGACTAATCAAATAGATAAGGAAGCTGAAAAACAACTAAATGTGTTCACATGCACACAAAGATGACACATCTATTGTCTTTCCATTTGTTGAAAGGATGAACTGACTGGCTTGGTGTAATTGTTTTGAACAAAAACATACTGCATCATGCTGGTGTGTCATCATGAACATTTTTAAGAACATTCAATTTAAAAGCTGACAGCTGTGATGGTTAAAAAAAATTCACTTTTACCTTTTCGTTAAACTATGGAATATTTGTCAGCTGTGAAGAAATCCATGTCCAAATCCTCCCAGACGGGCATCTTAGCAGGGGGCTGCAGGTAATCTTCCCAGGGAAGCAAATTCACGAATGGTAACAGGTACATGCAATTTACAATTTCTACTGGCTGATTTTGTTTTTGGACAAAATGTTAAGAAAAAGAAACAATTGCAGATTGTTGGGGCAGAGATTAAAGCAGCAAATGTCTTGGTTAATTATGTTTTGAATGATAATGATTGAAAATATTTTCACTTTTGAGATTTTATAAGAGTTATTGTGTGACCTCCGACAGACTGGCGACCGGTACCCAGCCTTTGCCAAACAGTAGCTTGGACAAGCTCCGGCAACCCCCTGACCACAAAAGGGGTCAGGTGACTGTGTTTGGCATTGCGTTTAAGCTAATGGCTTTTGTGCTCTCTCTAGTTGCTGGACATGTCTTTAAAGGGCAACGTGTTGCCGGTTGGTGTTTACTGTTATGCAGCATTAGAAGCCGGTCATTTTCGAGGCTTTGATTGAGAAAGGCTTTTTGCTCCATGCTGACGCCTCCTGAGGCCCCAAGTTGGTCAGATAGGGATGAGTTTGCCATGTTAAAGCATCTTATGAGAAATATTAGGCCTCCCCTTGCCAGAAGAAGATTTTACTTTGTAGTCATTTGGAAGCCAAAATAACTGAGGGTTCTTTGCATAAGTTGGAGATCAATGTTGCTGCATTTAGATTTTTTTTATCTGAGTGTCCGTTATTTGTATTGTTTTAGACCAAAGGTGGGCAATACCAGGCCTCACAGGCCGGTGCATCTTTATGGTTTTGTTTCATGAAACTCTTGTCCTATTCACAGCTGATAACCTGAATCAGGTGTGTCCAGACTATTAGAACCTGCCAGAGCAGGGTATGCTGGAAAACAAACAGGAATGTGGCCTTCAGAGCCCACCCCTGTATTAGGCTGTGGGCCAGCTCATCTGTTTTGTAACAAGCTATGCACAAATACAGACATAAACGTTCTGAATGACTCACACAGAGGTTACATAACAGCATGAACATCTCTGCCTCTGAGCCCTAATGTACATGATGATTTAACAGTCAGACGCCCTTGAACACTCAGACATTTAGCAGGGGTCTGAGTGTGAAGACTCACAGTTGGAGTTCACTACTTAAACTCAGGTTTTAATGAGTACATCCAGATATCTTCACTGTCATAGGATTTGGGCTATAAGAGTTTATGCACTGGGCTACCTGTTCTTCCGTGCTGTTGTGAGAAGATGTCTAAACATCCTAATCCACTGTGGTTATTTAAAGTCACAGCTGTCCAATCTTTTCTTGTGACTTTTCTTGCAGTTTTGTTTGTGAAGTAAATGAGAAAACAGCTTTTAGAGAGAAACATTGGACAGTCAGACACAGACTAAAGAGCCAGAGAATATATTAAAGCTCATGTAAACAGTGCATTTGAATGTAATACCACCTTTTTTTCCACAAATTTGAAAACTATCACTTATACAAATTAGAAAGATATCATTTATCAAAGAAATTGGGTTTAAAAAATTGTAGACTTTTCTGCGTCTATTGGCTGATAAGTCTTTTAGTCCCCTTTCATTTCTTTTTTGGAATAAAAACGTTTCAATCTTTAAAAATGTACTAATCGAATACAGTTCCAATAGATTTCCAGTGGTGGAGTAAAGGCTTTGGTGTTTTGCTTCAGGACTTGTCAGCCATAATGGATGGCTGACTGACACCTCATTATCTTGACATAATCAAACCGATGACCTTGAGCCACATGGCACGCAAAACTTGTGTGAGTCTTCGAATTGGTGATCTTTCACAATATAAAATAATCAATATTTGAATCTCTGTGTCATGCAACTCTAATATTTTAAGTAATAAACACTTGTTTTAGTGGTGCCAAATACACTGAGCCTCTTAACTGATTAACAGGGTTTGGAGTGAACTACAAAAGCCCACAAAAGTCTCGTTGTCTATCAGATGCAGACATTAGTCTGTCTAATTACCAAAATACTTAAAAAGCTTGTAGTTTTTGTAGAAAGGAAATTAACAGCAGCAATTCTGACAGACACACTTTGAAATTGGCAACATGACTCAGCTGCTGAGCCTCCGCCTTGTTTTCTGTTTTACCCTTGCACTTTGTCTGATTGTTCAGTTGGCGGAATCCCAATCATAGTAGAAATTTGACAGAAGGCCAGAGAGGTTGTGGTGTTCAGATCAACCAGCACTAAAGTTACAGAGGTGCAAGTTTTGATTGGTAGCCATAATCTCCAAAGCTTGTTCAGAAGGTCAAAACCCCAGTAGAGTTGTACAAGATGAATTAGCATAAAATGTAAAAAAAAAAAATAGCTAACTAACACCAAATTTACAGGACAGTTATATGTAAGTGAGGCACAAAGACTGCAGTCACTATGAGTAATATTGTAGAAATTGCTGTCTTAAAAACAATATTTTCTATATTTATAATTTGAAGAGGGTCACAGCTGAAGGAAAGACTTCAGGTCATACGTGGGAGTTTTTGCCATCATGCTGGATTCAAGGTTGATCACTTGGTAAGGTTGATCACTTGGTAATCCCTCAACTGCTCAGAAGACGGAAAAGAGCCCCACCATGAAGTGTGTAATGAGTAAAACAGATCAATCTATGGTGAGCAGTGTAAGTACAACACCTTGCTGAGTTTGGTATCATGTCAACAACCCACAAACAAAATACATAGACTTTTAGTGGTTTCCTTTTGATAATTCCTCACATCTTTGTAAAGATTCTCATCTTCACCATGCCCATAATTATCCTCTGACCATCATCAAAGAGTTTGTGGGAACTGTTCAACAGCTGCAATCGAGAGGGCAACACATTCCAGAGTGTGACAGCCATTGTGAATGAGGATGGAAGATCAAAAGAAGTTTTGAACACTCTTTTGTACCATGATCTCTCTGGTTAATTTTGAATAAAAAGACACTCATATTTTCCCATTTAAACATGCTGGAAAAAAAAAAAAAAGTATCAGTGGATGGAAGCATTCAGCATGCCGTGGGATAATTTGGAAAAATTATGAATAACAAAAAGAGAAGTAACCCAAAGCTTAAGATAAAGTTGATTTATAAAGATCCCTTTTTAAGTCAGTATACATCACAGTACCTCAGTTTGCATTGAATTTGTGCATATTTTATATGAGATCTGCTGGAGAAAGCAAAGATTAATCAGGGGATTTAGTGGGGAAATAGTTGACTTCATTAATAAAATACCCAAAAGACTGAAGTGTTTTTTTTTTTTTTTTTTTTACATATGGTTGCTAAAAAAAAAGAAGGAACCATAGATCCAGACAAATTTAAAATTGTGGTTCCAAAATTTTCATCTTCTAAAGAAATCCATACATGATCACAAACCCACTTTTTCACTTGACACAAGCATGGGTTTGTTGCTGAGCTGAGAAAAGCTTTACCCGATCGATAGCTTTCAGTCCTGCACACCTCTCTGTTTTAATCTATTACTGACACTCGGCTGACATCAAAACAAGCATTTGTGTTTTGGATGCACAGCATGCAAAGTAGGAGAAAAAGTAGAAATATAGTAGAACATACAAATGTAGTAAACACTTCCATTCATAAAAAAGTTATTTGACACTCCTTTGAATCTATCATTTTGTAGATGTTTCACTTAAGACTCCATCTGCAAACGTTAAAGTCTTCTTCTTTTATAATATATCATTTAAAAAGCATAAATAAAGAAGCAAAGCTAAAATAACACTACCAAAAATGTTTTCTTTTTCACTGACTTATTGTCAAAAGTAAGTAAGGGGCTTTAAAAACTTGTCATATTAGAGAAAAAAAACATTTATTAATCCTCACACTTTCACTTTTCTACACAACAGAAGTTTTGCACTTTAAAATGTATTATATTACTTATCTGTTTTTGTAATGGAACATTTCCATCTCACTTTTGGGAAGTCAGCCCTGACAAAAACCCACATGCACAAAGCTAATTTCAGAAGTGACACTTTAATTGGTGTTGAGCCACACTGGGGTGAGGTGGGTTTTTGGGGGTGTGTGTGGACATGATGCTTTGGCTAATGACTGTGTGCTCTGCTGAACAGAACAGAGCTAATGAGGAACATGGACCCAGTCTGAAGTCAGACATGCACAAAGATCACAGCACTGTGACTTTCCATTCAAATTAAAGGATCTTTTAGAGTTTAATTTAGTACCAATAAATGAATCTGATGAAGAAAAACAAAGGAAAATCAACATAAAAGTTGGTTTTAACCCAATTTATTATAACAGAAAGTCATCGAAGTGTCTGGACACATCCAGTCTCACAAGGGTTTCGGAATGATGTATTTGTTTCTTTTAGTTCTGATTAAGAAACAAATGTAAAAAGAAAAAAGGAAAACATGTAAATGTAATGGATAAAAAAAAACGATTGGGAAAATGGGATTCATGGGTAAATCCATCAATCTTACTTCCATATCATACAGCAACCCGGCCCACCACAACTACAGCAACAAAAAACATCTCTGGTCAGAACAACTTTGATAGTTCATGAAGAAACTTAGATTTGAATTAATTGTGAGGTCTGTGAAGATCAGTTGAAGTATTTTTTCTGTATAAATAGCATGCAACACCACTGCAGCATGTTTTTCTAATTAAAAACTGGCTGTCAGCTTTTGGCAAGTATCTATTTTTACGCATAATTATTGAAACCATAGCAAAAGTTTGGTATACATTTTTAACCCTTGTGCTATCCTAGGCACTTTACCGTTGGGAGTTGGGTCATCTAGACCCACTAGACAGTGCTTTGAACCTTTTTTTTTCAACGATTTGTGATCTTCACTGGTTCAATGGATTACATGAAATTTGTCCACCTTTATCCACCTTTGTTATGGTAGGGAGAACACGTCAAAGTAAGGGTGGGGTCATCCAAGACAGCACAAGGGTTAAACTATATTTTTTGCAGAGCTTCTTTGGAAACAGAAACAGAAAAATCAGTATTTGCTTTATTTAATATTTCTTTTAAACATGTCTTTAAAATAATTTTCATTTGTTTTTACAATTCAAAATTCAAAATTGAAAAAAAAAGCTATTTGATTTTGATTGATGGGAAGGAATCCTATTAAGAGACACAACTAACTTATATTTTAGCTGCAAAGCCTGTACACTTATTTCATCTTAAAAGCACTGGGAAAAATAACCCTTACTGCAACGTCAAGTCATGTTTTCATTTCCCCCTGCTGAATCTTTGTGGCATCCATGAATTCCAGCTTGCTTATTTCTGCAATTTTGAGTTCTCACTTCTCTTTCTTTCCACTTTTCACCCCGGAATTCATTCCATTCTCTGATGACTCACCCCCTTTTTGCTGTGCTCAGCAAGAATGTGGATTCATTCACAAATCCTGGGTTTCTGCTCGTACGTGTCTCTGTTACTGATGAGCAGCACCAAACAACAGCTGCAACCAAATCTGCTCAACTACAGAGAAATTGCTGCAGCACTTTGTTTCTATGTTCTTCTCCTTCATGATCAAGCACACTCAGAAATTACCAGTAATGAATATTGCTCCTTTTGTTTTCATTTTTCATCTTTTTCAAGTGGTCCTCACAGCTAAGCACAAGCAGCGTCTTCAGAATCTGACACTCCAGTCCTGCAGGACATTTTTTGTGCCAAGTTTTCAATAAAGCTGCTTTTAACTGCACCATGCATGCAGCCTTTCCTGTCTCACCCCACACTTAGTCATAATAAAATCCGTTTCCAGTCACAGTGGGGTTAATTGCCTGAAACAGGAGATACATTATTTATTTCCGCCGTAGAGGTGAGTCAAGGACATGCTGGCTGCTCCGAGCCCAAGATTTTCTTCTTTAAAAGCCTCTCAGCACGAAGGCATCCGATCCAGTGAGCCCATGTAAGGCTTACAGCGTCTGAATATGAATACATTTAAAATTTGCTGCTATCTCATATCAGCAGCTTTACACATGACAGTGATTAAAGTGGCCGTTTCTTGTACCACATGGCATATTGAGAATGTAAAATGTCTTCAGCTTTCACTGCATGTCAAAGCTGCCTGCCTCTGTTTCTCACTGACAGTTGAAGGAGAGAAATTACGTTCTAATACAGATGTTTACATAATCCTAATCTGGAACAGTAGATATACCATGGAAGGAAAGCTGTCCCATATGTTTTTTTTAATGGTGTGCATGAGAGAATCCATGACTTTCCATAGTTGATAGATTAGTTTTTGGATCCTTTTACATTTGCCATTTACAACATTTCCACACCTTGAGATGGGTGGAATTAAGAAAAAAAAAACAATAGGAAGAAAGAAAAAAGTATAGAAGGAAGAAAAACACATTAAAATAAGCCAGGTGATAAAGTTGAATTCCATATTCTGTCAGCTCACAGCAAACAGGTGAGGTAATATTATGGTGGAATGTCATAGTCTTCACATTTGTTTGTTCCCTTGCATATCAGGTTGCATCATTCTGCAAAGTTTGTTGAGCTAGTATTTTTCCATAGTATTTTTCATTTTATTTATTTTTTGTGTGAATATTATTTATTCTGAAAGTATACCTTGAATTTTGCACTTACTGACAACAACACCAAAAAATAGTATTTGCTTTGATAATTATCAAAAAACAAACAAACAAAAAACAATAGTTATTTGCATAAAAATAACAGTTTAGTTTTTTTATTTTAAAATTTCTTTAAAATCCAAAAGTGTTCTGGTTGTCAAAGAGTGTTTTACCCAGAAAGTTTCCCTTAATTGATGAGGTGTCTCTGTGCTTAGAGCACAGGCACAAAATATGCCTTCAGAGTTGCTTTTTTAAAGGAATGAACATTAAAATACACTTAAAAGATCAACGATTGATTTTGCATGACATAGGTCCTTTAAAATTGTGTGCATTTCAAATAGGCATATAATTCAATAAAAATCCTGTGTGATATTCAAAGGTCTGTTATTTATTTCACATCACCTCAATTTTTTTTTTTTTTTGATAGATAACACAATTAAAATGCTTGCAGAAATATTTCCATGAATCCATTTTCTGAATCCCCTGAATCCTTTTCAGGGTTATGGGGTTGGAGCCAACTCTGCAACTGTGGCGCGGATGCAAGGAATACTCTGAACCATTTGCCAGTCTGTTGTATTTTTGCACGTTTATTACTGTCCAAAATCTGTGACACTGAGGGAAACTTCTCCTCTCAGTTTGTTTTTCTACCACTTCAGCCACCATCACACTTACTTTATCAGCAACATTCCAACATGGTGTTAACTTTTTTTCTAATGGAGATCCAGAAAAAAGATAAAAACGATTATCCTTTTTCAAATAAAAGGCAGTGGTAAATTATAAGTCTGACTGTCTATGACTGATTGCTGTCTGTGTGTCAGTGCTGATCAGTATTTTTGTTTGTTTTGTTTCATGAGAATTCTTGTTCAACTCTTTCTCCACATCAAAAGGAAGTTTCTTGACAAACTTAAAGCCTTGTGCCGGTTTAATGAAAACGGTTTTGTAATCCTTGGCATAAAAAATGGTACCTCCAACTTTGTTCCATGGCTTGCAGTAATTGGTGCGTCCTTGTTCTTTAGCAATGGTTCCTCCTCTTTCCACTTACTGCATGTGTGTGTTTACTGCCTGAGGCGATCACTTCCCAGTTCATCACAGAAGGCTGTCTTCCTAATACACTCCTGTAGGCTGTTTGTTTTATCCTTGATACTGGCTTTCACACTTTATAATCCGGAGCCTCCCTCCATCTGCTCAGGGTAAATCTCCGACTGCTGGACCTGAGGTTTGTTATGAGGAGTTCTATTCTCTTTAATCCCCTCCAGTCAGGTTTTTAAACTGCGGTGGATGTCAATTCTGGCGGAACAACGACTCTGACTTTCAGTTTTTTGACTGATCAGATTCTTTAGGATTTGTTGCAAAGGATTTGGACTGTGGACATTTGCTTTTTGGACCTAAAGCACAGGTGCTCAAACTTTTTTGGCATGGAAGCTATTTTTGAGACGACAAGCTCCCAAAGATCTCTCGATATATATATATATATATATATATATATATATATATATATATATATATATATATATATATATATCTGCTGTCACATTGTCAATTGCGATTACAACACTGTAGTGAAGTGCTTAGACAATCGTGTAAATCAGCTGACTCTGCTGTTGTAAAATGTCTCTATGCACCTTCACATTAATTAAATGCTTTATTAATGTTCTATTCACATAAAGTGTTGCATAACGGCGATAAACCGAAATGAAAAGCCGACTTTCTTTAAGTCAAAATCAGCTTATTTACATTAATTTAAATGGTACATCAAGGAGTGTGTGTTTTTCAGGTGTCTCTGGTGACATCTCTAGTGTTAGGGTTTTACATACTGACAAAAAACAAAGGAGTAACACAGTTCTTTATTTTTTTATTTTTTTGTTTCATTTCCTGATTTTCTTAAAGGTGATCTTTTTTCTTTTTATTGACATTCTAGTGTGATATCTCATTATGTGGTAGCTTTGCTAGAGAAGGCTCCATAAAGTACTCAAAATGAGAGGAAAATGGTGGATGACTAAAGTTCAGATTTAATGACCATTAGAAAACAGGCAAGAATCCCTCCATAACTGACTGTACTCACTGTTTCACTGTGCTTCTTCATTGTACTTTCTTTTCTTTTTCCCTAAAATCCCACTACAGTCCCTCAGCCACAAAGGAAACATGTCACCATGTAAACACAGCTCACTTTGGGCGTAATTGTAGCCTAATCTAACAGCCATTGACAGAAAGATCCTTCTTAAACTCTGAAGAAAATAGTGTCCTCTTGTGACTCTTACGTAGAGAATGACACATTTTTGGCAAAATTCATTCAGAGTAGCTCTGAAATCATCACTGCTTCAGAGTTTTGGGGTCTGTGAGGACAATTAATTATTAAAATCATGAATCACGTTCTACAATTGGGCCAACCTAAGGCACTGTCTCTTTAAGGCAAACCTCTTTTGGCGACAGTGTTTGTTTCAGGGCTACCAACAGGGAGAGAGTCACAGAGTATAACATCATGTGATGATGCAGGGTGTGAGCCTTGAAGCCAGCATTGCATAAGATACTTTTATTACAAAAGCACCAGCTTAGAGAGTTGTATTTTTTTTCTCATAGAAGTCCAGACTTTATCTCCAAAATCCTACTTTTCATTCTCCTTACATGCTCTATTTTCATCTATATAATAACAATATTGCCTTCCTGCTTGACCTTCAGCATTTATGGGTCATTTTGATCAAACAGACCCCCTGTGTAGTTGCAACTGGAGCTTCCTACTTCCTAAGTCTAATGCAAAAAAGCGACAGTATATAAGCACCTTAACGAATTGAATAATAATTTGGGCAGGCTCCAACAACCCCATGACCCAGAAAGAGTTTTAGTAAGTTAAAAAAATTGAATGATTGGCATGTTCACATGGTAACCTTTAAAACAAATGCTACTTGTTTTGCTGTTGTTTCTGCCATGTGCTGTTATTGACTGCAATTTTTAACTATAACAATAATGCTCTGTCAACTTTAAGATGTGGTTGCTTCTTTTTTTTTAATTCTCTGAACATCCAGAAAGCTAGTATTGGAGCAAAATGGTTGAGATTGGTACTCATAAGAAAATCTGCAAAAAGTGTAGATGCTTATAAAAATTCCTGTAAAACAGTGGACTTAATTTTTTCATTTTAATTTTTTTTACATATTGGTTATTTCTTTAAAGCTGTTCTTTGTCTGTGTGTTGCAACAACTGTAACAAATATTTTCCTAAAATTGTTGCTATCTTTCTAGCCTATTTGCACATCTGATTACTCCAAACCAGTGATCTGAAAAACATTTTTTAATAGACATCTGCACAGTTATTGATCATTTCAGCCCTCTTAAACAGTACTATTACCAAGACCTAGGGTATTTAATACTGTACTTACTTTTAAATTTCTTCATCTTTCTAAATACAAAATATGGTGTCTATGGTGATGATGTGACTACTTTTATATGTATTAGCAGGAGATTATACATTTCAGGTATAGGTAACATATTTATTCTAAATGGTGGTATATCTAAGGTAAATTTACAATTCACTAACTTGACATCTTTTTTTTTCATGATTTGCACAATTTTCAGCTATGCATGCCACTAAGAATGACAGTAATGGTATAGAGGTAATTGTGCTTCTTCATGGTCAGTGCAACCAAAGCCAGGATGAGTCACATCAAGGCATACTTTGCTTTTTCATGTTTGTTTGATTATTGATTTCATGCAGTAGCGAGCAGTCATGGTTAGTGACCCACAGCAAACACTGTTTTCCCAAAAGGGTATGTTCATTCAGTCAATTTAGTATTTAAAAACAGCCATGTCTTACATGTATAGCCTTTAAACAGTACAAAAAGGATAATAAACAAAATTCAGGAAAAAAGTTGAACAAGTCTTTAAAAATGATATTGATGGATAATGACATTCTTTTCAATAATAAAACAATGTAAAATAGCTTATGTAAGATAATAACAGGGCTTGGGGGTTATGGAATGTTAAAGAAAATACCACCTTCTTAATCACTCCTGCCAATATTTAAACTGCCCCTGTGCAAAAAGATGTCCAAGCCATGCATTTGTAAGTTGCATTACAGTCCCCACGATGGTCCCCCAGGGTGAATAGTGTTACTACAGACAACCTCTTTTCCCAGACATCTACTATTGTTGTTCCCACACCTCTGTTTAGGGCAGGGGTGTCAAACTCATTTTGGTTCGGGGGCCACATTCAACCCGTCTGATCTCAAGTGGGCCGGACCAGTAGCGTAAAGGCAAAATAACAGCTTTATTCTTGTTTTTTTTACCCAATTGGAAAACATGGCCTCAACCAACATGGTAGCCTAACCATTTTCTTATTACACATTCATTCACAGAGGCCAATGGATCTTAAATAAAATTAATTTCACTTTAAAAAATATTGGTTTATTCAATTTTATACATTTAGACTGAATATTTTAAATCTGACACTGAAGCAATCCTGATAATAAATTCAAGAGTGGCTGTAGAAAAAAATGAAACATCTACCTAAAATGTAAACGTCCAAAGGATGAAAAAATTACACTAAATTAAACTTGCAAACATTTGTAAACAGAGTTTGGAGTTAACCTCCTTTCTCGCCTGAAACTTCACAAGACCGTCAATATCAGGATTCAAATCCTGTGCAGAAACACATTTACTGTCATTTAAGTGTGCAAAACACAATGAAATGTCCATTGTTCTGCACACATGTTCCTGTATATTATTCCAGCCACTTGATTGTGGCGCTCCATGTATGCTTTACCTGCCAGCATTTACACCCTGCAGTTATGTGCTGGATTGTTTCAGGCGCCTCTTTGCACAGCCTACACCTTGGGTCTCAGCTCTGGTGGTCAGGGCTTGTTCCTGAGCTGCCAGGATGAGTGCTTCAGTGCTGTCATGTAGGCCAGCCCTTTCTAGCCATTGGTAGGACTTCTTGATATCAGCCACTTCAGTTATGTTCCGGTGGTACATCCCATGCAGGGGTTTGTCCTCCCATGAGGATCTGTCCTCCAGCATTGTATCCTCTGCTCTCCATTGCCTGAGACATTCACTGAGCACACTGTCAGTTGGGGTCTTGAGCTTGATGTTCTCATGCATTTTGGATGTTTCATCCTGGATAGTGGCTTCTACGCTCACTAGTCCTCGGCCTCCTCGGCCTACAATAGCATAGCAGAACAATAGCAGACATTGAGGACAGTTACAAGTACCTCGGAATTCCACAGGCAAATGACAACCTGGAGCAGGCAACAAGGAAAGCTGCAACAGCTAAATACCTCCAACGGGTAAGGCAAGTCCTGAGAAGCCAGCTCAATGGCAAAAAAAAAAGACCCAGGCAATAAACAGCTACGCACTGCCAGTTATCAGATACCCTGCAGGAATAATAAGATGGCCAAAGGAAGAGTTACAGACCACGGATATATATATATATATATATATATATATATATATATATATATATATATATATATATATATATATATATATATATATATATATATATATATATAATATACATGTCCAACCATGGTCCGGTTGAATACTCAATTCTGATTGGCTGCTGGGGATGCATTAAAACCTGATAACTGCACGGTGAAAAAAGAAGTTCCGGTCAGCTAGCTTAAATGTCTTGTATCACTGCGCCGGCTTCTTTAAAACAACTTTTGCTTCATAATTTGGACAAAAACAAGCAGTAAGAGGTGAACTTTCTCTCTGAACTGATGCTTTATTCAACCCATCGGGACGATTAGCATATATATATCGGCGAATCTTGACTGCAGCGGTGATGCTGCACAACGCGGACTATATGTTACGTGACGCGGCGCATCACGCCGCATCATGTAACATATAGTCCGCTTTTTGTAAGAAAAGCGATCCAAATCGAAAAAAAACAAGAATTAAGGACTAAAACCTGGTTAATATGTATTGCTTTTGTAAGTGACCATGGTACAAGTGAGTTAATGGCCTTCGAAGTGTGCGGTTATTACTTTTTAACGCACTTCGCGGAAGCAACCGTACTCCGCATCGCGTCACACGGTTCAGGCTTTCACGGCGTGTGTTAAAAAGTAATAACCGCACACTTCGTCTGCCATTAACCCTTACATATCATATATATATAGCCTCAAACTAGCTTAACCTGCTTTTTGGAATACCCCCCAGATGACCAAGACACTTGCATAGGCTGAGGGTAATTAACTGAACTGAAGACAGCTGTGGATCATGAACCTGAAACTGGAGTGACTGACAAAAAGAAAACAAAAAACAAAACAAAACCACAGAATCCTTACAGTATTTTCTTGCTTTCTTAATCTCAAAACAAGGGGGCTACTGATATTAAATACTTATATGTGATTTTGGCTTTTTTTTACTGATGTTTGTCATGCGTTTAATGGCATTGTATTATCCCATTTAAATAAACTGATCTAACAATTGCTCTATAAGGATTTATTATAAGAGAATATGAATTATTTGTAGGTATTTTAAAAAGCTTCAATACTGGAAGTGTACACCATTATTCATTGGAAGTTATTCAGCCCAAAGGCCTTAAATCCCAAAATACAAACAGAAAAAGATAAAGGCAGATGGTGAAAACAGTCTGAAAGGTTTTTGTTATTTTCTTAAAGGGTTTATAGAGGAGATGGGTTGATGCACAGGTGGATGAGTGAACTAAATGATGAATAGGACAAACAATAAAGCCCTGCATGTAAAGCATGGATGGTGGGATGGTAAAGTAGGATGGATTAACCGCGGAAAGCAGATAGTGGTTCAAATGAAACCGTCCTTTCTTTCATGGTCGAGCCGTGTTGTAAAGATAAAAACTGTGACAAGAGCCGGCCTAATCCTCAAGACTGCCCAAATCCCCTGACGCCTTTGTAGCTCTGTTACACAATCACACACACACGTGGACACACAAAATGTAGACAAACAGATAATACACCCAGAAGCAGACAAAAGCTAGATTCACTAGTTCATTGACTTCATTGCTCACCAGCTTATTACAGTTAACCTTTTACATAGCAGAGGGTATAGCAGGATGAGGATCTTCCCATAAAATGTTACCTTTTGACATGAATACTTTGATGATTTACTGTTTTATCATTTTAGGTGTTTTCTGATTGGTGACAGGAAAGGTTTGCATTTTGTTTGGAGGACATTATTTTGAATTCTAATTATAAAATATACAATTTCAAGTCACTGAATGGGACTCTGTGATAGACTGGGTGTGCCCTACCACTGCCCTATCTGAGTAGGTTTTGGCATTCCTGTCACGCCGAATGGGCAATGGATGGATGAATGCATCTGATATATTTATTGAAGCCCACATTACTATGCAAAATCAACCCTTTAAAACAGATAGATTCCATTGGACTATGTTGTCTGGCCAAAGGGCCCCTGGTAGGGTCTCCCAAAGCAGTAAGGTCTTAGGTGACAAACAGACCAGTTCAAATACTCCTTATGGAAATGTTAAAAAAAGACCCACTTTGTCAATCATCCAAGGTGAACTCACCAAAGTAGTCAAAGAGTTCTTTAATGTCAAGCCAGAAGGGGTGGATGAATCTCCCTTGAGTACCTCAAGAGTCTGGAAGTTACGCAAAAAGAAAAAAAATATTAGAGACAATTTTTTCCTTTTTTTTTCTTTTCTTTTTTTTATTGGCTGCACGGTGGCACAGTGATTAGAGCTCTTGCCTTACACCAGGAAGGCCCCCGGTTCAAGTCCCGGCTGGGGGACATGAAAAACACATCAATGGGAGGAGTCTGTGTGGAGTTTGCATGTTCTCCCCGTGCATATATGGGTTCTCTCTGGGATCTCCGGCTTCCTCCCACCATCCAAAAACATAGGATAATTGGCAACTCTAAATTGTCCCTAGGTGTGAGTGTGAGAGTAAATGGGTGTGTGATTGCGGCAATTCTACCCTGCGACAGACTGGCGACCTGTCCAGGGTGTCCCCCTGCCTTCGCCCACAAGTAGGATAGGCTCCGGCAGCCCCGTGACTCCGAAAGGGAAAAACGGAAAAGAAAATGAATGAATGAGTGAAATGAATGAATTAATTTTTTTTTTCAAAATGAGTTTTTCTATGAAACTATTTTCTATGAAACTGAGACATTTTCCCCAAAAGATAAAAGAAAAAGGTTAATAGAATTTCTGTCTTTCTTAAAACATTGCTTTATAAATGTATACTGTATGTTGCTATTACTGTTGTTGTAAATACATATTACTTTTCTACACAACTGAATTTAATTTGCAAGGTCATTGCCATACTAGAAACAACTAAGACTTTTACTGCAAACCAAAAATGAAAGAAGTAAGCCCTATGCAACCAACCAGATTCATCAGGAATGAATGGAAACAGGCTGCAGTCAGAAAGACCAGTTATCTGGATCCTTTTAGGAAGAATTCTTTCTGTGCGCTTGCTGTCCTGACACTGTAGGCTACAGTGTCAATACAGCCACTGTAGCCGACACAATGACCCCATCAACATGTCCTTAAAGAAGAGTTTCAGATGGAATGGGATTGCACCATTTTCCTTAAAAAATGTAATTTTATGTAGTAGTAAGATTTAAATTGTGCCATATTAGTATTTAGAGTAAAATATACTGCCTTATTTGTTGATAGTCCACCCCTATAAACCCTTGCTCTATTCTACACCTATTGCTTTACAGTTATTCCGTTTAAAGAATCCATATAGATGATGGCATTTATAGGCCATTTCTACCTTCTTAAAAAGCCCAAAGTCTTTATACAGTCACAGACCCATTCACCCATGCACATTCACACAATGATGACGGCTGCCAGTCCGCTACTGAGGACTGGCGCCAACCCATATCCACCAGGAGAAATGTGGGGTTTAGTGTCTTGCTCAAGGACACTTCGACACATGGCGAGAACCAAACCTACAATGTCTAAACATCTTGTTTTCTGGTTCAAGCAGTGTGGATTGTTTGCTGATTGTGTCACTCTATTTTTATACAAGAGAAATAATTAATGTATTCCTAAGATTTTTTTGTTACATGAGGTTTTCTCTTGGCTTACCAATAAGACAAACATGTCATCATAACTTTCTTAATGCAATCTGATTTGTGAAAATCCCTTGAATGCCTTGCTGTGACCTTGAAAATAAACATGCAGTTTGACACTGTAGCCTAAGAGAAATAAACAAGAGGAAACAAGCTTGGTTCTGCCTTTGTCTCTTGCGGCTCAAGGGTCCGGGTTAGTCAGAAACAGGTAGCGATACCTTTGGAAAATGTCAGCTGTGCACGTTTAGCTGGAAGGTAAGGAACTGCACAAAACACGAAAAGTCCTTTCATCCTAATAATATATGCTATGAGGTTTTACACCCATGTAATATTTGTGATATTTTTCCCCCTTTTTTTCTTTAATCACAATCTTTACAACCCTTTCCCCGCACTGACTTTGGTCTGAACATTTACTGACAGATCCCGTTGAATGTATAGGGATCTCATACCTCTTAATTAGCAGAGTCAACACAAATCCCACAGGTTTCCAGCACCGTAATTGTTTATTAATCTCACCAACCCATCTTTATGCTGGCAAACCAACCCAAAACAAGCATTCCTAACTTTTTTCCCTTCATCATCATTAAATGACACAATGGATGTTTGCCTTGTCAGCAGGATGTATTAGTTCTGACATCTACAGTTTCCACTTTGTCAACATTTTCTATCTATACACTTCATTTCACACAACTTGATTAAAATACAATCCAAACACTTCTTGCTGCCTGCAATTTTTTTTCTTTTTTTTTTTTGCATACAGTAAACAAACAGTAAGCTACAAAATAACCTCATTGAGTTGCTTATCTTGGAGATTAAGACCAATACTGCAGGTTCAATGACAAACAACTTTACATGATCTCTGACAAAAAGTGACCTGGAAAAGAGACATTGATTGATTTCTGAACATTCTTAACGCTGAAGTTTTTAAAAACAAGTTTGATTAAGATGTCACAAAGCTAAATTATAAGACAATTTGACTTTCAAAATGTCATAATTAAAAAAAAGTCATTAGCAATATAAATGTCAAATATAGATTGAAAAAGAGATGTAGTTTTCATAGTAGATACATTTTTGTATTTAATACTTGGCTGAACTACTAGATCCAAAGAAATGTAAAGTAACTTGTATACCACAACAAGAAAAGTCATGAAACTCTGAGGGTGTGTTCAGACAGGACAATTCTGGTCTGCTTAAAGTGAACCAGAGTTTATTTCCCTTGATAATCTAGAACAAACCTTAACTCCGATTACACCCAGGTGGACCCTGGTCCGGGACCAGGAATCAGTATCGGACCTGCAAACAAATATAAAGCAACGATTGTCATGTTATCAAAGAGGAAAAAAGGGTCCAACTCCTTACTTGTTGGAATGGTTATTTTAACACAGATAAAATGCTTCTTACATGCTTTTCTGTGTCTCATACACGGTATCCGGGCCAACAGATTTTTTCAGTCTGAATACACACTACACTAATTGGTTTATGAGTGAAAAATAATAAAAGAAAAAAGGATTACATTTAGTCCCATTTTCTCTCGCCAGTCCTCAAGTCTCTTTTCTTTGGCTGTCACTCAGGCCGGTTCTATTGCCACAGTTTTAATAAATGTTTAATTGTTTAAATGTCATTTTAATAGCAAATGTATTTTTTTAATATTCTGATAAGGGCTCAAATGTAAAATATAAAACTTTCTGAAACTGTAAGTTGCAAAGCCTATTTGTCTAGTATTTTTTGTCAAGTCTTGAAGTGAATATGAGGGGGACGTGGTCCAGAAGTAGTTTGTGGATCAAGGATTCGTGGTATAAAACAAAACCATGGGTAAAGACGTTTTCTTTCAGTTTTTCAGTGGCAAAGAGTCATTTTTGGTTGACATTGTTGCCTCTTCTTTCTTTAGGACACACAACTCAGGTGCAATATATGAGACGGTGTTTCATTTATCTTTTTAAAAAAAATCTAAGATCAAGACAAAACAACTTTGGAAAACTTCCATTTGACTTTTACATGTATGTTATTCCAAGATCCAATGTTTCAAAATCTAAAGATTGCTTCATTGCAGGAGGTTCAATAAATGCAAATGTTATGGGTTAAAACAGCAAAATAATGATTACCATAGTTAAAACCAGCAAAGTGCGTGTTACCAATAATAAATCATTTTATGAAATTGATTTACATAAAGTTTAGAGAATGCAGAAGCTTAGGCTGAAAAAATTCACTTTACTTAACTTCTATGATAAATTTTCATAAAACAAACAAAAGATTGTTGAGCACACAGTTACACACTTTATTTAAATACACTGTTTTTCATTCTGAAAAGCAGTGACTGTTTTTCAAAACTGAATTCATCTTGTCTACTCTTTTGCCCTTTTATTGTGAAGATTGGTTCAGTTTGGTTTGTGTTTTCTTGGTTCTTGCCATGTTCTGTTATCAGGCTTTGAGTGTCCCTGTCACAGTCACACCAGGGTCACATTGCTAATCATCCACAGCTGTCTTCATTGAGGTCAGTGACCTTCAGTGTATTAGAGTGTCTGGTTTCACAGGTCATCTGCTGTCTCACCTTTAATGGTCCTACCTTTCTTAATGGTTTTTGAGTTTATTGAAGTTTGCCATTCTTGCCATCTAAATGTCAACCAAACTGCACTTTGTTTTTTTTGTATGATTTAGAAAATAGTGAAAATTTTGAAGTTAGAGAAGTCCTTGACAACTGCAGAAATTTAGTGGTCATTTTCTTGACTGATCTGTAAAATGTGTTCATCATGAAAGCATGAAAATAAAAGCATTCGCTGGATTGACGATACTCCTTGGAGCACTATTTTCCACTTTAAATATTATAGCAACGCTACAATAAAAGAGGCGGAGAGACGAGATGGAAGCAACTTTAGGCTTGTAGTTTAGAATGCATAACCTTGCGCATCAGATTGGAGTCACCAACAGCCCCCCCCCCCCCCCCCCCCCCCCCCCCAACCAGAGCAGGCAAGGGGGATTATATCCCACAATTCCCCACGCTGCCGGTTCAGACAGCAGACCCAACGTGCATGTGACCGCCCCTACAGTATAGAGATATTCAAACTACCCGGGACTCATTGAAAATACACAAATCCACACTTTTGCTCACTCATCTAAAAAAATGTTTCAACTGTTCTCATCCAATAATAAATGTGAGTCCTCAGTTGTTTAGTTGTGATGAACACATTCAGACAAAATCAGTGCAGTTCAAAAGCCTGCTGGTGCTGATCGGACTCGATGGATCCTGCACAGTGATGACAAACACGATCATTTCTCTGAAAAGAGATGCAACAAGGAGTGAAAAGATTTTAGTTGCAGCCTATTGTGCATAACAGAGTGAAAGGCTTTCATATTGTATCCTGCTTTTTGCTATTTAAATGAATAAGAAAAAGAAAATATTCAGCAGTCAGACAGCGTGAAAAGAATCATTTTACCACTGAGGACAAGAGGATCAGAAAAATAACGAGTTGATTTTTGTTCTGTATGAGTTCATTACTGAACCATGGCTGATGCTGTTATAGAAGATCATCATAACACACCATTTATTCAGCTTTCTCTTTTCTTTCTGATGACACAAAGGAAGGAATATTTTTGATCAGGCCAGATGATGAACTGAACATACGTACATATATGCATACATGCATACATGCATGCATGCATGTATGTATGTATGTATGTATATGTATACAGTATATATATAGAATTTGTTTTGAAGAGACTTTTTTTCTTTTTGTACCACATTTGGGATATCTTAAATGGGTCATAAAACTCAGTCATTGTTGAGATCAAAAAAAGGAAAAAAGGCTGTGATTTAAAGATTGCACTGACTGTGTCTGACACCCACCTCCATGACTATTAAGGAAGGAAAACAGTAAAAAAAAAAACATTCTAAGTCTCATTCCCATGGTTTCTATACATACATTTTAATCAAGCAAAAATGTTTTTATAAGAAACACTTACAGAATAATGTACTAGCTTTTCTTGTGTGATGCTTCTACAATATTACATGTAAACATGAGCTCAAATGTATTTTCACTTTAATTGTTCCTGGTGAAAGCAGTAATCTTGAATTTCTATTGATGCTACTATGCATTTTCACCTCTTGTTGCCTCTTGGTATTGACCAGTTGTTATTTACGTGTATTTTTCCTGGATAGGTAGAATAAGAAATATTTTTGTGTTTAACTTAGTCGCATAAAAGAGAGAAATTGCAAACACTGATGGGAAAAAGGTGCAATAATTCAGCTTATATTCCTGTTTACTCGGTCAAAACGGGTACTGCAACAGCTCCAGGGGAGATATGATCACTACCTGTGTCAACCCCCTGTGCAAAGCCCTGGCCGCCAATGCCTCCTTAGTATCTGCCCCCATTTCAAAGCTCCAGATGATGGGTACTTTCCAAGGTCATCCATCCTTAGTATACCTCCTTGTATCCTGATTTGTAGGTAATTTAACCCCAATTTTGTTCAGGGCAGGGGCTCCTTTGATGCTCCACAGGAACATGGAAGTGAACTGAAATGAAACTGTCGCAGTAATCCAGTTAATCTCCTGGAGCTGCTAATATCCTTCTGCACAACGCAAACATGTGTGTTCACTTGTGGGAAGGCAAAAACACTTTTTCTTTTTTTTTTCTAATAATCCGCATCCTTATTAAACAAGCACACAGGGCCTCTGCTCGGCATTTCAATTGCAATGTTTACTTAGTTGACATCAACATGTCAGGTAATGAAATTGTACTGAATGTAAATAATAAAGGTCACCCCACAGTCATGAGAGACACAGAACCATTAATGCATTAAAGCACTGAATGCAAATAGTTTTGACTAAATAAACGTGTGTTGCTTCTGTCATTTAGTCGGCTTGTTCTTCCTCAAAAGCTTTGTGGTTTGATCTGCAACCTTTACATATTAATGGTTGGGATGTTAAACTCTGACATTCCCAGGTGGCTGCTGCTTGTAGTAAAAATTGATAATTGTTAGGTTTTTTGGACCATTAAAAATGATTAAATATTGACCACGGCCTTAGTAAAAGCAGTTAGTTGAAGTCAGGGGCATGCAAAACATAAAGTGCACAAAGAAAAGAGGTCATCACATTTACCGTACATTGAAGATGTTATTTTACATGAAATGGAATTGTCAGTAATGTAATAATTAGATTTTTTAGAGATCTGCAGTCATGTGGTAAAAGTTTTACCATTATGACTATTCATACATGAATTCTAATGTTTCTCTAACTATTATTTTTTTCTTATTTATAAAATCATCTTTAGTACATGTCACTGCCCACTAGCTTGTATTTTTTAAAACTAATATCCTCACAAATGGAGAAGCCTGCAGTCTATGTTAACGCTTTTACTAGCTTTAAGTATGTGTTAATAAAGTTTTTTTTTTTTTTTGCAAAAGTCTCAAAAGTGGACCTAATGGCCTGGATTAAAACCTGGAATAAATCAAAGGATTTAATAGAACATTAACTGGACTAGTCAATCAACAAAGGTCAATGTGAAATAATATGCATATGCAGTAAGTTAAAACAAACATTTGATTTTAAAAACTTTAACTTAGTTTGCACAAGTTATTTTTCTGTAAACTTTAACCTGTGTAAACAAGATATAAGTAAATATTAACCTAACACCAAAACCTTTGGTTTGTCACTATGTTTGCTTCTTTTCTGCCCAGACTTCCTAATTTCTGTTACTTTTATAAAAACTATTTGCAGAAAATGTTCAGTCCTCTGTCCAAGTATAAATAAGCTCTACTCTAACTTCTACTGCTCCACAGTTGAAGTAATCAACAAAAAAGCTGTATTCTTATGTTTTAATTTTTTTTTTTTCTTAATGGTAGTAACTTCAAAAAGGCATGTTTTTGTGTAAAGTTGTTGTAAATCAGTAATGGGGAAAATGCTTTATCATGGGGAAAACCAGTGGATATGTAGGCAAAATGCAGAACTTGTAGCATGCATTTACGCCTGCATGTTGACTGCTTCAACATTCAGAAAAAAAAATAGCAAACATTAGGTCATGCTGTAATAAAGTATTGTTTACTTGGATTATTTCCACTGTTTTACGGTGGACTATCAAGAGAGATTCTAAGGAAAATCCTGTTTTTAACAAAGGGACAACTGTGTATCAAAGTTGCTTTTTTTCTAGCACCAGGAAATCAAATATATGTTTTAGGAACATTTTCAAATACCGTTTTAGAACCCTTTAAAATAACCCTTTACAACTCATGTGTGTTTAGATTTAAAGGCTTTTTTTTCCACAGAATCATACTGTTTTTTGTGTGTGCGTGTGTTTATACTAGCACAATAAAATCATTGTTGCCTAGAACTAATTTCCAAAATGAATAAACCTAGAAGTCCTCAGTTTGGATTGGAAGGCAACACTTCCTCAACCACGTTTGATTTGTCAGCATTGGCATGACATCACAGAGACGCTGACAGGTTGTGATGTCACATGCAAACCAGAGTGCCATCCTAAATCCTGCCTAGGCCCGTACACACCGGGACTAAACAAAGGGCACTAATGTGAGTGTGCACACCGACGCGAAAAAACGCCACGCGTCAAAGCGTCAAAAAAAAAAAACGCCTCGGGTTCGTTTTTTTTTTTGACGCCTCGCGTCGAAATCTATTCGACCAATGAGAATGGCGCTTTTGCTCACGTGTCTGGAGCTTCTGAAGTTACAGTAAAACACAACTTGGGGGCGCTCAAACACAAAACTGCCTTTCAGAGCACACGTACCAGCAAAGAAGATAGACGATAGACACTGCTGCAAAGAAATAATGACGGACATTCTAAAATATCCCGAAAACGCTCATTAAACATTTTCAGCTCTTGAACCAGTCGATAAAACTCACCATGTTCTTCTCTTCTCGTAACTATGGGATGTACCGAAAATCGGCGTCTTTTCCGGCGTCTTTCATCATTCAACAGAACAATAATTTCTTCATTGCTGGAGCTACTGGTGCTTGAAATATTCCTGTTTTCTTTGTATGATTCTGACAAGCGTGTGAATACTGGCTCTCTTCTTCTGGCTTCTCTTCTCTGAGTGTAAACCACCTTGTGTACAGGAATATTTCTGTTTTACATTAAGCGCCATCTAATGTCAGGGAATGAAATTGCATGTTGGCTCAGCTCATCGTCAGCGAAAATCGCCTGGGTGTGAACACAAAAGACGTGGCGAAAAACGCTGGCGAATAACGCCTCGCGAATATTCGTCCCGGTGTGTACGGGCCTTAAGGGTGCTGCTCTTTCAGCTATGGCCTGCTGTGATCCGCTGGTTGACTTGTCAACAGTCAGTAACTGTGATGGTTTAGTGTGTCAGGCCATCCATAACACTGGGATTTCAAAAATCTGATCCAGAAAAGTGAGCAAAGATAATTCAGTTTTTCAGGCAGGAGAAGTAAATCTTTTTAGGGTGGAAATTAATCTGTGCTACATTAAGTTGTACAAAAATTGGGTTGAAAATAAGTATGCAGTCAGTTTACCGTTCTTTGCTAAGCCAAAGTTGAATGACCATTAGGTAATGCAAAAATTGCTGAAATAAATAATAAAGAAATGTGAATTAAAAAAAAAAAAAACTAACAAACAAAAAAGAAAATCCAGAGCAAAGTATTTTCTACATTAAGAAGGAAATAACACTTTTTTCGAAATGCTATCTAAACATTTTCTTAGCGCCCAGCACTACATGAGCTGTGCTTCTTCATTCATCTCTCTAACTTCAGAATTTAGGATTGTCTGTCTGCTGTAGAGACATTTGACCTTTTTTTAACTCCAGTAATTATAGATGTATCATGCTTTATGTTTCCCTGCTATCGTGCGTTATTCACAATTCTACTTGTCTTAAAGATTCAAAGTTTTGCTCTGTGACTTCTATTTGTGACTTTAAAATACAGTTTGAAACTGACTGGAAGTAAGGAAAAGTAGTGAATTGCTCCCAGAAACCATGCAGCATAAATATTCAATGGATTTGTGGCGATGTGGGAAGCAGAATAAAATTTTGTGGTGTTTAGGCTATTAAACTGCTGATGATTGTTGTTATACATTCATAAATGGAACTGCTGTTCCCATTTTTATTTTATGAGGCTTTCATTCTCGATCATTACAGATGTATGACTTCAGTGTCTGCCCTCTGGGACAGGATGGATCTCTCTTGGTTAGATACTCTTGCATTTGGCTATCCCAATGGATTCTCTAGGAGTTTTTCCTTACCCCAAAGGGGGGTCTAAGGGCAGGGATGCCAGTATAGCTTAGTCAGTTTGTTAGTTCATTTTAGTATTTTCCTATTGAACTCTTTGTATTCATGATCCTTTTGAGTTCATGTTTTACCTTGAGCCCATCGAGACGACTGTTGTTGTGATTTTGGGCTATACAAATAAAATTGAATTGAATTGAATTTAGTCATTTTTTGTCTGAATACCTTGGTCTTTCAATATAATTCTTCAATACTCACATTTTCCAAGAACATGGGCCTTAAAAATCATCTTAGCATGAATTTACAATATTGAGTATTAAAACTTTATCTTGTGAAGATGATATAAAAGAATTGGGGAGCTAAGGGTTATTTATGAAAGCCAAGTCAATCTAAAAAAAAGAAAAATCTTAATTAACAATTTAATTTGCCATCTGTGCATAGTAAACATTTTGGTTATAAAAAGGGGTACATTTATTGTCATTCAAATGAATAAAAAAGGTAAAAAAAAAAATAAAGTAAAATACATTACCAGACTCAGGAACTGTCAGAAAAATTCATAATTAAGCATAAATGTGTCATTCATAATAACTCTGTTGTCCTCACTCGTGTTTTTTTTTCTGAGCCAGACCAAGTGGATAATCTTTTTACACACGAGCGCTTTCATTTTATTATTTTTCCCTCTCCCTATTATGCCGTCACATAAGAGGTTGTGATTGCCTTTTCTTATCCTTCAGGTTTGAGTCCCGAGAGGGATAACACAAGGATGACCTTGGGAGGCTGCTCAATTATTCAGCCCTCCTCCTGCGTCTGAGGTCTTTTCTTCTACCAGTCTTGCAACAATGTCCAATAAAACTTAAGTTTAAGAGCTAAATCCCAGATAACCAGCTGGGGTCACACTTCAAACACAAAGTATTTGTGTCTCTGGACTTTGGAGGGTTTTGCCAGAGCAGGTAACCATCTGGTGTCAGGCCTCATTAACACGTAAAGGTAAAAAGCTCAGCTTATTTTGTTGTTATATGTCCAATGGTCTTTTTTTATTTATTTAATTAGGTACATTTGTTAATGGCAGAAAATTATCTAGAACTAATCCCAATTTGTCCCAACAACAACAAAAAAAAGGGTTACAAAAAGATGTTGCATTAAAACTGCATAGTGTAATTCATCTTTTTAAATAAATGCTTTAGTTGCTTTACATTGACTCTTTTTACATTTTTAAATCCAGACTCAAAACCTACCTGTTTAAATGAATTTTGACTCATTTTTGTCAGTCAAAGTTAGAGAACCACTGACCAAGCAAGTTTTTATTATTTTATTTTTTTTGTGGTGTTTTTCTTCTGGGATTTGTACCTACTTCACACACACACACACACACACACACACAAATGGAAGAGGCACCAACAGGATGATCTTGTAAATATTTGGTAAATATTTACTACATTGTAAGCTTTTAAGTAATAACATAATTTTCTTATAATTGGCATACACATCCAACATATTAAAGCTATTATTCGATTTACATTATTCTTTAATTGTTTGAGAAGATATTTTAGCCAAAACAAATGACCTCAGATAAGCTAACAGTGAAGGATCTATCTGGTTCTCACAGTGATGTCCTTGTAAATTGTTGCTTTGACACTTTATACAAGCTTAGATGTAATTACATTAAAGTTTGGATCAGATACAAAAAAAAAAAAAAATAAACCTTTGATATATCACTTTATTTCATATTTCCATAATGTATTTTATTAATTTCTGATGAAGCAGCAAGTGCCTTATAGAGATCAGAGAACACCAATGTGTTGATGCATTCCTAATCTCAAACACATAAGACCTTAACGTCATTGCTTTAAGTTTAGGTTACTGCACTAAGCGCATCATTAACTTTTATGTTGAGATATCTATTTTTTTTTCTTTGGATTGTGACTTCATGACTAATTATTTTTTGAAAGTTACCAGAGGGACTTTAAAAAAAAATTTAGTCCACAATTTATTTCTTAAAACACGTCAATAAGGGAGGGTCCCTCATCTATAAAAGTACTATAGGTTCAGGGGAATGTTTTTGAAGTTCCTTATTTTGTTGTTACTGTCAAACCTTTTAAAGATAAAATCCCAGTTAGCTCACATTTTATTTTCATCCCAATGTTTATTTATAGATGTTCAGACATGAATACCTTCCTTCACACGTATTGTGTATGGTCAGCAGAATAGTGATAGCACCTTTATCTACTGTCATTATCCACAAAGTTGACAAAGGATAATCCAGTTAGTACCAGAAACCAAAAAAAGCCACACTTCTAGCTAATTAAATAAGGCTCTACAAATAAAATCATAATGAAACAAAATAAAAGCAGCATTGGATCTGTGGACCATTTGAAGATTAAATTATACCGATATTTTGATAAAAACTGCCATGACAAATTACATTTCGAGTGGCTGCCCTACTGCAGCATGATATTTTAACATGCTTTTTAAAGTCCCCTATATGAAAAAATGTTAAGTCTCACATCTGCGGGATTTATTTTAGAAGTAGATCACATTACTGACAGAAATGAACTATGGACCAAGTCTCCATTTACAATAAAGAAAATGTAATTCTATTTGGACCTTTAATATTCAAAGGTCGGTTTTATTTCCATGACCAAGTAGCTGCACGCATGCCTCACATCTTCATGTCTACCATCACCATTTTATAAACCACATCACTCAAATTGTTCAGTTTCTCTGTTTCTAAAAAGCCATTTTTTGTAGGTGAATCCAGAACCTGAGTAATTTACCACAACAATAAACAGCTGCTGTCACATTTTCTGTCGTTATCTTATTGTTATGTGACAGTTTCAGTTTCATTATAAATTTACTGTTTCCTTTTTTTAAAAGAAAGTGGCTGTGTTAGGACGCATTGAGGACTTAAATTAGTTCGATTTTTTTTTCTGACAAACAAATCCTATGTGCAACAACAGGTGGTCTTAGTTTCACATAAAGTTAAACTTTTTTGAAAACTGAAAACACTGTTTTCATAGAAGTGTTTTTGATGGATAGGAAATGGAGATCAATGTTGTGCTAAAGTAGATATTTCCTTTAAGGTCTTATCAAAGTGTTGGGATGAAACTTGGATCCAGCTAAATTTGCTTTTTGTGTGTTTTTTGTGCATCAATTATCTGGGTTTTTTTTTTTTTTTTTTGCTTTCTTTTAAATATTTGGAGCTTATTGCATTAAATGGACAAACAGAAAAGGCTAAAATCACCTCCAGAATGTTGCTGTAAAATAAATAAATTACAGGTTGAGCAATAAAAATAAGAAACAAATGAATGTAGTGAACATAGTTTCTCAAATCCTGGAAAAGCTTTGAAAGACCGTTTCTACAACTACAAACAGATGAACAAAGTTGAACGACTTACAGGTGTGAAAGAGTTTTTCTTTTTTTTTTTTCTCCACATTCCAGTCCAATGTAACATTGGAAAATATACTTCAAACCAACAGTTTTTTTCTCTGAAGTTAAAAAACCAGAAAGAAAAAAAAAACTTCTGACATGTTTTAGATTCAGGTTTGGTAACTTAAACCCCCCCAAAGCAATCAATCACACACCGTCAGGAAGTGGTCGCATGCATCGAGGTGAGAGAACTTGCTGAACATGAACATGAACAGTCAACTTTCTGCTTGTTTGATTGCACTGAAGGCTGTGCGGCCCTCTTTCTGCAGGGCTTTCTTACTGTTTACCTCAGCGGTTGGCTGTACAGAAGTACTTTATTTTTGCGGTTACATGTGCAAAATGTCTTTGATCGGATCAAAGATTGCATTAGAATTGAACTGTGTACATGGGCCCAGAAAAATTTCTTCTTATTTTAACAAACATTTACATATGCCACACTTTCCTTTCGACATGCGCAGAACAATTTAAATGACCAGAAACTGCCGTAGGAGAAGGAAAAGCGAGTTCTATTGTAAACAAACAAAGCTGCGGCTTCTAAAAGTGTTTTTATTATTGATATGATTATTATTAAGTGCCTGTTTGCTCATAAGTTTCTAAATATATGTGGCCAGTGCTTTGTTCTTGGCCGAATGAACCCGGTAGAAAGGTTACGATAAGGTTAATGTATGCCAACAACATTTAGCTTTTATGGATGTACTTAAAATCCATTTGGTCAATGCCGCAATGAGCAGCTTGGCTGCACGTAAGTATGTGGGAATATCATCAGCTTTTATTTTGTCTGGACATGATTGGTAACACAAATACACATGATTGGTTACATGTTTTCTCTGGCATTTCCGCATTCAAAAGCCGGTTCTCCTGAGTTCCAGCAGCTCGCTCATGCAGAGCAGCTGCACGGACTGCGGTCCAAAGCCTCCTCTCACACTGTAACAAAGCATCCTCTCCTGGACACAAACACGAAGCTACGAGTCCGGCTGCTCTGCTTAGAGATGGTTCGCTGGCACGGAGCAGCAGGCCGGTCTTCTTTACACTTCAAAGCCTGCTACAGAAAAACAACACCATGCAGGTAGATGATTCTACACAAATATTGAGTTGTATTTTCCAGCGAGATTCATTTTATACTAGTTTATTAGCAGCTTGTAATCTTAATTGTCATTTGCTGTCTTTCTCATAAAGTAACCTACTTTTTTTTTTAACTTTCTGAAGCTTCATGAGGCAGCTCAATGCATTACAGTTCCTATTTTAAAAGGATGCATGAGTTCTGAAAAAGCAGCACTGTTTGGATAACAAATGCGGCCTGGACAATGTCAGACTTGCTCTCCATATTACAGATGTGCATACCTGCAGGAGCATGTGTGTAAATGTTTCTCTTGTTCCCCAGGGAAAAGCCAATTTGTCAGGTTCACTTTTTTTTTTCCATTTCAGCAGCACCTAGTTAGGCTTTTTGTCATCACTGAAACATCTGCTTCTGTGCACTGTGACTGTCCAATCCAGATTTCAAAATCAGCTCTAGATGAGATGGGTTTACTAGTTTAAATTAAAACACTTTTTGCACCAAAACTTTATTAAACCACTTCACTGATTGACAACCCGGAAAACTACCCTAATATTTGATCTTTTTTTTTCTAATTAAGGATGAAGGATAAGTAATTAAACTAGTATGTTTGAAGTTGTTGGCATTAATCAGAGAAATACTAATTTCAGATGAAGAGTGTAAAACAAAGAATAAAATTGCATTTTCCTTCTTTTATTCCAAGAATCAGCATTATAAAGGAAGCACATGCATGCTTTTACAGATATGATTGTACAGAAAAATGCTCAAGCCTGATCTCCACGGCCATTCATAATCACTAAACTGTAGGAATGCCTTGTGAGCCTGTGAAGCTCACAAAACAATAGAATTGTTTGCTAAAAGGTTTTTTTTTCTTCAGCTTTAAACAGACACTTTTGCGCAAAATTCCTAAAACAAAAACACATAGGGTATATTTTTTAAATGCTGATACTATTTGAAGTACTTTTTTTTAATCTATTCTAGAGCTGCCACCTGTCAGAATCAAATCAATTTTATTGTTGTTTTTCTTTTTTTTTCATTCACAAAGTATCAATTTAAATTTACTACAGTTAGCCCATTAGTCAGCTATTCTATAATTTCATTAGAGATAGTATCATGCACTATATATTCCAAGGAATATGTGTGTAATCACAAGTCAGTTTTTGCTGGCCTGGAGTCTGCTGAAAAACAGGTAAAGAAAATAAAGTATCCTTGTTTTGCAAAAATATTTTTGTATGCATGTGTTGTAAGCAAATGTGATGAATAAAGTGAGGTTTTGAGCATTTACAAAAACCAATGGTAAGTTCACATAAGCTCATCGAGATAAGTAAAATGAGCAAAACAGATCAGTAAAATAGTTTTACCTAAAAATCCATAAATTGGCATCCAATGATATCGCCCCCGCTGTGTTTCTGTAAACAGAACATCCCCTGTTCCACCTCTACTTAAAAATAACAGCTGGGACAAAATGCTTGTGTCAGATGGGGAGAATGCAAGCAGAGCAACCAGGATCGGTTATTAATAAATGTACCATTTAAACAAACACAACATTTAACAATAATATAAAAGTATGATTTGGATTAGATACCCTTAAATCAAAATAAACTATCATCCTTTGGATAAAAGCCACATGTTCTTGCTGTTACTTGCCTAATGTTAGACAGCATGAGTAGTATGCAGCTTTTTATGGCAGTATATTTTATTTTACTAGCATCTTTATAGCATTGCACCACTTTGTCGAAATCATCAACAATACCAGCAGTGTGATCTCATACTTATTAAAAGCATTGAACATACCAATGCAGGATAACAAACCTAATTTATATGTGACAGTGCAGCCCCATCCCTCTGTTTGACTGAGATAGCAGCATACATGTGCGAACAGTCACACATGCTATAGTGTGCTATTCCGCTCCTTTGTGCAAATAAAGATGACAAACTTCACTGCTGTTGTTTTGCCCCGATGACTTCCAGGTTCAAACTAGGTGAATCTTTGGCAAAATTGACAAAAAAAAGTAATTGACATAGACATTGACAAGAATCAACAATTGTGTTTTATTACTTACTTCTGATAAAGTGAAATCTCTCTGATTCAAGTTCCAGAGTTTAGAACAGTACATCCTAAATCGTGGATGCTGTCTGTGTCAGATTATTTCTCTTTATTTCAAAACATGATCAAGCTCTTGACCATCACTGTTTTTTTTTTTTCTTTTTTGCTCCAAAGTGTTTTTTCACTTTTGTTGTTATTTTAGGTACAATGTGGGACTTTAAAGACCCTCTCTGATCATCTTTTAATCTATGTTCAAAGCGTTTCCAGGGTTTCTTTTTTTTTTTTTCTAATTATATTTATGCCATTTTTAGCCAAAATAAACCTGTGTCGTTTTCTAGGACATATTTTCTGCAGAGCAGCAGTAGTTCATTAAACATTTGCCTCTAAGTTGTGCGCAGAACCATTGGCATGGAACAACCCCACCCCACTTACCCTCCCCATGGCTGAGAACTCTCTGTTTACGCTGCCTAGCTAGTGCTGGACTTGATTGCACTTCTAACAAGCCTTAACAGAAATATGCGACACTGCACGGTATAGGGAGACAAACTTAGGACTTACATGAATGGAATGTGTAATCATGGAAAAACCCAAAGAAATCACAGTGATCTTCAAATTATTTCTACCTACCTGAAATCTGTACTGCAGTTTTTAGGGCGCCAGTTATTACCGGTTTGCACTAAACTCATGCACATTTTGTATTAGCAGGACGTGCCACATCGAGAGAATGCACGGTGTTGAGAAGTCACAGCTACATGTCAACATTCGTGCAGCACTCACACGTGTCATTGTTACGTCGCATCATGTGTCACAACAGTCATCTGCCTGCCTGATTTGGCTTCAGAGTTCAGTTATAACACATACTGCATAACACATACTACGAATGCATGGGTCTCTTCATCTGACCTACAGAAATTGAGAACCATGGCAAATGTGTCAAGACTTTCCAGAGACTGTGTGCTCACTGAATGACTGCGAGGCCATTTAAAGTAATTGCAGTCCAACTCATAATTTGACACACAGTTTTCCTAATGTAATGATTCTGAAAATGCTATCAAGCAGATCTGCTCTACAAATTTACATGATGACATCTTCTTAGGGGACATTAAGCAGGTTATTCAAGCAAATGAAATGGTTTAATGCTCAACAATTTCTGAAGATTATCAGTCATTAATAAGTTTACAGGTCAAACGCTGTTGGTGAACCCCATGACATGGAGAAATTCTCCCATGAAATATGTAACCAACAAAGTCTGAAATGATGTGTGTGGCAAAGAGAAAAATGTTTTTCTTAATCAGGGAGCCCATGTGCAGTGAAGCCGCTGGGAGTGAAACTTGCATCTTGTGGCGAAGGAGCAGCAACACAATCGTCATGGTGTCAGCTTGATTATGAAAGGCTACCTTCTCTACAGCACTACATATGCTGTATCTTATCCCCATCAGAAAATAAACACAGGGCTTGGAGCACAGCAGGGACTGCTATGTACTGACAAGTCAACACAAAAAAATGAGAACAACACACTATCACTTACTGTGTACAGTTTCCTGAGGCTGAACACAGAGGACATGTTGGGTATACAATTAAGTCCCTGCTTTCATACAGTTGAGTTAATTATGACTTTTCTGTATGAATCAGTCATGTTCTATGCTAAGGCTAAATTGTTTTTTGTTACTTCTTTTTTTATGCTTACTTTTTGTGTGGATGTTATTGGTTGTAGATCTGTTTTGTTGTTTGGAAAATAAAAAAAAGCCAGTGCTACAATTTTAATATTTTAAAGTAATTGGATCCAAAAGTGGTGGAGGTAAAAGAAAGTGTTATGTGTTAAGTCCTAACACTAAAACACTGAGTTGCTATGGACCATTCTAAAAAAACTGTATGAAATATAATATCATTTGGCGGAAACAGCCTTCTGAAACCCTTTGTTTTTTTCTCTAAACCAAATCTGTCACTGCTCTGAAATGAATATTGATGAACCACAATCTCCTCCTCACCTTTCTCGCCATTTTAAAACACAACAGACCATCCAAACAGTCTTTTTTTTCTTTCCCCCATTGATTGTTTCCCCCCTGCAGCTGCCAGCTCTAACTGAGCTATCATCTTTTCATCTTTCCCTCTTTGTGACAGATACGCTCTCTTGTCATCAATAGCGGTATCGCTCGGAGGTCAGCAGACTGAGTACGATTTCACAAGCTCATTACACTCAAGACACATATCAGCATGTGCTCCACAAAACAGCAGCCAACAGAAGCCATGCTTGTGAGAAAGCGTTTTTGAAGTCAATTTTTATCTGATAACTGGAAACACGTTGTTCGTTGCTGCACCCATTTTCAGAACAAAAAAAAAGTGTGTTTTTTCATATAATTGTGTTGTCTAATTATGTTACTTTAAATAACTAGATAGGTTAGAATCTAATAATCTCTTTGCTTAACCCCTTTAACAATCTAATGCCCCATCAGCTGAACCTTTTGTACAACCTTGGTATTTGGGGAACATTTGTAATCTTGTTATCTTTCTAAAGATAGCAAAATTTGATTCTCTCTTTGGGTACTTGGGAAGCATTTTTGAGGTATTTTACTTTTTTTTTATTTGAAGAAGAATTTTCATACAGTGCAGTGGACCGGCATTGATATAACATGTATTTGACTGTGTTGTCATCTGAGCTGTTCTCAGTACTGTGATGTTTTCCAGTCACTTGTTAGGGCTGGATCTACATACATCAGACAATTACAAAGATCATCATCGCATTAAGTTCAAATTTTTTCATTTTTTTTTTCATGCACCATGTCTTTCATGCATTGCACACAGCTGTTACCCCCTGCTCTCTCCTTTTGCATTTGCAGCTGTGACACAACAGTATGGAGCTGCAAGCAGCATTGCATGAAGGGCAAATACGACGTGAGTCTGGAGCACATTGTTCCACATTTTCCTGACAGTTTCCACTGTGAACGTGTCTTTAATCATTTGGACTCCATCTCCTCTATGGTTTGGGTGTTTACAGTATGCTTTATTTTCTCATCAGTTTGTGGCTCATTTCCACACTTTGTCTGATTGCAAAAAGATGTTTGAGCCAGCCACAGTTACACTGTTTGTTAATCATAATAATGAAAAGGAGGACACAATTGCTCCACAGTTAGTTGAAACAGCAGACAGCAGGGGTGATTGAGTCATAGTGCTTGATCTGATGCCTTTATTAATTTTGTTTGTTTGTTTTGTTTTCCTTATTTTTGCTCCTTTTTTTTTTTTTTTTTACTTTTGTGAGTCTTTTATTTCTTTATATTGCTATAGGTCATGCTACAAGTTAATGTTTTGTCCAATATACTAGATGTTCCAGTATTATGTTGTTTGTCCTTTTTTATATTCTACCTCATCTAGGCAGATAGTTGTCCCATTGAGTTTGTTTTTCTGGAAGTTTCTTCCATTTAGAGACTTTTCCTCTCCACTGTCACACTTTGGTAGCTCAATATGGGGTTAACACTCGTGATCTGTTGATCACTTATACACTTATTTCCTTAGTTACATACAATTCTGACTATGACGTTTTTTTTGTTTGTCTGTTTTTTAATGGTTGGGTCTGAACTGGATCAAAACATACCGTCATGAATTTATGGTTGGACTGATTTGTTTTCCTGCATTTTGTCTATTGCTTTCAACTTTAATTGTAAACTTGAGCACTATAAAAAATAATTAATGTGAATATTTAAAAGATTAGATCATGTTCAAATACCAACATATGGTGTTTTTAGCCTTATTTAATACAGCAATTCATGAAAAGCAGTCCAGATAGCAAAAAAGGAGGTAAAGGAACCAAACACTGTCATGAGACTAGACTTGCTTTCAGGTGGAACATTGATGATGATTAGTGGAAATACATTACAACTATAGTAAATAATGTTAGTGTTTAGTTATTTGGCAATGGAGATTCTAAACTAGACTCTAAACTCTAAACTTAATGATTGATTTAAACAACCTCAGGCAGTGAATCTCTGCTTGTTTTTCTCTTAATTGCTGACTTACACATCCGATCACAGCAGAAGCATTTTACTCACTCTAAAACCTTTTTTTAAGCACAGTGTCTCACTGTGTTCATTTAAAAAAGAACATTTGCCTTTATATTTCTAAATACTAAAAATATTATCTGATACATGAGCTGTTTGTTTTAAATATAGAGCAATATATCAATTATTTTTCTTTTTTGCCTCCTATAGCCACAGAACATTTTCATTAATCTCACTGATTAATATTGACTCTAGACATGAATTAAAATATTAAGAAAAATTAAGGCTTTTTTGTACCCTTTCAGGGAAATTAGACAGTGTAACCCCAACTCACTTCATGTGCTTTCTGCTTCACAAATATAAGGCACAAAAAACACAACACTAGTGCAGAGACAACTTCAAATCATTATTTTTGGGTTACACAGCACATCTGTTGTCCCCTGCGTGTGTAATTTCCACTCTGCTGCATTTATTAAATGCACATCTCTGAAACACATCAAAGTCTAGCTCTTCACACATTTCATGTGGGTTCAGGGAAAACACGGTAGGATTTGTCCTGGAATCTAAGACGTTGAACACACCAGGTTCTCTGCAAATGAGTCATGAGGGAGTAGAGTAGGGCATCACTGCGCCAACTGGCCTTCTCAAGAAAGGTACCCTATCACACCGTCACACATGTATATCGTGTGAACATGTTGAAAATGATAACCCTTAAACACCCGTTCTGTGCATTTCAAATAAGTACATTTATATAGCTATTTTCTCAGATAAAAATCACAAAGTGCTTCACAATAGTAAAAACTCGTAAAATTACAACCATTCATCATAGACGCATCACAGACTAAACAAAGTAGAAGACACTAAAGACAATGTAAAACACAAAGAGAAAATTAGATCAACTGTAAGCTCTTCTGAATAAAAACTTCTTTACCTGACTTTTAAAACACTCAATGGAATGAATCTGTTGTCATGACAGTGAGTGTTCAAAAGACTTGCAGGTCTGTAAAAGTTTTGGTTTAAAGACCTCAGGGACTGGGCTAAAGACAAAGGGTTAAAAGCTCAGCAATAATGGATGCAGGAGTTTGTCCATGCAAAGCTCTGAAAACTAGAAGAAAAACTTTAAAGTGTAAAAGCAAAATGCTTTCTTTATCTTACAGTACAAAGGGGTGTTCCAAAGTGTGTACATTTTCATCTTGATGCCAGCATTTAATCCAAGTTGTGTTTTCCCACCATTTGACATAGTGGATCACAATGTCAGCAGATCATGAGCAATTTTAGGTCCTCTATTTGTAGAGCACCTAAAATTAAAACTATGGTCGCCAAATTCAAATTACCAAAAATTTTGCATTATTACTACAAAGTGATCACCTTTGCAGAAAGAGAAACTTGTCTGAACATAACATTCTTCCATGTAAATCCAGCTAGTTGGGATTGAGATGGTCTTAGTTTATTGATCAGTCAAGGCCGTCTGTTTATGTAGAAGTTATGAGAGGGAGTGAATGAGAAGTCTTGAAAAAGAGTCTGTACTGTATATTTGATGTGGTAAAGCTATCACAAGGGTAAATGCACAAGGACACACACAGACACCAGCGTCTTTGACAGCTTCCACAGACAAGAGCCCTTAGCACTTTGGGTTAGTGACAGTTTCGCCCAACGCAAGCCAAGACACTCTCACATCTGCTGTCATGCTCACACACACACATGCACACACACACATATACTAGAGGCTGATTACAATCAATGACAGGATGCAAGCAAAGCCCTTTCTCTTTCTTCCTCCATTTCTGTCTCACTCCCGTTGCTTCTTTCTGTCCTGCAGTGTTCCTCCGAGGGGTTCGGGGTTGGTGACAGAGGCCCCTGAGGAACCTGGAGCCTGTCGAATACTGACAACTGACTGTTGACAGTCCTTCCCAAAAGCAACACCACACTAAAACAAATATATCACATATCCTTCAGTTTTCCATTAGCTGTTTTTTTTTTTTTTGCCTCCTCTGCCTTTTGTGTTTTAGTAAGCACCATTTTTTATTCTTTCGTGAACTTCCTCCCCTCGACTTGGTTCACCCTGTGAGCCTTGATTTCCTGCTCAGGCCTGGGGCAGGAATTGTACGCTGGGGAGTTAAATGGTTCTGACTGCTCCAGTGACCTCGGAGGATGGAAAGGATATAGTTCAATCAATGCTAAAACTCCGTTTTGAAGTTAGCTGGGTGACTTGATGTAGAGAACTTTCTGATGTATTATGAAATCTGTGAGTCATTTTAAGATGATGGAAAAAGTTGACCAATAAAACTAGGTGTGAACTGTATTAAAGGAAGAAAAACTTTACAAAGTAGTTTTTGGTCCAAGATATAATCTAAAAAAAAATTTTAATAGACTAGAATTTGTCATAATACAACATTATTAAAAAGAATGCCAACTAGTCATGGACAGGCAATCACACATAAATGTATTAATATATACATGCACTTAGTAAATAGAGGAAGAAAAAAACAAGATAAATGAAAATCGTCGGTTGGATGGATGGTTTCTCAGTGACATTGATCTTCAACATTCTACGGAGATCGCGTCTCTGAGCCTTTTCATGAAGCTCAGACATGTTTGTGCCCCATGTCACGTCCTCCTCTATCTGGACTCCAAGAAAGCCAAAGTAACATTTTCTTTCTACATGGATGATGGGAAGTAGAATAATGTCTGTTTTATTGCTCCCATAAGTAACTAGTTTTTTGCTCTTTGTGGTGTTGAGGAGGATGTTATGTGACTTACACCTTGAGGGCTGCTCCACCTCATCCCTGAAAACTGATTCACCCCATCCTTAAAATGCATCAACTGGAGTATAATGTCCAAGTGTTTTTTATTTTTTTTTTTATGGTGTTGGTATGGTGTGTGGGAGCAAAGAAGGTGGCACAGTTTGTAGAGTCAGTGCTGAGACAGGTATGAGGTGTGTCAGCTGACTAACCCTTTGAGTGTAATTAGACAGAAAGCTATGAAGTTACATGCAGGTGGCGTATCCAAGCTCCCGGTGTTTATCCATCAGTCTGGTGGGAAGAATGGTATTAAATGGTGAGCTATAAACACATCCACAAATCTGGGTGTAGCTCCTCTGCTTCTCCATGAGGGAAAGTGCAACATGGAGCGTTGTGGCTACAGTGTCCTTTTGTTTTTCCCTAAATTGCCCTTTTTCTCAATTGTTCCAGAGAGATCTTGCCTGGTTGGTATCAGAGCCTAAAGCCTAAAGACCAACAATAGATCAAATGCACATGCAGTGATGCCGTTTTACTGCAGCCTGAGGTGTTCAGTGGTGCTTGACCTACTTTGAAATCTCACAATAAGCATTAATGTCATGGGACAATCTGCATCCTAAAACAACACTGAACACTCACAAAGTGAAGGGCCTGTGTGACATGTAGGAAGGAAACCCTTTGCTTCCATCACTGACTATTTTAAATTGCATGTGAAATGCATGCAGACATAATGCAACATCAAGCTTAAACTAACTTTTTTTTGCTACTGGGTTTAGCATCCCGAATTGAAATAAACAAATGCATGAATGCTAATTATGAGGTGCCGTGTAGGACATAATTCAGAATTAGCATTCACAAACACATATGAAATCTCTCACACACACTAGTGAAATGCTTGTATACATACAACTGAAAATGTATTCATTCACACACACATGTGAAATCTCTCGCATACACATGTGAAATGCTCTCACACACTACTGAAAATGCTCTCACATACACATGTGAAAATCCTCTCACATACACATGTGAAAATCCTCTCACATACACATGTAAAAAATGCTCTCACATACACATGTGAAAATCCTCTCACATACACATGTGAAAATCCTCTCACATACACATGTAAAAAATGCTCTCACATACACTACTGAAAATCCTCTCACATACACATATGAAAATCCTCTCACATACACATGTGAAAATCCTCTCACATACACATATGAAAATGCTCTCACATACACTATCCAAAATCCTCTCACATACACTACTGAAATTTTCGACAGAAACGGAAGGCATTTCAGTAGAAACGGAAGTTGGCTGATTATCGCGAGATAATCATCCGTCTGAATCATTCGAAAATGGCAGCCGGTTGCGCAAGGAAAACCACCGAAACGTGTAAGTATATTAAAAAATATCCAGTATCTGTTGTAAAATATATTTGTAAATACTTAAGATGATGTGTTTAATATGTTATATTCCTCAATCAACAACCTAGATTGTTTTGAAGCTCATCAATTTCAGTAATGCTAAAGCTAACGCTAACGCGAAGGCTAAAAACAAACGCTAGATATTACATCAAAAAGCAGTGACTTCTAACCATAGTCACAAGTTATTAACACGTTTTAAATGTGTTCATATATGTAGGGACAGACGAGGATGAGGAAAATCCGATCCATTTGCGGATGGAGAAAGATAGCCTGTTTGGTTTCAAGCTAGCTCGTGCCAGATGGGTGGAGACACATGATCAGATTTGACTTCATTTTAATAAACGGTTAATCGTTGTCGTACTGGGTTAAAGGTTTATGTTAAAGAGCCAGAAGAGAGAGGAGGAAAGGGCTAGAAGGGAGGAACAGCGACAGGAGAGTCTGTTAAGTTTACTTGAGTTGAAATTATTGTTCTAAAATGTAATGCAGCCATTGTTTTTCCCATTTGTTTAAATGTATGAACAAAAATGAATAATTTACATGTATTATTTAAATCTGAGCTATTTTTAACAATCTCAAAAGGATTTTCATATGAATATTAGATGTACATATTTAGAATTTCGTTTTATATGTTAATATTTATTTTTATAAATGTTAACAATAATCCTGGTCTTCTAGAGTCATGTGTGTCACAGTTGGAGCTGAAAGGAAAGCAAAGATTTGTCCTTGCAGACGGACGTGACTCTGCTCGTCCTGCATGTTCCTGGTGTTGTCCTGCTGTGGCTCAACATCTGTGGCTAAGCAGTCGCCTTTGCTGATGCACAGAATGTGCAGAATTGAACTGCAGGCAATGATTTTCATTGCAAAGGTTGGTTTTATTTCCAGTGCCCCCAGAAATATTGCTCTCCTCCTCATCTTTATCATGCCAAATGCTCTCTTCACAACAGAGCGTGTTCTGGAGTGGTTCTGGCTGTAACTGCCTCAATGGCATTCCTCATGGGTTCCCTGTAGGGTGTCTGCAGCATGAAAGGATGAGCAATGCAGGGATACCCACCATCACCCAAAAGGATCCTTCAGGTGGGTTTGTTTGATTTACATAAATTGGGCTTTTACGTAGAACCCGTGAATCATGGCTTGATCCTGGATTCCCAACAAAAATATCTATAAATTTGGCATTAGAGTCACATACAGCATGCATTTTAATGGAATAAAAAAGCTTCCTGTTAAAACAACAGCTGCATTTTCTTTTAGGGCCTTTATTCTTATGTGGCAGCCATCAATGCTCCTTGTGACCCTTTGGAAGGAGAAAGACCAAGCGAGCTGCTAAAATTCAGAGGCGACTTATGGTAGTTCATTCCCACTGGGAAGCTGGGTGACCCTGCTCATCAGCTGGAGGATGCGGTCTGCCGTCCTGTGGACAACATCGCTCACGGTGGACCGTGTCATGTCAAAGACTCTGGCTACCACTCTGTAAGATGTGCCACACGCCAGCCAGAAAAGAAACACCAGGACGTCAGTCTCCTGTGACCCCCCAGAGTGTGAGGAACCCGAAGCTGATGCTTCAGGACCATCGACCCAGATGCTCGATGGTCCTGCGGGTCAACCGAAAATCCAGTCTTTGTGTTGGTAAAGCAGTAGAGACGTAGAAGACCCTGGAAAATGCAACATTAATTATTTCATTGAGGAAATTAAATCACATTTTTTTAATGTTTCTATTTATTTTGATGTCTTACATTTTAGATTATGAAGTATTTATTAATTCTGGAAAATCTCGTGGTTTTTATTGGCTGGGTTTTTTGGATTTTCATTTAAACTTTTAAAATGAAAGTTTTTGTTTTGTTTTTGTTTAAAACAAGTGATATGGTTTGACTCTGAATAAAAAATTCTAAACTTTGAACTCACAAGTGTTTCATGTAATTGGACTACACAACTCACTTGAAAAGAATGTTAAACTCTTACCCAGCAGACTGTGTAACCTTGAGCATGATTAGTAACAAAGTTTAAGTTAAAGTTTAAGTTTAACTAAAAAAAAAGCTTTAAGTTTAACTCACAAGTTATTCTGTCTGGTCAGGGCATCCAGAGGAAATCTTCTGAGATGTCTGCTTGTCCTTGCCGTCCTGTGATGCTGCATATCTGCTCGTTTTCAGTTTGATCTCACAAAAAACGGTTGAATTATTGCCAGGAACACGGACAGATTCATTTTCAAAGCCATTTTCAGTAAGGTGTAAGAAACTACAGAAAAAAATGCCTCCTTACAAGAGCCCATTAATCGTTCAGCGGCACAAAAAATAAATATTGGCATGAAAAAATAACTTGGGGGTTTATTTATGAACAAATACATTAAATCAACACCAAAGTGTTTGTAATTTAATTATTTATAAATCAGTCACGTTTTCCATGATCAGAACACAGCAGATTCATAAATAGTCTTCGTAAAATGTTAATATTTATTATGTTTTTACTCTGACAAGTAAGTGTCATTCTCCGCGTTAAATAGGAGTAGTTCGCCTCCAGACCAGGTGGTGGCGGTAATGCGCCACTTTGTTTCCGTGTCAGGCGCGTTATGAACAACACCCAAAAGAAAAAAGTACTGAGCACGGGTGTCTGAATTGCTTTTAAATTCAGAGAACTATATAGAGAACTATATAGTTCTGCACTATATAGGGTTTTAGCTGTTAGGGATCAGGGCAGGAATTCGGACACAGGCTCATTTCCACTGAAATGCCTTCAGTCGACCAACTTCGTTTCTAACAATAAAGTAAAAAAAAAAAAACGTTTCTACTGAAATGCCTTCCGTTTCCATTGAAATTTTCACATGTGTATGTGAGAGCATTTTGGATAGTGTGTGTGAGAGCATTTTCACATGTGTATGTGAGAGGATTTTCACATGTGTATGTGAGAGCATTTTCACATGTGTATGTGAGAGCATTTTTACATGTGTATGTGAGAGCATTTTCACATGTGTATGTGAGAGCATTTTCACATGTGTATGTGAGAGCATTTTCAGTAGTGTGTGTGAGAGCATTTCACATGTGTTTATGAATGCTAATTCTGAATAATGTCCTACACGGCACCTCATACTAATGGCCATAATCCACTGGATGCATTATTTATTTCTCTGTTGGCAAAGAGTTTTTTTTGTGTGTGTTTTTGTTTTTGCAAACATGATCAATTTGCAGTGATAATCTGATATTTTTGGCAAAAGAAACTTGGCAACCATAGTTTCCATATTTAGTACTACATAAATAAAAACAAAATGATCATATTTTAGACTCACAAGAGAAATCAAAATTGTACTAAATTTAAATTTTAAACATGAAAGAAAACTCAAATTTGATTTTAAAAACAGATTTGAATAGAAAGTTTGTGTTACTACACAGACTAAAAGACAAGTGTTGATTGTCTTTTAGTATTGCTATCATGGAAAAAACCTACCACCAAGATTAAATATAAAACGATGAGGCAATAGACGCTTCATAATTTCATAACATTAATAAAGCAAGTTTGGAAGATCGTCTCTTATTTACCGAGCTACTGCATAAATGTCTGTGACAGTAAAGGTTTGTTTACAACGGGACACTTCCTTCCGGGAGTTTATACACTACTGCGCATGCCCAAATGATTTATTCAGAACGAAACTGTGACCCATGGGAACGCTTGTTCTGATCGGAAAAAGGTTTTCTGTGCCCATGTGCACGGGTGAATTTTAACCCGACCATTGATCCCATCAAGATATTTTGCCCATGTAAACGCGGCTAAAGACTCTGGCTACCACACTGTAAGATGTGCCACACGCCAGCCAGAAAAGAAACACCAGGTCCTCAGTCTCCTGTGCCCCCCCAGAGTGTGAGGAACCCAAAGCTGCTCCACCAGATGCTCCATGGTCCTGCGGGTCAACCGAAAATCCAGTCTTGTCGTTACGCAGCGAAAGGCAAACAGAAACCTAATGTTGGTAAAGCAGACGTGAAGACCCTAAATAGAACATTAATTATTTCATTGAGAAATTAATCACATTTTTTTAATGTTTCATTTATTTTGATGTCTTCATTTTAGTTTATGAAGTATTTATTAATTCTGGAAAATTTCGTGGTTTTTATTTGGCTGGGTTTTTGGATTTTCATTTAAACTTTTAAAAATGAAAGTTTTTGTTTTGTTTTTGTTTAAAACAAGTGATATGGTTTGACTCTGAATAAAAAATTCTAAACTTTGAACTCACAAGTGTTTCATGTAATTAGACTACATAACTCACTTGAAAAAGAATGTTAAACTCTTACCCAGCAGACTGTGTAACCTTGAGCATGATTAGTAACAAAGTTTAAGTTAAAGTTTAAGTTTAACTAAAAAAAAAGCTTTAAGTTTAACTCACAGGTTGTTCATGTCTGGTCATCCAGAGGAAATCTGAGACGTCTGCTTCTCCTTGCCGTCCTGTGATGCTGCATATCTGCTCGTTTTCAGTTTGATCTCACGAAAAACGGTTGAATTATTGCCAGGAACATGGACAGATTCATATTCAAAGCCATTTTCAGTAAGGTGTAAGAAAACTACAGAAAAAAATGCCTCCTCGCAAGAGCCCGTTAATCGTTCAGCGGCACAAAAACAAAAAATAAATATTGGCATGAAAAAATAACTTGGGGGTTTATTTACGAACAAATACATTAAATCAACACCAAAGTGTTTGTAATTTAATTATTTATAATCAGTCACGTTTTCCATGATCAGCACAGCAGATTCATAAATAGTCTTCGTAAAATGTTCATATTTATTATGTTTTTACTCTGACAATAAGTGTCATTCTCCGCGTTAAATAGAAGTAGTTCGCCTCCAGACCAGGTGGTGGCAGTAATGCGTCACTTTGTTTCCGTGTCAGCGCGTTATGAACAACACCCAAAAAAATGTGAGCCGTGGTCTGATTGCTTTTAAATTCAAGAACTATATAGAGAACTATATAGTGCTGCACTATATAGGGTTTTAGTAGTTAGGGATCAGGGCAGGAATTCGGACACAGGTTCATTTCCACTGAAATGCCTTCAGTCGACCAACTTCGTTTCTAACAAAGTAAAAAAAAAAACGTTGTTTCTACTGAAATGCCTTCTGTTTCTATTGAAATTTTCACATGTGTATGTGAGAGATTTCACATGTGTTTGTGTATGCTAATTCTGAATTATGTCCTACACGGCACCTCATATGCTGCTGGTATTTGCAGCCGTCTTTCTCAGAAACTGAAGGAATGGATCTAGAAATGACCAAACTGTTAACAGCACATTTCATTAGAAACCATTTCCTGTTAGAGTCCAACTGAAGAGATGGAAAAAACTGAACATAACTTCCCTAAAGTAGTAGAAAAAGTAACATTTCCTGTGCACACAGCAAGACATTTTTTTTAAACTTTGTCTTTGTAAAAACACATTTATTCTTATTTAATATTTTTCCATCCAATTTAATAGAAAACTAGCAAACAAAAAAAAAAGAAAATAAAGACATTGGAGGTTGTAGTGTTTTCACACTTCAGTGCTGCTTCTGAGCACTGAAGCTGGGGTTTCTCTGGTCCTGAAAGAGTTAACACCTCTGACAGATGCAACACTTTTTCTGTTTTTAAAACTTTAAGTGAGAACAGGAACCTCATGTAGGGTCAGAAAAGCAGAAATAAATAAATGAAATGTCCTAGACCAAACTTACTAACACACACAAGTGCACCCTCACACAATTCACATTTATTTTCAGAAATATTTAGCCTCAGAAAGGAGGAAGACAGAGTGAAGACACACAGGACATTCACTGTCCAGACTGTTTGAACCTCTGGTCCAGTGGACCCAAACAGCCTCTATGTAATATGAATGTGTAGGGGGGGTGTACACAGGGGGGTC
>CM043719.1:26604322-26643618 GCA_023969325.1 Oryzias curvinotus
ATATCTCTGTGAACACAGATGCTAGCTGGTCTGCGCAGGCTCTGAGGACTCTACCTGAGATGCCATCTGGACCTGCTGCTTTCCTGGTGTTTACTCTCATGAAGGCCCTCCTCACGTCATGCTCGGAGATGATAAACGCGTTACTGGTACTGGTAGTGACTTCCTGTCTGCAGCCGTTAGTTCCGCTAGCATTAGCAACGCTAGCGTCCTTAGCTGCAGCCTCGAAACGAGCATAGGTGTTCAGCTCGTCTGCCAGAGTCCTGTCCGCGTTCGTCACATCGGATGTTGGTGCTCCATAGTCCGTTATTGCTCTTAGTCCCTGCCACAGGCTCCTGGAGTCACTCTGTTGGAGTTGTGACTCTAGTTTCCTCCCATAGCGCTTCTTCGCCTCTTTCACCGCCTTCCGGACGTTGTATGACGCAGCCTTATACAGGTCCATGTCCTTGGACGCGAGTCCCGCATAATAGGCAGCGGTGCGAGATCTCAGAGCGTCACGGATGGTTTTATCCACCCACGGCTTCTGATTGGGAAACGTTCTGATCTTCGTTTTCTGTACAGTGTCATCCGCTAGTTTCCCAACAAATCCCACAACCGCTTCCGTAAACACGTTGATGTCATTGGAGCTGTTTCGAAACATGTCCCAATCAGCGTCCTCGAGTGCGTCCTGTAAGGCGGCCACCGATTGGCCTGTCCAGCCCGCGACCTTTCTCTGAACCGGAACTTCCTGTTTGAGCTTTTGTTTATATTTTGGCATGAGGAAGATTGCGCCATGGTCAGATTTCCCAAACGGTGGATGAGATTGTGCCTTGTAGCCGTCCTTGACTGTTGTGTAACAGCGGTCCAGTGTCCTTTTGCCCCTGGTCGGGCAGGTGATGTGCTGATAGAAGTTTGGCGCTGCGCGTTTGAGGTTGGCACTGTTAAAGTCCCCTGCCACAATAAGCACAGCGTCCCGGTGTTGAGTCTGGTGCTGTGTGAGTGCCTCATGCAACTCACATAGGGCAGTGTCCGTGTCCGCTTGAGGTGGAATATAAACAGCGCTGATTATGACCGATGTAAACTCCAGAGGAAGATAAAAAGGACGACATTTGATGGTCAATAGTTCAAGGTTGGGTGTGCAGGAGCGTGTAAGAGGAACAACACTCGCGCTGTTTTACCAGCTGCTGCTGCTTACCATTAGACACACTCCTCCTCCCCTTGTCTGTCCTGTCCACGCGGTGAATCGAGAAAAACTGGGACGGCTGTATGGCGTAGTCCAGCACCGCTGGATTCAGCCATGTCTCGGTGAAGCAGAGGAGATTGCAGTCCTGAATGTCTCTCTGGAACCTTACCCTGGCCCTGAGGTCATCAAGCTTGTTCTCCAATGACTGGACGTTGGCAAGCAGGATGCTAGGCAGAGGTGTGCGGTGTGCACGGGCTCTCAGCCTGTTCCTGACGCCGGCTCTTTTCCCTCGGGGCCGCCGCTTCGGGTCGCGTCCTTTGTTCTCTCTCAGGATCTCTCTCGGCCAACTCGGATCCAGAGTTAAAAACGTCGAAAAGTGAGTACGTTGTAAAGCAAAAGAAATGAGAGCATTTTGATCGTACCTAATGCACCCAATGGTGATGTATTAACCGGTTTAGAGTTGTTGAAAATTAACTTAAAAAGCAAAAACGAGGTAAAATAGGTCGGAGCAGTCGCGACAGCTGCCGACCTCACCGGCGCCATCTTCAGTTCACACACTCAAGTGTTATAAGCACACCTGTTGGCTCCAAAAATTTTCACATGTCAACATGTACACAATACAAATAATGTTTACACATGCATATTTATGCCTTCAAACCAACTAGTGTGAAATATTTCATTCAATCACACAAACTATTAGTGGAAAGGTGAGCTAACACCTGTGCTCAGGTGAGTGTTTATGTTCCTCTAAAGTAGATGATGGAATAGAAGGAGGGGGAGTGTCCAGCCATCCCCACACCAAGACCCCCGCAGCAGCGGTAGCCAGAACCCCCCAACACCACACGGTAGCAGATAGCGAACACCCCAGTGATCACAACCGCCACCCAGGGCCAGCAGGACCACCACGGAGGCCCCCAGAGCCAGAGAGCAGGGAGGCATGGGGGGTCAGAGACTGCAGCTCCAGCCCAACAAGAAGTAGATTTTCTGAAAATCTGTAGAGTTTTAGTATCCAGACTGGGGATCGTTGTAATCAGCTCAGCTGCTGTTTTCTGCTAATTACTTACTACAACATAGTTAATACCCTACTTACTACTTACTACAAACATACATTTAACATCAGGAGTCCCAGAGGAAAAAAAACACACAAGGTGTTAGAGAAAGTTTTTGTTGCAACAGCCTTGTTGACCAACTGTTTTTGTCACTTACAAAACCACACACATACTTATGTCGTTTTAGCAGAGAGGCTGGCCACAGAAAAAGACAAACACACACACATAAACACACACACACACACACACACCGTCCCATTTCTGCTGCATTCAGTCTTGTCAGTCAAAGAGTGAAACACCTTCACTCCTCTGTGTCATATCGTTGGTGATTTTGACCTTTACCCAAGAACTAGAGTACAGTTGTAAGTATAACTAGAGTTTGTTTTTCTTTGTTCCTAAATGAGTAAATCACATACAGGTTTTACATGTTGATGTGTGTTTTTTCTTTCCAGTCACAATGATTCTCATCTCCTTGATCACAGCAGCTCTGCTAACAGGATCTTTTTGGAAAAGGTCCATTTTAGTGTGAAATTATACTTTTGAAGAAAGTCTCATTTATCAAGAAAAACAGACAGATTTTGAATTAACCAAAGTTCTGTAAAAATATTTTTAAGTTAAACTATGAGTTTTAAAATAACATATTTATTGCTAAGTTAATGTTTTTTTATTCTTGTTTCTTCTATGTTTTACAGATTGCAGCTTTAATGAATCAAAGGAAACTTCATGTTTCACTGCAGCTGGAAAATCTGTTCATTTTTATCTGTCATTCAAATACCATAGTGGCAAGAAGGAGCTAAAACACGGCGAGTCCATAATCTTCCAGATAGACCAAAATGGTAAAGTGATAACTGATCACCCATATTTTAATGGAACAATCAAATTGAACAATGTCTCAAAGACAAATGCTGGAGTTTACACCCTTCAGGAGTTTGGCTCTAATGGAAAAGAACTGAGAAAGTCCAGTGTGAATCTCAGAGTACTTGGTAAGAAAAACATTTTTCTTATTATTATTTCAAATTTTTATGTAAATTTGTTCTCAAATACATATTTATGCCCTGAAAATAAACTCAGTTTCTGTAAAGAAAAAAATATAAATTGTTCTTGTTACTTAACTTTATCTTTGAGAAACACAAGACATGAACTCAATTGTTTTTTATCGATTCACTAATGAAACTTAAATGTCCATCTAAGAGTATATTAAGAATATTGAGTAATAATTTAAGAGGCAAATCATACATTAATTTATTACAATTCAAGCTAACTGGGTATTAACAACAATAAAGTGTTACAGAACCCTATACATACTTGAAGAAAATATTTCATAGACATAATTTTTTTTTTTAACTTTTATAATTAATTTATCTTCTGTTGCAGTTTCCATTTTCTTTGTAATCAATAAAAAAAAATGAAATTAACTGGTTTTTTTATTTTGGTTTTCCGTGTAAACCAGAAACTGTAGCTTTCTTACTCATATTATACATTCAGGATTTAGGACTGTCTTTGTTACTTTAATGAGATTTTAAAGAAACTTTTTCCATTGTTCTTGCTGATGTTTTTACTTGAATATATTTCATTTCTTGCAGCTCCTGTGTCTGTGTTAACGGTGTCTCAGCAGTGTTTGCCACCAGAACAGCAGAAAGTCACCTGCTTCTATGAGGGAGATGAAGCAGAGCTCACTCTGACTTTGAATGGTTTCTAACTTTTACCATCAAACAAACACAGTCAGTCCCTGAACAGAGACACATCTGATAGATCCAGTGTGTTTAATGTTTCCACCATCATACATGGACATCTTCTTGGAAACATCACGTGTAAAGTCTGGAACAATGTCAGCAGAGATGAGACGGTTAAAACCATCACTGCTTGCAACGGTGCAGTATACATTTCTAACGGGGAAATGTTGGACAAATTCAAATCATTCGTTTGTTCTAAATCTAATATTTTTTTTTCCTCCAGGTTCACAGTCAGATTCTGAGGCTACATTTCCTACATTTGCTGCAGTTGCTGCATTTGTCTCTCTCTTACTTCTTGCTGCTTTGATCGCCACTTTAACAAAACTTTGTCAAAAACAAAGAGCAGCAGCAGTTAATGCAGGTAAGTCACTAGTAAAGTATTTAGTAAAGAATGTGTATCATAGCAGTCTATTAAAAGTCTGTATTTTTTCAGGAGAAGCACAAGCTGATGTTATCTACGCAGACGTTAAAATAAAAAAAAAGAATAGAAAAACTGAAGCCAGGCAACAACGCAGCGCCCAACGATAATTTTTTGTTCTGCTAATAAAAAAGTATTTCTGTTGTAAAATCTTCATTCTGTTCTGCTTCTTCACTGAGGAATAGTTAAACATTGTGTTGATTGGATTTACTTTACTTTTTCAAGGTCATTTTTATACTAAAAATGCATATTTTAAATCATTTGTGAGTTTTTCATTCCTCTTTTAAAGTGAATAAATATATGTAACTCCATTTATTTTGGACATTTACCCGTAAAATTTGCTATAATTCATAGTTTACAGTTTTGTTTGCTAAAAAGCCCCAAAATAAAATAAGACACTAAAAGCTGAAATCTAAAGATTTCTAATAAATTGGAAGCACAAATACACAAAACACACAATTTAATTTACATGTTGTGTACACAAAAATGTTTAAGAGAAAAGTCATAATCAGTAATTTTATGATAGAAGATTTTAAGAAAAAAAACACTTTCCCTATATGGCTATGTTTAGGATGTTTTTTACAGTCATATGATATTAGATGATAAAATGTTAATCTAAGATTCTGCATCAATAACTGTAACCCTTGTGCTATCCTAGGCACTTTACCGTTGGGAGTTGGGTCATCTAGATTCACTAGAGAGTGCTCTGAACCTTTTTTTTTTTCAATTTTTTGTGATCTTCACTGGTTCAATGGATTACATGAAATTTTTCCACTTTTATCCACCTTTGCCATGGTAGGGAGAACATGTCATAGTAAGGGTGGGGTCATCCAAGATAGCACAAGGGTTAAAAATGCTTACTTACTATTGCAAATGGATTTCTGTAGTTTAACCACATTTTCATTATTTTAAAAGCTTTTTATATTTTGTTGTGATCAGCTCAGCTGCTATTTTCAGGAAACTTTTCTTCTAATTACTGCAAGAAATTTAACAATTTTAACAAAAACATATGATAAGAGAAAACGCATGGAACCACCCTACCTAACAATGTCTTTTTGTGTTTTAACTTCTCATCCAATAAAATGCAAGAATGAAGACTCATAGTAAAAGTTAAGGGCTTTCTACATGTAAAATTATCATCTTTATAGAAAAAAAAACAACATTTGATTTTAAGTGTTTTTCCTTTTCTTTAAGGCCATCAAAACCTTTATTTTCCAAAGCAGAAATATAAATAACTTTTTCCCTCTTACAGCTACATAAACCATAGTAGTCACTTCATTGTTGTCTATTTCAGTCATACGAAACTCTTGCAGTAGAATACATTTATTTTCAAATACTTAATTTACATCTATTTGCATTCACAAACTTTGATTGGCATAAGGCTCATTCACAAACTTTGATTGGCATGAGGCTCCGTACAATTCCATGAGATAACTTCCATAAACTTTAGGGTAAAAACCCCCGAACGGAGCCCACAGGTGGAAGCCGGGGAGGAGGGTGGGGCGACGAAGCGGCGCTGCGGTAAGAAAGAAAATGAACGCTGCACACCTGGACTTAAATAGGAAGCTGAACAGGTGAGTTAATTAACTACCGCCCTAGGGGGGGAAGAGACTGCCGAGTTCCGGTGCCTGAAAGTGCGAATATCATTCGCTATTTTCAGTCATACGAAACTCTTGCAGTAGAATACATTTATTTTCACATACTTAATTTACATCTATTTGCATTCACAACTTTGATTGGCATAAGGCTCATTCACAAACTTTGATTGGCATAAGGCTCCGTACAATTCCATGAGATAACTTCCATAAACTTTAGGGTAAAAACCCCCAAAACCAAAGATCATCAAGAAGAGAGAAGAAGAAAGAATGTAAATGTATAATCAGTGTGTCATAAGATGAGGTGTGTTTTGGCGGCATTCCATTTTCATTTCATTTCATTTCCAAGTAAGACTGCTATGTGTGACCCGGCACCTTTGACCGTTGGGCCGCCCCCTTCTTTCCATTTCTTTTATCCGAGTTCAGCGCTACAAAGGGGACATACTATCTAATGGATCTGCTATGTGTGACCCGGCACCTTTGACCGTTGGGCCGCCCCCATTCGAGTACAGCGCCTCGAAGGGGACACATTATCTAATGGATCTGCTATGTGTGACCCGGCACCTTTGACCGTTGGGCCGCCCCCATTCGAGTACAGCGCCTCGAAGGGGACACACTATATAATGGATCTGCTATGTGTGACCCGGCACCTTTGACCGTTGGGCCGCCCCCATTCGAGTACAGCGCCTCGAAGGGGACACACTATCTAGTGGAACTGCTATGTGTGACCCGGCACCTTTGACCGTTGGGCCGCCCCCGTTCGAGTACAGCGCCTCGAAGGGGACACACTATCTAGTGGAACTGCTATGTGTGACCCGGCACCTTTGACCGTTGGGCCGCCCCCGTTCGAGTACAGCGCCTCGAAGGGGACACACTATCTAGTGGAACTGCTATGTGTGACCCGGCACCTTTGACCGTTGGGCCGCTCCCGTTCGTGCCCACTAGGGGAACATACTATCTGCAAAGAGAGAGAGAGAGAGAGAGAGAGCCCAACAAAGAAAACGAAACAAAACAGGGAGCCAACATAAGAATCACTCATACCCAATTTTTTTAAGAACCTAAATCCCCATCCGCAAAACGTTGTAAGGAACTATAATTTGAACCGCTAAGTACAACCCGACACTACCTACATCCATCCAAAGCTCCCAAAGCATGCTAAACATGCTTAAGTACCATCCATTATTCGTAGCTTCCATCAAATACTAAGAACGAGCTTAGCGTTATTTCATTTGGTATGCTATTAAAGGCGCTTAAATAACATCCATTAATTCAAGCTTCCAACGACAGGACTACGAACAAGCTTAACTGCCATAATGTTTCCCCATTTGTCATACCATAATACGAGCTCAGAACATCCATTTATTCAAAGATTTCCATCTAAGTATCAAGAAAATCCTCACTGCCATTTGTCTGAAGCTTAATTGGCGTAATTGAGTTTAGAAACCAAATTTTGAGCTCCATCGCATACTAATAATACACTTTAGACCATCCTAAATTTTGAGGCTTCCACCTGGCAATATATTCCAAGAATTTACATTCATTCTACTGCCAATATGATGAGTGATTTAAGTCAGAAGTGTCATGGGAACGTAGGGGAGGTCCACCGCCCCATCACTTTCAGTTCAGCAATAGGTACGTTGAGCAGTCATCGTGGCAACACCAGATCAAGGATGCAGGGGTGTCATCATTCGCCAGAAATGGGGAAGCAGGCCAGAGAGCAGGGACTCGCAGGCTCAGGATGCGATGCGTAGATAAAATACAAAACCAGTATTAGTCTCAGCAAAGAACATCTATATAAAACCTAGAACCTGATTAGTTTATACACTGATTAAGATGGATGGAATAACAACAAGGTTAAATTTATTAGAAAGTTATGGAAAGTCCCATTGTGGCTTCATCGCACCATAGAAACCACCCGTATCACAAATTCCAGCAGTGAATTGATAGTGAAATACAGAACCTGTACAATATCTTAACACCAATTTTATATACACCAATTGTAAAGAAGCAACCTTTGACAGTTCCGGAGGGACGCACCTTCAGAAGGTCATCGAGAATTAGGCGATGGGATGGGTAACCAAGGGCCAAGGAGATTGTAGATGAGGAAGGTCCACGTCCCACGTAGCAATGGATTGCAGCTCGGCTGAAATTTGATTCTCATATTTGATATTAGTGGTTCTCAAATAGGTGGACAACAAAACACAGACTGCCGAAATTTTAGCCAAGGGCGTCTGGAGATCCATAAGGGATCGTAGGTTTTGATAGACTGAACCTTAGATTTTTAGAGGCGGAGCATAACAAGGCTCTACATGTAGATGCATCTAGTCAAGTGTCATCTGCTTAACCAGGGCAGATAGAAGACTGGCTTGCAGGACACAAGAATTAACTCTTGAACTAAGCTTTAGAGCGTAAAAGATGGAGTTTCTACGGTCAGGGTTAATTGCTTATGGTGTTATTTAAATACTACCCAAGACAACCGATGAAACACATAAGACTATTATCTCACTCTTTAAAGAGCCTTAATATAAACTCCATGGCTAAATTCTCATAACCACACTATCTTTAAAACCATTAGAGCCGTGGATTCTGGCGGCCGGACGTACACAAACTGCTCTTATAAATCTTTCCCCCCAAAAACTAGAGGGCCCAGCCACAGAAGAACAAGCGGAGGGAGACTGAAGACACGACAGGCATCATCATAACAAGACCTCTAAGCATTGAGAAGGACAGGCTACAAAACGGAAGACGTGAATATCCAGAACAGGAACATGGGGCCCAGGATCAAACAACCCGGAACAAGAGCACAAGATGAATGGACGACCGTGGGACCAAAGCCAGAGCAGAATCAGGTGGGCCGATCATTGAACAAACGCCCACAAACAAAGAATGAAACAAAGTACACGCTGCACAAAATCGAGAGATGGCATAAAGGGAGAGGCATGCACCAATGAACCATCCAGATCCAGAAGAAGAAAACAAATCCGGACGGGCAGAGGACCATACGGCGCAGACAACGCGGTAACCCAGATCAGAAAATGAAAGTAAGCCACAGAGATGCAAAAGACCAGGCATACAGAGGAACACTGACGCAGAGAAAACAGCAAAACGCGCAAAACGAAGGGGAGCCCATAGCCTACCCAAGTCCAGTACAGGGCTTGTGATAATACAGTTGATAGCATGAGGACCGCCATGACAGCAGAAAGGTCAACCGATAAACAAATCGAGCGCCGACTGGATGCCGAGAGACTCTTCCGGGAGGCAAAGAGGCAGGACACTGAGAACATCAGGGATAACAGCCATCCCCAGCCACAAATCGCGTCCGGAGTAAAACGTGGAGAAGGCATGGGCAGCCGAAGTAAAAATAAACCAATCCGTAAGGCGCACGAGGAATCAGGCTACTGACGCCAGAAAATGACTACGACGACAGGCGCCAACAGGACCGAAACAAGTTCCAACCATGAACACATCCAAGGGCCACCCACAGTGGCGGCCTAGAATGAACCATACCGTGAGCAGGCGGAGGCGACGAACGAAGATCGCCGAGTGAATCAAAACAAGCCACAGATGTTGCATAAAAGAGACAAATAAAAAGTAAAAATCCACAGAGGAGAGGGGGGTCCAACAAGAACAAACCAAACGCTGAGTAAACCACCAAATGCACAGCAGCCACGACAGAAACACAAAACAAAGAGCCACCAAAATAATAAAGCCAGCGTTGATTAAAGACAGGCAAAATTCACATTCGGCTCTTATCTAGGAGCCGTAGGAGCCGAGTCCTAGCCGGATGGCTAAGACAGGGAGACTCAGGAGGAGTTTCTACCCCCATGCCATCAGGCTCTTAAACAGTAACTCTACATGTGTACCTTAATTATTTAAGTCTTCAGTCCACATTCATGCACATTATTTTGCATTCCATATTTAATTCTACAATACACATATCGTACGTATTTCAGCGGTACATAGTTATACTTATGTATATCATGTATACTTTACAGAAATATATGACGTACATTTCCTGTATGATTTTCCTTAATTATTGCGCTGTCCACAGAGCGGACCTGGGTTACATTTCACTACTGGTTGCATTTGCTAAATATAACTTCGTATGCAACAAAATAAAAATCCTGAAATCTTAAAGAACACACAGCAACAGATAAAACGCCGAAAGCCACAACTAATTCAGCCAGCATGAGAAACCTGTCCAGACAAGGACCACCAGCCCTGAACCACAGGAAAAACCCCACAACCCCAAAAACAATAACAGGATGCAGAGCCACAAAACATGAAAACGAGTCAGGTAGACCACAATGTCAAAGAACATAAAACTACAATACCCAGAGTCCTTAGGGGCATGACGTCACATACAACCGGAACAAAAATAAGGAAACAGAAACGCATCAGAAAACACGGGAAAAGACCGCCTGGCCGCTCACCGCAATGATACAAACGGCCACAGCAGAGGAGAAAGCCTGGACAGCCCCCGAGCTAACGCCGTTGCCAACCGAAACACCGCGAAACGCTCACCCGCCGCAGCGACGCGAACACGCCGGCGCCGCCACCCGGCCGCTGAAACCCCGCGGAAGGAGAAACAAACGCGGCGAAATGAAAACCCCCCACATCAGAAAAAGTGGGAGCACCGTCCAAAGAAGGGGGGAACACACCAAGATGCCAAAAAAAAGAAGGAGAGCCGCGGGCATGAAGCACCGGCGACGAAGCGGCGCTGCGGTAAGAAAGAAAATGAACGCTGCACACCTGGACTTAAATAGGAAGCTGAACAGGTGAGTTAATTAACTACCGCCCTAGGGGGGGAAGAGACTGCCGAGTTCCGGTGCCTGAAAGTGCGAATATCATTCGCTATTTTTTGCTGGAATTTATGGACACATGTTAAAATAAATATTTCAGTCATGTTAAATGTTTCTTCATGAGTATCTGTATCTTTTGCTGAAGCGTCAGTGGTTTCTCTGCTGCCGCCTTTAAGTTTCTTGCTTTCAAACCAAATCTGCTCAGCTGTCAAAGGTTAGACATGAATTTTTTCATCTCAAGGTTCTTAATCTCACTCAAGACCGTAACAATTGTGTTATCATTGTAACAATAATGTACTTTGTATAATGAATAAAATACTTTCTCTCTAAATGCTCTCCTTTCTTTGTTTTTTGGATGAAGCTCAATAGCTGAAGCTGAGATGGTGTGCTGGGATGTGAGTGGTTAGATGTGTTTGCTGGCTGAATGGTGAGGCTGCTAACCACACGGATGCAAATCCTCACATCTTGGTTAGGTTTACTGCCAGCAGCCACTTTCAACTACCCCTGGCTGCAGCCTGCAGAATTGCACAACATAGTGGAATGCTGAAACGCTGAGGAATGTGAACATGCTGTGGAATGTTAACCCCGCCCATGCTGAGCCCGTCTTCTTCTTTGGTTTTACAAGTTTCCATGTGCAATATTGCCACCTACCGGTTTTTAAGGAGATTTTTCTTACCGTGAGGGGGGGGGGGGGGGGTCTAAGGGCAGAAACATCAGTTTAGTTTAGTCTGTTTTTGTTAAAGTTTAGTATTATCCTAATGCATTCTATGTATTCATGATCCTTTTTGATTGCATGTGTATCTTACAATTACCGGTATGAAGCCCATTGAGACGTCTGTAGTTTGAATTTGCGCTAAATAAAAAAAAATATTTAATTAGAGAATTTATACAGTGATTGCTGTCTTCTTATGCCTTTTACAAGTTTCCATGTGCATGTATTAGGGAGTTAATAAATTTTGTCTGGCCTCACAGACTCAAACAAATAACTCATTGGATGAACTCAATGTAATTGTGGGCAGGATTTCCATCCAATAAATAAGAGTAACCCCACCTCAAAGAAAATTCTTCCATGTAACGAAATATAATTGAGTTAGTCGAACTCAATTTTATCAAGAAAGTCAAGGGAAAAAAAAACATGTAACAACAGCCTGAAGCCAACCTCAAACTCAGAACCTCTGCATAATAACCACACTAACTGCTTCTCCAAGATAACACTTTTGTGTCATCAAGAAGCTGCTGGTATAACCAGATAGATTCATTATTTACATAAATGAGGCTTGTCGTGTATCGTCTTATTGGGAGAAGCCGAGTTGAAACGATTTCATGCCACAGTTCATTTTTTGCGTGGAAAAAACGAACGAAAGTTTTCACTTTTGAAAAGTCGAAGGATTTGAAGGACCAAAGGTCATACCCGGCATTAGACGAAGTAGTTGAACATTTTAAGAGTTGAATGGTTAAAATAGGTGAAAAATTGTAGCCGTAAGACGGCAAAAAGAATAAATAAAGAGAAACAAGAAAACAGCATTCAACAGCATGCCCCTTACTTGAACTCAATTATTTTGGATTACTGGAGTTATAGGTGAAACTATTAATACATTTTGTGTTAGGTCAATTAAATGTAGATACATTCTTTTAAAATAAATATTTTTAAATAAAACAAACAGAATTTTATTGTGTTACATGAAAGAGGGGCTTGAATAATTTTTTGAGTGAATACATAAAAAAAAAACATTGCACCATTCAAATTTTGTTCTCTTTCTTGCTCATACAATTACCAATGACACAAAATGTGCTCCACTGATTCTTCCCCTTTCCTGCAAATCACAACTGCACTGACGAAGGTGAATCAAATGGACGGGCTCAACGTGGGCGGGGTTAACATTCCACAGCATGTTCACATTCCTCAGCGTTCCAGCATTCCACTATGTTGAGCAATTCTGCAGGCTGCAGCCAGGGCGTCCTCGCGACTTTTCTCTGTCACATTTCTTGACTTGACCAACATGTTTCCATTGACTGCACATGTAGAAAATGATGTACCAGATGTTAAAAACAAAAAAACAAAAAAATGCAAGAAGTTGATGCATCACTTGTTTTTATAATTCTTTAAATTTATTTGTAATTTTTTTGTGCTTAAGCATTTTTGATGCTGCTTTTTATAAATGTTGCTAATTTTCAGATTTAAAAACTACCATCAAGACATTTTTAATAGTTTTATATTTTATGACAAGTTATGAGACATTTCATCCTGATGCAGAATAACAAAGATCATTTCTTTCTCTGTTTAGGGTTCCCACTATTTACTTATTGACTTTCTAAGAGAACTGGATGGAGAGAATGTGACATCACCCATAGAAAATGTCTTACCTTCACTTACCATTATTCTTCCATGTTGGAGCCAGATGACAGTGATTGGTCTGAGTTTGAATCAATGTTTCTGTGGCAACTACTGTCACCAATTAGGAGTAAGCTTGTTACCTATTTCCCTAATAGGGAGAGTTGCAACCATAAAAATGACGAGTCTCCCCAATTAACAACCTGTTTTCAATGATTCCTTCCAAACCCCCAACTACTTGGTTCAAATCATTAGACTTATTCATTTCCCAATTCCTTTGGGAAGGTAAACCACCAAGGATCAGTTTGAAAACTATTCAAAAACCTAAAGATAGAGGAGGACTAGACCTACAACACTTCCAGGACTACCACTCAGCGAACAGATTTTTTTTCGCACTTCTGGTGCCTTCTGGGGGCAGGGTAGGCAGTGCGCTGAGTAGGAACGGCAGCTGGGTACTGTGCTGGGTGACTGGTCGCCATGGCGGGGTTGGGGAGGGTGGCTTGGGGTTCTGTGTTTCACCCGTGGCTGGTTGTTTGGGACTTGGCCTGGGCCCCCGGGGGTCGGCAATGCATCCACAGCAGGGGTTCCCTGCATTTTTTGTTTATTTTTTATTTATTTATTTTCTTTTATTTATTTATTTTTCCTAATTATAACTATTATTATTAATTATTATTATTATTTTCTTTTGAATTTATTTCATTTGATTTATTTATTATCATTATTATCATTATTGTAATTTTTTGGTTCTCCATGTATTTATTTACTTTTTAGGAGGGGGGGGCGGCACCCTGAGGGGAGAGGTGTGCTAGTGCCTTAGGGAAGTCAGGGCATGAATGGTGGGGCTGGATCTCCTGCCCCTCGGGGTTTGCACCGGTCCCCTTCCTTGCTGACTGTCTCTCAGCGCTGGTGGGGCTCTTGCCTCTATCTGTGGCTGCTTTGCCGCCTCCTGACTGCCTGGCCGCCCTGGGAGGGGGGGTGCCTACCGCGGCCAGCTGGTGGGCCGGTCGCTCAGGGGAGCCTTCTTCCCCTGGTTGTGCCCCATCCCTGCTCATCCCCGCTCCCATCCAAACAAATGTTGAACACAGGCACATAGGGCTCCGGGAACTGGATGGGTGGGTTATGCTGGCGGGGCTCACTGGGGGTGTCTCTCTGGGGTCGCGTTGGCACCCGCCCTCCATTCCACTTTTACTTCCATATTAGACACACTGATTCATCTAGGTCCTTGTTGGGATGGTCTGGTGGAGGGGGGCACGGTGAAACATCCGTGCTTATCTTTCACTGGTCCCCCCACAATTGGAACTTCCACTTTAGACACACACACTGCATGTTAGCAGCACACACACAGCAAATACACACCACACACAGAGGGACCCCGGAGTGGGGGGGGCTCTACTGCTTGGCAGCAGTGAGGCGACCTCCTACTTTACCTGCAGTACACACACAGCACACCCACACCATCATACATGGGTGGGGTCGGGGAAGGGCAGCCGGTCTTCTCCCACCTGGTCTTCTCACGGCGACCGGGCTTGTGGGGATCCTGTCGGCTGTGGTGGTGGTCGGGCTTGTGGTGTTCGGGGGTCGTTTGACCGGAAGGTGTTACTGTGTGGCGCCGGGGGGTGGGGGGCATCCAGAATATTGTGAGCATGTGTGAGAGAGTTTATGGGTGGGGCGGACCTGGGGGCTCGCTCACCGGGACCCTCTGGGGCTCTCCCTCCCCATCGCAGAGTGGGGAGGGCATTAGGGGGGGAGGAGAGGTCAGAAAATATGGTGGGTGAGGAGGGTTGTAGAGGGTAAAGTAGTATGTGTGTGTGTGTGGGGGGGGGCTGTGGTTGCGCTGTGATCTCTAGGTTACATGGATCGGCTGCCGGGGCTGGCTTGCGGAGACGGGGCACCGGTTGGGTGGTGGGGGGCTCATGGATTCTCGGGGCCCTGGCCTTGTCCTTGGCCCGCGTCTCGGTGTCCGGCGTCCGGTGGCCTGGTACGAATAAGCACGCCTGTCCTGTGGCGTGGGGGCCGGAGGTCCCCCCTCTAAACCTGGATGAGTGGGTGGACGGTTCCCTCCTTCCTCCCGGGCTACGTGGAACCCGTCGCCGGGGGCGCTCCTGGCCTGGCTGGGGAGGATCTCGTTCCCCTTATGAACACATGGTTTACTTTGGCAGCATGCATGTATCTCCACCCCCACATGCACGTGCACACTGCCACACTGCTCCCTGTCTGCTTCATCCCTCCTCCTAACCCACAGTGTATTGATGTACAGATATTTTACACTCATCTTCGTGTCAGATTTTCACCTTTGATGTAATATTTCTCTTTCCAGCAGATCTGGTATAATTGTTACAGCTTAAAATAATAACTTATTCAAATCAGTGCTTGTATCCCCCACTTTCTCACCTTTCTTCCTTTTACACTCTTCCACCCCCCCTCACATTCTTCCACTCTCCCTCCCCACACACACTAAATGTAAAAAATAAATACAAAATAATAAAAAAAGAAAAAGCAGTTTATACAAATCTATACGGAAGAGGATTAGAGCCATGGAAAAAGAAAAAAAAAGGTCACAAAAAATTCTGACTTTATTCTCAGAATTCTGACTTTAATCTCAGTATTCTGACTTTTTTTTCTCAGAATTCTGACTTTATTCTCAGAATTCTGACTTTAATCTCAGAATTCTGACTTTAATCTCAGTATTCTGACTTTTTTTTCTCAGAATTCTGACTTTATTCTCAGAATTCTGACTTTAATCTCAGTATTCTGACTTTTTTTTCTCAGAATTCTGACTTTATTCTCAGAATTCTGACTTTAATCTCAGAATTCTGACTTTTTTCTCAGAATTCTGACTTTACTTTAAAGTCAGAATTATAGAAGCATGTGAGCCACTTCCTTTAGCACAGGCAGAGCAGATTCCGAGGAGCTGCAGGACTCAGGAGTCTATAAAAAATGTTGTCTGTAATCGACTTTTTACGTGCTCGAGGCTTACCAGAGGAGGTAATTTCCCTTATGGACGAGGAGAGGGTAAGTAAAACAAGAAATTTTTTTAAACTGGATGTTGTAATGAAAGGGCAGCAGGCTATGCTAGCATTGCAACAGCTATCAGACGTCCACACGGATATGAAGTCATTTTTTTTTTTTAATGTCCAGAATGCTGCTAATGTATCAGGGTTTTTTTTTTTTTTTTAACTTGTCCTGTCCAACAGCTGGGCAAACAGATGAGAGCTGAAGGCCTCTTGTGTTGGACATATTTTGCTTTAACAACAGGGGTTATGAATCTTCAGACAAACCAGAGGAATGTCTGAATAAACCCCTTTTGTAGTTGAGGCCAAACTTTATTAAATTCCATCATGTTTGAAAATCTTTGGTGCTGGACTGGATGGAAAAGGAAAGGAGGGAAGAAGAGACAGGGATGTTAGAGAGGAGGGGGGATAGGAGGGTGATAATAGGAGGGGGGGGGGGGGGGGGTAGAACCATGAAGCAGCCTAAAGCAACAACTTTACTGGATGTTTATCATTACGGTAAGGTTCAAGTGTAATACAAATCTCAAAGGGCGGGGCCTGTCCACACACACATTCAGATGTTATAAACACACCTGTTAACTGCAAAGGTGTCCACATGTCAACATGTACACAAAACATGCACACAGATAACAATACAGATATTGTTCACACACGCATACTTATACCTTTAAACCAACTAGTGTGAAATATTTCATTCATTCAATCATGCAGACTATTAGTGCAAAAGTGAGCGAGTGAACACCTGTGCTCAGGTGAGTGTTTATGTTCTTCTAAATCGATGATGGAATGTGAAAAGAAGGAGGGGGAGTGTCCAGCCATCCCCACACCAAGACCCCCGCCGCAGCAGCAGCGGCAGCCATAACTCCCAACGCCACCCGGCAGCAGGCAGAGAACAACCGCCCCCAGGCGACCACATCCGCCACCCAGGCCAGGGCCAGCAGGACCACCACGAGGCCCCCAGAGCCAGAGAGCAGGGAGGCACGGGGGAAGAGAGCGCCGCCCCAGCCCAACCAGGGGAGCAGCCCCCCCGCAGCGCCGGGAGGGCCCGACACCGGGCGGGTACGGATACCCCGGAGAAAAGGGGGCCCCGCAACGGGTGTTGTTAATATGGCCTGACCAGGCTCGGCCACAGTTGGAATGTGGGCGGGGCCCAGCGCCCAGGGGCAAAAACCCGACCCCACCCCACAGGGAAGCGGACACCCCCGGCTCAGGTGTAATGTGAACCCCCTCCCTGCGCGGAGAGAGCCCCGCCGGGCCCAGGAAACCGGCACCCAGGGGACACGCCACGCTGCCAAGGGCCCAGTACCCCCCACCAGGGATGGGGTAGGGAACAGATGGACCTAGGACCCACCTTCCTTGCATAATGTGTGTGCGTGTGTTTGTGAGGGTGTATGTGTGCATGTGTGTGTGTGTTTGAATGTATATTATGAGGAGTAAAAGGTGTGTGTACTAGGGGGGTGCAGTTAAAATTGGTGGGTAGGGCACAGAGAGGACATTCCCTGATTACTCACAGTAATGTCCCCTCACCCTCCCCACCAAGGGTCCCTAAATGTCTAAGGTGCAGTTAAAATTCGCGGTTAGGGTGCTAGGAGGACATCTGCTGCTTGCTGGCAGTGATGTCCAAGCACCCCCCCTACCAAGGGCCCTACATGTCTAAGGTGCAAATAAAACCGAGAGAGGGGGGGCCCATTCCATACGGCAACCATGGGAGGGGGACCACTGCCAAGTAGCCCCCCCCCCCAAAGCGCATTGCAGGCTAAATCCCCCACCCCCTCACCCTAATATGAGATTATATGAGGAAGGGGGTGAGTTGGGGACAGCTGGTAGACTGTCTCCCGGTGGTCAAACCCCCCCCCCCCAGCCCCCCCCCCAGCATAGGGCTCAGGACCCCCAGCCTCGGGGCCCCATCCCCCGAGGCACCGACGCCCCAGGCCCAGCACGACCCACCCCACACAGAGAGAGAGGAGCCAGAAAGCGCCGCCTCCCCCGGAGCAAGCCCAGGCCTCCACCCCCAATGTATCAGGGTTAATATGTGTACCTGGAGCACAAACAACAGTTTTACTGAGTTTTAAATTGTAGGTTATTCTATTAATCTACGTTATGCATGTTTTACCTTCAGAAGGGCTCTGTGTCTGTGTCTTGACACGTTCTGCACCCCCATTGTGCCCTTATATATGAACTACTTTATTATCTCATTTTTATAGCCTTCAGAAAATACTAGACGTGTGTCTAAATTACAGATTGTCGTGATGTGTTTTGTAACTACGTGATACCCGTGGATTACTACACTCCATTACAAAAACATTCAGTTTTCCACCTTCTCGTCACGTGACACCTTCTCTGTTTTTACTATCTCATCGGCTAACACTTCATACGACGGTGCCCCGTTACTGAATCATCCTCTTTCATATCATTTCATACATCCCCACGCAGTTTTTGTTATTTTGTATCTGCGCGAGTGTAAATAAAGCTTGGGGGGGGGGGGGTCACGTGACACCCCGGAATAGCATTGCGTCTCCACGGCAACCGCCGTTTCTTCCTCGCGGAACAGAGAACTGCAGCAATGTGCCGACTATTTTTAAAGCATATTAGCACCCACATTAGCAAAGCTAGCGCCATGCCTGTCGGCGCCGCTACAAACGTTACAGGGCACAGTTTGTTTATTTGACAGGTCAGGAGTTTTGAAAGGACCTGGAAGCTTGAACGTAACGTCATCGCGTACGGTAGGTAGTTCTGCACAATAGGTGATTGACTCTTTGCAGTGAACTATTTTCTCTCAGCTGCGTTTTCATAGTCAGTTCGGATTCACCTGATTATTCACAATTTTCCCGTTTCAGTGGGCAAATAAACAGGCAACATCTACATTTTTGTCAAAGGTTTGCACATAGCAAGAAAGAAGCTCCATGTATTACTTTCTTATGTTTTGCAGTGACATAAAACAAAATTCATCAATAACATTAATTTATTATTTCATGATGAATAATGGCTTTTTTTCTTCTTCTGTGCAGATTGACAGTGATGTCATTGTTGGGATGGATGATGCAGCTCTGGCAAATTATATCCCTGCCCATGGAAGGCGAATGTTACAAACCTTTTATTGATGGCTGACTTGGATGATTTGATCAAACTATACTACAGACTTTCTTTCAGCAACAAGGAAATACTTGCATTATTAGCCCATAACAATCAAATAGTTATAAGTATTCGAACACTGAAACGAATTTGTGAAAGACTTGGTCTTTTCAGAAGAAAAAATCAGTCAGACCTGAATGAGGTTCTGGCATTTGTCCAGCGGGAGATCATGACAAGTGGACAGATGCAAGGTTATAGATGGCTACATCTTTGTGCTGTTCAGCGGGGATTTGTGGTGTCACAAGATAATATAAGGCACATTATCAAACTTGTTGATCCTGTGGGTGTCAAATTAAGACGAGCACGACGCTTGAAAAGACGTCAGTACAGTTGCATTGGGCCACATGTACTGTGGCATTTAGATGGGTATGATAAATTGAAACCATATGGAATTGCCATCAATGGTTGCATAGATGGTTTTAGCCGGTATGTTTTATGGATGTAGACATATAGATAGATAGATAGATAGATAGATAGATAGATAGATAGATAGATAGATAGATAGATAGATAGATAGATAGATAGATAGATAGATAGATAGATAGATAGATAGATAGATAGATAGATAGATAGATAGATAGATGACTTTATTAATCCCACAATGGGGAAATTTCATTTATCTGTGGCAGCAAAAAGGACATTCAGAAATAATCTGTATAATATAACATCAAAAAAGGACATCACAAATGACATTCATATTAGATAGTTAAAAATATTACTAAAATTATTATGAAAAAATTATCAAAAATTAGATTCTTATTAAATAGAGAAATATTAAACAGTTGTTTATATTAAATATATAAACATGCGGTCTGCAGTTGTAGGTGTAGTCTGATGTGTACAGGGTGAACAGGAATGGGGAGAGCACAGTCCCTTGAGGTGCCCCCGTGCTGCAGTCCACCACATCAGACACACAGTCTCGCAGCCTCACAAACTGTGGCCTGTCTGTGAGGTAGTTGATGGTCCAAGCAACCAGATGTTGGTCCACACCTGCAACCTCCAGCTTCCTCCTCAGCAGTGATGGCTGGATGGTGTTGAAAGCACTGGAGAAATAAATAAACATGACTCTCACAGTGCTCCCAGGGGCCTCCAGGTGAGACAGGGCCCGATGCTGCAGGTAGATGATGGCGTCATCCACCCCAATGCCTGGTCGATATGCAAACTGCAGCGGGTCCAGTGCTGAGCTCACCTGGGTGCGGAGATGGCTGAGGATGATCCTCTCCATAGTCTTCATCAGGTGGGAGGTTAAGGTGACAGGTCTGAAGTGGTTTGGTTCTGTAGGACGAGGCACCTTTGGAACCGGAACCAGGCAGGAAGTCCTCCAGAGGACTGGTACCTTCTCCAGTCGGAGGCTCATATTAAATATGAACAACATCACCACACAGAGCTGGTCTGCACACTCCCTGAGGAGCCTGGAGGTGATGTTGTCAGGACCTGTAGCCTTCCTGGCCTTTGTTCTCCTTAACTCCTTCCTAACCTGATTCAGGGTGAGGCAGAGGGGGGTTGGAGGGTGGGTGGGTGGTGGCTGGTCTGGTGCTGTGAGTCGTTGGGGGGGTCCTTTAGCTTCTGTTGGAAGAAGGGGAAAGTGGACTGCTTGGTGCTGAGGTGGTAACAGCTGGAGCTGGGAGGAGACGCCTGAGCTGGAAAAGTGTGAAGAGGGGGCCGTGTAGATGGAGACTGGGGGCTGGGCAGAATCAAATCTGTTGAAGAACAGGTTCAGTTCATTTGCCCAGGCTTGGTCACCTGTGACCTGGCGACCATTTCCAGCCTCACCGTGGCCCGAGATGTGTTTCAGACCTCTCCACACATCACGGATGTTGTTCTGTTCCAGGCGCTGCTCCAGCTTCTTCCTGTAGCAGTCTTTGCACTTCCTGATGTTGCATTTCAGGTCCCTCTGTACTCTGTGTAGCTCCTCCTTGTCCCCAGAGAGAAAAGCCCTCTTCTTCTCATTTAGGAGGGTCTTCAGCTCAGGAGTGACCCAGGACTTATTGTTGGAAAAACACTGCACTGATTTTGTTTGCACTGTGTTTTCCACACAAAAATGGATATAGTCCGTGATGCAGTCAGTGAGACTGTCAATGTCCTCCCCGTGTGAACTACAGAGAACGTCCCAGTCTGTGGTGTTTAAACAGTCCCTTAGCTGCTCTGTTACCTCCTCAGTCCAGATCTTTACCGTTTTGACCTGTGGTTTCTGCTGTTTCACCACTGGAGTGTAAGCAGAGGAGAGATGGACCAGGTTGTGGTCAGAGTGTCCTAAAGGAGGGAGGGGGGCAGAAGTATATGCATTCTTGACGGTAGCATAGAAAAGGTCCAGAGTTTTTCTGTCCCTCGTATGACAGTTCACATACTGGGTGAAGTTACACAGGGTGGCGGAGAGGGGGGTGCAGGCATGGTTAAAGTCCCCAGAAATGAGGATCAGGGCCTGTGGGTGTTGTGTCTGCAGCTGGGAAACGGTGCTGTGCACGCGCTCACAAGCGATAGCAGCGTCAGCTGACGGGGGGATGTAAACAGTGACCACCAGCACATGGGAGAACTCCCGTGGGAGGTAGTACGGCCGAACGCTGACGGCCACTAGTTCAATGTTCTTTCACAGTGATGTGGTTCGGGTTACACCATCTGTCATTCACAAACACCACCAGACCACCGCCTTTCTTCTTTCCGCTCTGCACCGCCCTCCGGATCTGCCCGCACCAGCGTGAATCCGTTAACAGAGACCACGGAGTCTGTTATGTCCTGGTGGAGCCACGTCTCGGTGAATCACAGCAAGCTGCTCTCACGGTACACCCGCTGCAGACGCATGAGCACCGTTAGCTCGTCCAGCTTGTTAGAGAGCGAGCGGACGTTTCCCATAGTAACGGATGGTAAATATGGCTTGTACCTCCGTCTTCTCTCCTGGCGTTTAACTCCAGCTCGTCGTTTCCTCCGTATTTCAGCTGGAATATCTGGCTTTCCAGCGAGGAGAATTTCAGCTCGGCCAAGAGCTAACAGCTGATCTCGAGTGTAAACAATGGAGCTGCATCCCAACGGATCCCCTGAGGCCGGTTCAAAAAGTCGAAAAAAAATAAAAAACCAAAAAGCAAAAGTAATCATGTTCCTGTCCTTTGTCGCAGAACTTCGTATTAGTTGTTGAAAAATACAAAAAACACAAATAAAGTGGAAGAAAATATTAAAAAACGCAAAGTAAGGAACACAAATAGGTAGAGCTGCCCAGATAAGCTGCCACACACGTGGCGCCATGGTAACCAAAAAAGTATTATAAAAAAGTAAATATCCTTGTGGTAAAGTAAAAGTAAATATACCACAAACAGTGATCCTAAAGTGGTGGCAGACTTCTACATAAAAACCGTGTCTAGCTGTGGTGGCTGCCTACGCTGCCACCCCATCAGGGCAGTAACATCCTGCACCACACCCTACATATCTGTTCACTTTATTTTTGCATATACCTTTGGATTTCTTTTTCAAACATAACACACACTTTTGATAACATTTATTAGCATGCTTCAGTTTACTTTTTTATAATTTGATGGTTTGTTTGAGTTACCAGTGCTAAGGGGAACCATTGTTGCTGCTGCTGCCATCTGCTGCTGGAAAAATCAAGTCAGGCCTGACACAAGAATGCATCCCAGTCAGCAGAGGCCTTATACTCAGCAGGCAGCTAATTGGACTGAACCATCGCCCAGTGGACAAGGAACTCTTTCTGTGTTTCTTTACTTTAGTTTCTATTTTGATGTTCTTTATTTTCATTCATTTGTGTATGTTAATTTACCATAGGTTGGACTTTAGTTTATTTTGTTTGATGTATTTTGTCTTAGTCATTTTAAGTTCCCCTTTGTGTGTCTAGTTGGTTTGATCAGCCACTATATATGTTCCCTTGTGTTTCCAATTAGGTAGGTCAGTTTGATTAAGTTTGTTTGTCTGTTCAGTTGTCCTCTGTTACATTTAAAAGCTTGAGTTAATTTTGTTACTTTGACCTCTTTTAAGGGCCCATTTTTGCCCAGCTACACTTTTTGAAAAATAAATTTAAATATTTTTGATAAAATTGTTTGCTGTCCTTGCCTTCTACTGCTCGGTCCACCACATAATGGTGTCAGAAGTGGGATCAGCAGTTTAAGGACAGTTTTTTTTTTCCCCTTCCCCCTGGCAATCCCCTGAAATATTTTTTTTTGAGCCATGCAACGAGGAGGAAGAACCACAAGAGCCCGCATTGAACATAAGGACTGCAGCACTACCAACATGGACAATGGAGAGGTGGAGGAGGCTGGAGCTTCAGGAGCTGGTACAGGTACTGAAGGTGAAGAGCCTACTTTGCAACATCTTACTAGTATTCTCCAGGCCTTTATGGGACAACAGGAAGCCCGAGAAATGAGACTCCAGGAGGAAGCAAAGCAGCAGGAACACAGGCTAAAAAGCCTGCAGCATCAGTTCCAGCTTTTGCAGATGGAGGTGCAGGCCCGGACGTCACCTGTTCCTGATTACCCCTCATCAGCCCCTGATCCGACGGAGGAGTCTGGTTCAGATGATCGGCTGCCACAGGCCGTACATCAGCCAGCAGGGGCACAGCAAGTAACCACTCACCCTCGCTTCTCTATGGATCCCAGGTTGGAAAAGCTAACAGAAAATGATGACATTGAACATTTTCTAATAACTTTTGAACGCATAGCAACAGCATGCAAGTGGGTGGAGTCAGACTGGGTTTTCCGCCTCATCCCACTGCTCACCGGTAAGGCTAGAAGTGCCTATGTTAACATGGATGTCGATGATTCTTTGAACTATGAAAAAGTAAAAATTGCAATCCTGCATAAATATGACATCAGCCCTGAGTCTTACCGACAGAGATTTCGTTCCTTGGAAGTGGGCCCCGACGAAAGTCCCAAGGAGCTTTATGCCCGTCTCAAGGAACTCTATGATAAGTGGATTCAACCCAGAGGTAAAACGGTAAAGGAAATTGGTGAGATCATTATCATGGAACAATACTTAAGAATGATGTCTCCTGAGCTTCAGGTCTGGATAAAAGAGCATGGGCCTAAATCAGCAGCTGAAGCCGCAACACTGGCAGAGGTGTTTGTGGCTGCTCGCAAGAAAAATGTACCATGGAGCAACCAGCAATGGAAGGGTGTAAAAGACTCACGCAGGCCAACAGCCCCACAGCACCACCACAGACTGGCTCCAGGAACACCGAGAATGCCTGTGCATGACGATCAGATGAGTAAACCAGCAAAATCGTCCAATAAACCACCAATCTGCTATTTGTGTGGCCAGGAAGGACATATTAAACCCCTTTGCCCAAAAAGTTCAGCTAAGCTCACTCAGATGTGTTTTGTTCCATATCAGAGCCATGCTTTGGAAAGTCGAGCCAACCAGCCTATTAAAATGACCACTGTTAAGGTTAATGGGAAATGTTTCAATGCACTAATTGACACTGGCAGTACACAGACTTTAATTCATCAACAACATGTACCAGTCAACCTTGTTTCCACTCAAGAGACAGTGTCCATCTGCTGTGTACATGGTGACAAAAAACTATATCCTACTGCTGATCTCTACTTAGAAATTCAAGGACAAACGTATCTGATCAAAGTAGGAGTGGTTGATGACCTTCCTTTCCCAGTTGTTTTGGGTCATGACCTGCCAGTTCTTTATGACTTGTTGGACCCAAGAGAAAGTGCTGTTGCGGTTACAAGAGCTCAAGCTAAAAATACAGATGAGAATCTGCCACTTCTCTGTGCTTTACCTTTCTACGATGCTGAGCTTGAGACAAAACCCGGGAAGTCTCGCAAAACACGCAGTCAGAAAAGGCAAGAGAAATTTAAACACACTGTGGTAGATCCGCCTGGTGAAGCAACTCCAGAAGTGGGTCTAGGGTTCAATCTGCCATCTAACATTGTTGAAATGCAATTAAATGATCCAACTTTGACGTCTTGTTTTGTAAAAGCAGCGGAAGCCGCTGAGGAGTCAAAGAGGGAGTATTTGGTGGAGAATGGAGTTCTTTATCACCAGCAAGGCAAAGTGAAGCAACTGGTGGTTCCTCTGTTGGTTCGAGATGTAGTACTCAGCCTAGGCCACACCATACCTTGGGCTGGCCACCTAGGGAAGCAAAAAACAACTGCGCGTGTGATGAAATACTTCTACTGGCCTGGCTTACGTACAGACATCCAACGTTACTGTCAGAGTTGCCCTCAGTGCCAGAAAACCTCACTGAAATGTACCACAAAAGCTCCACTCCAGCCTCTCCCAATTATTGGCACTCCGTTTGAACGCCTTGGCATGGATGTGGTAGGACCAGTGGAGAAAAGTAAATCTGGAAACCGCTACATGCTAGTCATCACTGATTATGCCACCAAGTACCCAGAGGTGTTTCCACTGAAATGTGTGAAGGCAAAAGCTGTGGCATTTTCTCTGGTGCAGTTTTTCTCCAGAGTGGGTTTCCCCAGAGAAATTTTGACAGACCGAGGTACTAACTTCATGTCTAACTTGCTTAAGCAGGTTTATCAGCTCCTGGGTGTGAAGAATCTGCGGACCACTCCTTATCATCCACAGACGGACGGGTTGACTGAACGCTTTAATCAGACTCTTAAGCAAATGCTTCGTAAGTTCGTCAATGAAACCGGGTCTGATTGGGATCAGTGGCTACCTTATCTCCTCTTCGCCTACAGAGAGGTACCCCAGGCTTCAACAGGGTTCTCCCCCTTTGAATTACTTTATGGACATGAAGTAAGGGGACCCCTGACCCTCTTGAGAGAAACCTGGGAAGGAGAGCAGGACAGAGAAGAACCTCCTAATGTCATTCAGTATGTTCTTCAAATGAGAGAGAAGCTGCAGAGGATGAGCGAGTTGGCGCAGGCCCACATGGCTGATGCACAGAGACGCCAGAAAAGCTGGTATGACCAAAAAGCACGCCAAAGAAGCTTCCTACCAGGTCAAAAAGTCCTAGTAATGTTACCTACAAGTGACAGTAAGTTACTAGCCAAATGGCAAGGCCCTTTTGTGGTCCAAAAGAAACTTGGGGCTACAACCTATCAGGTTTCCACCCCAGGTCACAAACAGTCCAGTCGTGTACTCCATGTTAACCTTCTCAAAGAATGGGTTTCCAGGACTGCAGATGATGCTATGGGACTGCTGATCAGAGATGTCAATGAGGAGGAGGAAGTGGATGAATTCCTGCCATCATCAATGCCCACCACCTTGGATTTGAACCATCTTTCTGAAGACCAACAAGCTCAGGTGAAAGCATTGATTGATTCCAGAGTTTTTCAGGAATATCCAGGACGCACAAACTTGGTGCACCATGACATTGTGCTAAGGGAGCAGGCTACAGTGAGGCGAATGAGTTACAGAGTACCAGAACGTCTCCTGGGTCCACTAAAGGAGGAGGTGGATCACATGCTGTCCCTTGGGATCATCAAGCCTTCAAAAAGCGAGTGGTGTCACCCGGTTGTGTTGGTCCCCAAGAGGGATGGAGCTATCAGATTTTGCATAGATTTTCGCTATCTAAATTCTGTGTCAAGATTTGATTCCTATCCAACCCCCAGAATTGACAATCTCATTGAGTGTCTAGGAAAGGCAAAGTTTCTAACAACTATTGACCTTTGTAAGGGTTATTGGCAGGTTCCCCTTACAGAGCGGTCCCAGGAACTGACTGCGTTTCGGACACCTTGGGGCCTCTTTCAGTTTACAGTTCTTCCATTTGGGTTGCATGGCGCTCCTGCAACTTTTCAGCGACTTATGGATCAGGTACTAGGTGGCTTAAAGGACTGTGCTTGTGCATATCTTGATGATATTGTGGTTTATAGTGCCACCTGGGAGGAACATCTGAGACATCTGAAGAAGGTTCTGGAGTGCCTGCAGGCAGCAGGATTAACCATCAATCCAGCAAAGTGTGCTTTTGCCCGGAGTGAAACGGAGTACCTTGGTTACACCATTGGAGGTGGGTTGATCAAACCGCAAGTCAACAAAGTACAGGCGATTGAATCCTGTCCTCTACCACAGACCAGAAAGCAGCTAAGGTCTTTTCTTGGATTAGCTGGATTTTATCACAAGTTTATCCCAAGCTTTTCAGCCCGTGCAGCTCCGTTGACCGACATGACTGGCTCAAGATGTCCAAACAAGATCAGGTGGACTACGGAGTCTGTGACGGCGTTTCGGGACATCCAGCAATCATTAAGTAAGGACCCCGTACTTCACAGTCCAGATTTTAATAAACCTTTTATTTTGCAAACTGACGCATCTCAAAGAGGCATTGGAGCGGTGCTTCTACAGTGCACGTCTGACAATTGACATCCTGTGGCTTACATAAGCCGAAAGCTACTCCCCAGAGAAATCCACTACTCCACTGTCGAAAAAGAGGCGCTGGCAGTAAAATGGGCTATGGACTCTTTTAAATACTACCTCTTAGGTAGAGAGTTCACCTTGGAGACCGACCACAGGGCTCTGCAATGGCTGGAGAAGATGAAGGACACTAATGCCCGGATAACGAGATGGTACCTCGCCATGCAGCCCTACAGATACAAGGTTAACTACATCCCAGGGAGAGACAACATCACCGCAGACTACCTCTCTCGTGCTCCTGATGAAGGCTTCGAAGGGGAGGGGAGTGTGGTGGCTGCCTACGCTGCCACCCCATCAGGGCAGTAACATCCTGCACCACACCCTACATATCTGTTCACTTTATTTTTGCATATACCTTTGGATTTCTTTTTCAAACATAACACACACTTTTGATAACATTTATTAGCATGCTTCAGTTTACTTTTTTATAATTTGATGGTTTGTTTGAGTTACCAGTGCTAAGGGGAACCATTGTTGCTGCTGCTGCCATCTGCTGCTGGAAAAATCAAGTCAGGCCTGACACAAGAATGCATCCCAGTCAGCAGAGGCCTTATACTCAGCAGGCAGCTAATTGGACTGAACCATCGCCCAGTGGACAAGGAACTCTTTCTGTGTTTCTTTACTTTAGTTTCTATTTTGATGTTCTTTATTTTCATTCATTTGTGTATGTTAATTTACCATAGGTTGGACTTTAGTTTATTTTGTTTGATGTATTTTGTCTTAGTCATTTTAAGTTCCCCTTTGTGTGTCTAGTTGGTTTGATCAGCCACTATATATGTTCCCTTGTGTTTCCAATTAGGTAGGTCAGTTTGATTAAGTTTGTTTGTCTGTTCAGTTGTCCTCTGTTACATTTAAAAGCTTGAGTTAATTTTGTTACTTTGACCTCTTTTAAGGGCCCATTTTTGCCCAGCTACACTTTTTGAAAAATAAATTTAAATATTTTTGATAAAATTGTTTGCTGTCCTTGCCTTCTACTGCTCGGTCCACCACACTAGCATTTCTGGAAGTCCAGAAAGGATACGTGCGGCACAGAAAATGGCTGTGTTGAAGAAATGCAGATGTTTCTGAGGAGAAACCACACAGACAGTTTGGCTGGTGAGAGAAGTTTTCTGTATGGAAGAAGCACTGCTAACCAGCGAATTGAAGGATGGTGGATTATCCTTTGCAAACAGAGCGCACAGTTTTGGATGCACGTGTTTCAGACATTTCAAAATGGACACTTTACAGGGGACTTTTTGAATAAAAGTCTCATCCAGTTTTGTTTTCTCAATCTTGTTCAGGTAAACGTATTGAGCTATTTGGTCTAATTTGGTAATATTTGAACATTTAAAAATGCTTGATTCATTTCTAGTGGTCCAACTCTATTAATATTGGTTATTACTCAGATTCAGAAACTGCACAAATATTTAAATTGATTTCTACAAATACCAGTCAAATACTGTGGAACAGAAAAAAATAAAAATGAAGCAAAGAAGCAAGATTTTATTTGAACTGAAGCTTAAGATTTTTAACAACATTCCAAACATATTTATTACATAGTTGGTGAGGTTATTTGTTTTACATGAACACCTAATTGGGTTTTTATAAAGTTATTTGTGGCACTACAATAAGAACAAGTCACTTTTTAAAATCTATATATTTCCTATATTGCAAACAAAATTTTCAGTTTTATAAACAAGTGTCTAATTTGCAGATGAAAATATTAACTGTTTGTAATTTTTGTGAACTCTTCTGTATTTTTTTTATTCAAGACATATGTATTAAGGAAAAACATTGCAGCAAAAAAAAGCAGGTAATGTTTAGTGAAATTTTAATCAAATGTACCTGTTATTTAGTTCTCTGTATAGGATGAATTTGATGAGGTGGTGATGACATGGAATTCCCACAAAATCATGGCAAGTTCTAGTAATGATGTTGCTTCAGGACGGCCAGTTGTGATGTATTCATTCCCAGAACTGCACGGTGTTCAAGACAAACTGAAATCTGTGGACATGGAGGAAGTCACTGCATGTGCTGAGGAGTGCACTCCTAAAGGCCAGTTTCCCTGTGATGAAACTGTTTTTGAGCTGTGCTGTTTGCTCATGGAGGAAAAAGAATGGGATGCTCCAGCAGATCCACTTTCTGCAGCGGATCTTTACATCAGTTTAAGAAGAGAAATATTGGATAACCTTTAAGAAACTTTAACCAAAGGAACCAGAAATGTATAATAATTGGTACATTAGTGCACTACCCTTTAAGCAGAACGTTTTCCCAAAACCATTATCTTGTTGTATTTTAGTATTGTTACATGTATATTTACAATTATTCTCCTTGTAATTTCCTTTAATGTATTATTTATGTAAAGAATGTATTAACCCTTGTGCTATCGTAGATGACCCCACCCTTACTTTTACATCTTCTCCCTACCATGACAAAGGTGGATGAAGGTGGAAAAATTTCATGTAATCCATTGAATCAGTGAAGATCACAAATCATTGAAGAAAAAAGGTTCAGAGCACAATCTAGTGTGTCTAGATAACCCAACTTCCAACAGTAAAGTACCTAGGATAGCACAAGGGTAATGTGTCCAGGCTTTAAGACATTGGTTGAAGTATTTTTGCCCAACCCGAAACAGATATTTATTTATTTATTTTTTTAAACTTGTCCTGTCCAACAGCTGGGCAAACAGATGAGAGCTGAAGGCCTCTTGTGTTGGACATATTTTACTTTAACAACAGGGGTTATTAATCTTCAGACAAACCAGAGGAATGTCTGAATAAACCCCTTTTGTAGTTGAGGCCAAACTTTATTAAATTCCATCATGTTTGAAAATCTTTGGTGTTGGACCGGACGGAAAAGGAAAGGAGGGAAGGATAGAGAGGGATGTTAGAGAGGAGGGGGGATAGGAGGGTGATAATAGGAGGGGGGGGGGGTGGAACCGTAAAGCAGCATAAGGCAACAACTTTACTGGATGTTTATCATTACGGTAAGGCTGAAGTGTAAAACAAATCTCAAAGGGCGGGGCCTGTCCACACACACATTCAGATGTTATAAACACACCTGTTAACTGCAAAAATGTCCACATGTCAACATGTACACAAAACATGCACACAATACAGATATTATTCACACACGCATACTCATGCCTTTAAACCAACTAGTGTGAAATATTTCATTTGTTCCATCATGCAAACTATTAGTGCAAAGGTGAGCTAACCCCTGTGCTCAGGTGAGTGTTTATGTTCTTCTAAATGGATGATGGAATGTGAAAAGAAGGAAGGAGAGCCAACCCGAAACCGATATTAAGCAATCAGAAGATGCAGGTAAAAATGAAATTAGAAAAATTAAATCTAACATGTGTGATTTTGTTGCTCTAATTCCAGTCAGATAATCAACTGGTTAATTGTGTTTTTATTTAATTATTAAAAATTCTTTAATGACATCACACAACTGATATTACCCAAAGATAAAGGACTTGAGTCTTCCTGCTTATTTGACTTTTGTTTGAAAATTTAAATAAATGTCCTTTATTTATTTATTTAAATTTTAACTGCACACCCTTAGTAAACACACATTTTTCTCCTCATCATATACATTCAAACATAAACACACACACATGCACACATACACCCTCACAAACACACACACATATTTTGCAAAGAAGGTGGGTCCTAGGTCCATCTGTGCCCCATCCCATCCCTGGTGGGGGGGTACTGGACCCTTGGCAGCGGTGGCCGTGTCCCCTGGGTGCCAGTTTCCTGGGCTCAGCGGGGCATTACACCTGAGCCGCGGGTGTCCGTTTCCCTGTGGGGTGGGTTCGGGTTTTTGCCCCTGCGCGCTGGGCCCCGCCCACATTCCAACTGTGGCCGAGCCTGGTCGGGCTAGGTTTACAACACCCCTTGCGGGCCCTCCTTTTCTCCGGGGTGCCCCCTCCTGGGCGAGGCCGGCTGCCCCCTGCCTTGCTCCTTCCTTGACCAACCGTGGGCCGGGTGGTTGGCTGCCTGGAGCGCAAAGCGGGTCTCCCTTGGGGGGTCCTTGCTCGTACCTGGGGTTTGGGCAGGGGGATGCCCAGATCTCCTGGGTGGTGATGAGGTGCGCGTCTGGGGCTGTGGGCACTCTTCTCGGGTGGGGCCCTGTGTTGGGCCCTCCCGGCATGGCGGGGGGGCTGCTCCCCTGGTTGGGCTGGGGCGGCGCTCTCTTCCCCCCATGCCTCCCCGCTCTCTGGCTCTGGGGGCCTTGTGGCGGTCCTGCTGGCCCTGGCCTGGGTGGTGGTTGTTCTCTGCCTGCTGCCGTGTGGCGTTGGGGGGTTTTGGCTGCCGTTGCTGCTGCGGCGGTGGTCTTGGAGTGGGGATGGCTGGTCACTCCCCCTCCTTCTTTTCACATTCCATCATCGATTTAGAAGAACATAAACACTCACCTGAGCACAGGTGTTAGCTCACTTTTGCACTAACAATTTGCATGAATGAATGAAATATTTCACACTAGTTGGTTTAAAGGTATAAGTATGCGTATGTGAACAATATCTGTATAGTGTACATGTTGACATGTGGACATTTTTGCAGCTAACAGGTGTGTTTATAACATTTGAGTGTGTGTGTGGACAGGCCCCGCCCTTTGAGGTTTGTATTACATCTGAACCTTACCGTAATGATAAACATCCAGTAAAGTTGTTGCTTTAGGCTGCATCATGGTTTTACCCCCCCCCCTCTCCTTTTATCACCCTCCTATCCCCCCCCCCCCCCCCTAACATCCCTCTCTCTTCTTCCCTCCTTTCCTTTTCCGTCCGGTCCAACATCAGAGATTTTTTAAATATGATAGAATTTAATAAAGTTTGGCCTCAAAAAAAAAAAGAATGAATTAATTCGATTTTTTTGTTGCGGGCGATTTAAAAAATAACTAAATCGAGTTTTTATGTGGCGTATTTTTGGCTCCCCAGAGCTTCCGTAGCGTTAGTTTCACACGGCGGTATGGCACGCGACAGGCAACACACAAAACAGCACGGCTACCGGTGAGAGTGGGAAGTTTGTTCCCAAGAAAGGAATCAAATCATCTGTTGTGTGGAACTGGTGTGGGTGCACTGCCTGTGCTAAAGGAAGTGGCTCACATGCTCCTATAATTCTGACTTTAAAGTCAGCAGGGCTCCAGACTAACTTTTTTCACCAGGAGTACAGTGGCCCCCAACTGAAAATTTTAGGGGCACAACCAGAAAATTTAGGGGCGCATACCGTAAATCAACATGCTAATCAAATCTACTAATTTCCACTGTATTACTAATAAATACTTTAATAATAGATGCAGAAATTACAATGTGCTGTTTCAAATTCAGTGTCACATTTTATTCTGCACTTTTGAAGATGCAACAACAGCTAAACTGACAGAACCATCACTGTCATGACAGTCCAAATAAGTAAAGAAAACAGATGGAAATGTATGTTGGTGACACCAAATAAGTGCAGCCAAGATGCACAATAAGCGTGTTTGAGATCACCCAGGTGAACTCAACGCTGCGCAGATCACCTGGTGTGTGAAATATATTTTTGTCTTTGCTCGAACAGCACCTGTCAATCATCACAAAAATATCGCGAGAAAGGGGTGGGAGCAAGGGGCAAACCTACCCGAACACAGCTGGAAATTTAGTACTGAACTGACTGAAAGCTGCCCTACAGACTACAAAACAATGCATTATGGGACATGTGTCCTGATGGTTTTTGTAGTTGAGTGATAAATTAAAATAATTTAAAATACCAATTATTTAAAAAAAGGCTACATACATTACAAAACATTAAAATAATTATAAAATATATAATACCCCCCCCCCCTCCCCCACCGCCTGGTCTCCCCAACGATCCAGGCGAGGTGCCGGTTCATCTCAAGCACGTCTATCGTTGCATTTTCCCCACGTATTTTCAGTGTGTCTAAAGCTAATGTTTTTTCTCGCGTGTTTTTGAGTGTGTTTAATGTTCAAGCTCATTCTCCTCAGCGGACCCAACTCCCGCGGGAGCGGTGAGCTGCCGTAACAGCCGTGCATAAACCGTGATGCGCCGCCGTAACCAAAACTTAACCTTCCTCCGGTTCTGTGTGACCCAGAGAAAAGTTCAGCACGGACTGCATGTATTTAGAAAATTACGAGCGAATAGATGTGTTCTAAAAAGGAAAGTAAGGAACTCCTTAATGTGGTCCGGGGAGGGAGGGGGCTGTCAGGTTTCCTGCTTTCAAGCCCTGTCATTGTCCCGCCCCCAAGAGTCATATACCCCACTGTGATTGGTTGGTCAGCTCCGTGCACGACAAAGAAAAAGTGTCATTCATTAAAACTGATGGGCTGCAGTAACATTAAACTTTCATATTAAGGCGGGGGCCGCAAAATATCATCTTGGAGACCGCAAATAGCCCGCGGACCGCGAGTGTGAGACCCCTGCTGTAGTTCTGTCACTGGTACACTAGCCGCAGGTTGGAAGAATGAATCAATAGTTCACTTACTCATAGCTCTGACGCACATATCAGGTTGTGATGATATTTGTCTCTGTTTCCTTCCCACAGATGTTAACGCGCGCTTGATTATCTCTAGGCCCCTCCCCCTCCACGCATTTTAGCCACTTACAGCGGCTTTCCCTATTCTTCTCACACGCAGTGGCCGCCTCACAGACGGGCATCACGCGAGTGTGTGCTCGCGTTTCATGAGTATGTGCGCGAGTGTGTGTGTCTGCCTGCGTGCGTGTGCGCTCACGTCTCATTGATTATTTAATTGATCATTGACGTGCCCCTTCCACGTTTAATGTATAAAAAAAATACGTAGGATCGGGGAGGCAAATTTACTGGTCGCGCATGTGCGACTGGATGTAAAATTCAGTCGCACACTCTCAAATTTTGGTCGCAAAATGCGACCATTTGGTCGCAGTCTGGAGCCCTGGTCAGAATTCTGAGAATAAAGTCAGAATTCTGAGAAAAAAGTCAGAATTCTGAGAATAAAGTCAGAATTCTGAGAAAAAAGTCAGAATTCTGAGAAAAAAGTCAGAATTCTGAGAAAAAAGTCAGAATTCTGAGAATAAAGTCAGAATTCTGACTTTAAAGTCAGAATTTTTTGTGACCTTTTTTTTTCTTTTTCCATGGCCCTAATCCTCTTCCATGAATCTACACTCTGGGTTTTCGAAACCTCTTTTTGTGATGGTAAAACCTGTCCAACACAAAAGGCTTTCAGCTCTAATCTGTTTGCTTAACTGTTGGACAGAACAAGTTAGAAGAGAAAAGAAAAAAAAAACGACTTTAAAGATTTAAACATGTGTTTCATAAATGTGTTTTTAGCATATTTAGCCACAAGATGGAGCAAGAACACTTCTCCTTCTCAACATGTATGATGTTAGTTCTTACTTCAAAACTGCTATTTAATCAATCATGTTTAAGTGTTTTTGCTCCAATTATCAGTCACTTGCATATGTTTTTATTCTTTTAATATGTTTTTAAATTTCATTTAAGCACACCAGAAAGGGCTAGAGTGTTTTGGAAACATATAAATAATAATAATAACAAACAAAAACAGAGTAAAATTATCTGGGTGACCCTTTAACACTTGATATAACTGGTATTTGACATCAAGTGTTTGAGTCACTTTCTAACAGTGGGACATTTTCAGTAAATGAAAAGCCTGGATCAGCTAATAACTTAAACATTTAAACCCAAATAATTTGCAATTTAAAAATATGATAATTCCTTCTGCTCATAACTTTCTAACCTCAATGGATCTGGGGGGTATCCCAGAAAGCATGTTTAAACTACCCTGACTTTAACCCTGAACTCTGGCTGAAATCTTGCTTACTCTGGGTATGTCGGTTCCAAAAGACCAGGGGCCTCATTTATAAACGTTGTGTACGCACAAAAGAAGGCGTACGCCACTCTCTACGCAATGGTTGATATTTAGAAAAAGCGAACTTGACCGGTCCTACACGCAAGCTCTGACCCAGGCGTACGCACAGAAACGGGTGAAATGAGAAACGGCGACACCGTCTGCAGATGGAAGAAACACGTGAAAAAGAGAATGACAACACTGCCTCTCATGAATAACATGAAGACTTCACAAAGCAAGTCTTACAATTAACAGCTATACGAACACCCGTTTGATCGATCAGCAGTGAAACTAAACAAAAAAAAAATCAAACGACAATTACAACAGAAATTCAAATGAACACATATTTGCAAAAAGAAAAGTGAAATATGTTCTGCAATATTGGCATGTTGTGCAATCCATCCTCATAAATAATATAGTTAACAGAATGAAATAATGTACAAAACTGATATTCTCGTCAATGTGTCCGTCTGGTGGAGCAGATATAGTCAAAGTCAAAGTCAAAGTCAGCTTTATTGTCAAATATGCTGCATCCGTAAGACATACAGCACAGATGAAATTGTTTTCCTGTCACCCCACAGTGCAAGCAGCATTTAAAATAATAAATAAACGACTTAAAAATACATTCTTTTAAAAACAATAAAGCCGATAGAGCCGCTGCGTGTGCACGCGCCGCCAGATGCGTGCGAATCAGACAGACAGACAGACAGACAGACAGACAGACAGACAGACAGACAGACGTATTAATTGTCCACTGGGGAAAGTTGTTTTCATAGTAAAACATTTCTTCATAATCTACGGAATGATGGTATTCATGCATATGCCTTTAGTTTGTTTTATTTTTGATAAAACAATGTATGGCGTATGTCTCAACCATTCAGAAAGCAACAAGAAATTACATTTGCGCTGAACAATTTCCCATTTCCACGTCGATTATTACCGACATCTGTAGCTTGTCAGATGCAATTAAATGGCATATGAGCTGGTTCCCACTTCCTCCAGCCGTCCTATTGGAGCTTTTGGGGGGGTGTCACCCGGTGCATCAGGTGCGTCGTGCCCCCCCCCCGCCTCAGTCACCACTCCACTTAAAAGGGATTCCACAATAATTGCCGCCAGTCTCTCATCAAGAGGAGTCAGCCGGTCTTCACCCGCCTGGTCCTCTCAGGGCGGCCAGGCTTATGGGTATCCTGTCGGCTGCTGTGATGGTCGGGCGTACGGCGCTGGGGGTCGGTCGGCAGGGGGGGGGGTTACTGCGTGGCGGCAGGGGGTGGGGAGGTAACCAGATGATTGTGAGTATGTGTGCGTGAGTGCATGGGTGGACGGACCTGGGGGGTGGCTGACTGGGACCCTCTGGGGCTTTCCCTTCCCATCACAGAGAGGGTAGGGCATTTAAAGGGTAAGGGAGGGGGGCTCAGATAACATGGCCGGGGAGGGGGGGGGGGGTTGTAGTGGGTAGGGTTATGGGGGGTGGCTGTGGGTGCGTGGCAATCTCTGGGTTGCTCGGGTCGCGTGCCGTGGCTGGCTCGCGGACACAGGGCACCGGTCGGGTGGTGGGCGGCTCTTGGGTTCTGGGGCCCTGGCTTCGTCCTTGGCCCTTGTCTCGGCGTCCCCCATGGCTGCCGCCTGGTGCGGCTAAGCGCTCCTGTCCTGTGGCCTGGGGGCCGGACACCGGGTTGCTTATGCCTCTGGGCGTTGTGGGGGCCCCTGTAGGGGGGCCTTCTCTGCGCCTACGGTCCCCGCCTCCCCCCCCTCCCGGGCTGCCTGGGTCCGGCATAGGGGGGGCCTTGGCCTTGGGGGGCCTCTCCTCCCCTTTCCTGGTCTGGCTGCTCTGGCTGGGGAGGATCTGGTTCCCCACAACACAAGGTTCACTTCAGCAGCATGCATGTATCTCCACCCCCACGTGCACGTACACACTGCCACACTGCTCCCTGTCTGCTTCATCCCTCCTCCTAACCTACAGTGTATTGATGGACAGATATTTTCCACTCATCTTCGTGTCAGATTTTTACCCATGATGGAATATTTGTCTTTCCAGCAGATCTGGTATAATTGTTACAGCTTAAAAGAATAACTGATCCAAATCAGTGCTTGTATCCCACCCTTTTTTTTCACCTTTCTTCCTTTTACTCTCTTCCACCCCCCCCACCCCACCCCCGACACACATTTTCCCTCTTCCTCCCCACACACACTAAATATAACAAATAAAGAAATAAATAATACAACAAAAAGGGGTTAATTCAAATCTACACTCTGGCTTCTAAAGTTCTACAACCTCTTTTTGTGATAGTAAAACCTGTCCAACACAAAAGGCCTGCAGCTCTAATCTGTTTGCTAAGTTGTTGGACAGAACAAGTATAAAAAAAAAAAAAAAAAGAGGGGTCAGCTCCGGTGTCCCCTGTTCCCCACCCGTGGCAGACACTCTGGCGATGCAGCGCCAGACGTTTTTTGCCCCGACTTTGATGTCCGTCTGTCTCTGTTTGCCACTCACGTGCCTTTTTGGCATTAGTAATGCCAAAGTTGTGCCCTCCAAACAACATTTTTCTCCTCTTTTCCACCTCGCCAACGATAACTTCTACTTCACATCGAGTGAAGTTCCGTTTTTTTAATTTTCTCTCGGTGTTTGCCATGATTTTGCTATCAATGAATATTCATATGTGGGCGTTTCACGGACTATTTATGGGCAACTATGGGCGTGTCATGAAGCCGCAAAAGCTGCGCAGCATTTAGAATTGGTTGTGATTTATTAAGGGAAGGATGCGTAGGATGTGCGTGCGCATGGTTTTATAAATCTGAATATTTCTGTGTGTACGCACGTCCTATGTTTCATCCGAACGCTACTTCTGACGCAAATACTACGCAAAGTTTTATAAATGAGGCCCCAGATATGAGTTAGCATATTTACGCTCGACTCGGAAAACAACTCAAAGCATGAATGAAAACAGCTCTGAAACACCAAACTGAAGAACACAATCCTCACAATTATGATGATCCTGCCATTTAAACTACAAGAAGACTCATGATGATGATGAAAAATTCCAACAGAAACCTTACTTTTAACGTTTAACAAAAGAAACAAAAACATAACATGCAAACTTTACTAAAAATCTAAGTTTCACCTCAAGAAAGTGGAGAAATAATTACTATGCTGTATTTTAAGTATTTGTGGGAACAAATATCTTGATTCCTGATAAGGAAGAAAATGTGATTTTGTGTTTTTCTTGCTAGATTAGTGTCAGAACCATTTGTGAGTGAAGCACCTTTGCCACCTGTTGGTCAAAATTTAAACAACTGAGAAAAAATGTTTCTAATCTGGAATTGTGTAGTTTTTACTCAACACACTGATGCTAGACCACAGACCACAGCTAGAAGTTCTCACTGTACTGCTTATAGCAGTGGTCCCCAACCACCGGGCCGCGGACCGGTACCGGGCCGCGGGACACTTGGCACCGGGCCGCGGGAAATTTTGGCACCGGGACGCAAAGAAAGAAAAAATTAAAGCTACAAGTAGCATTTAGCGGGCCCGAGCACGGGCGACCGCCCCGCGAGCCACGCCCTGTTCGAACCGTTTGGCATAGTTATTTCTTCTCCATTCTGGAGCTGCAACCTACATTTAACATGACAGCAGCATGTCGGTGGAGGGGGGAGGGGGGGGTGGGGGTGGGGGGTTGTAATCTGTTGGCTTTAAGGACTGAGACGTTTGCATATAGCATGAAAAAAAAAAATCTTCAACCAAAGCCTTGTTTAGACCTGCTCATTTTCTCATCAAAAAGAAGGCATTTTCAGATTAAGAAGCTGTCAATCAAGCAATCATAATAATTACTAACACTGTACCTTAGGATGAGAAAATTCCCTGCGCGGGACTATTTTCTTCATCCGCTCCCGCCCGCGCCCGCTGAATTTCTGACCAATCCCGCCACGCCTCCC